>JAFMSR010000006.1:10778528-10812529 GCA_022818135.1 Saxidomus purpurata | reverse complement strand
TGGCATAAAACTGTAAATACACATTAAACATAATAAACTATTCAGAATTACGTTTTTTCCCTCCATTTTTCCTCTTATGTCTACATTATTTTCTCTATTTTGTTTAAAAAGGACAGGATCTGATGTTAGAGACAATGCAGAGAAATCCTTTTAGTTTAGTGTTTTGCTCAAAAAGTATCTCAGAAATTAGAAGTACCAAATCTTACAGTAACTGAACGCCTGTACTTATGGACTGTCTCCTTTTTCTGACCTGGATAAGGTGAAATTAATGTTAACTGCTTCTCCAAAACAGAATCCAATTAAGTCAGAACTATGAACAAGGTCGCCCAAGGAAAACAATAAACATTAGAGTTGGATTTTCATGAGGACCATTGGATACACAGGACCATTAACTTTCATTTGTAGAAGAAGTTTACATTTTGTCCTTTGTCATGAAAAGAAAAAGTTTGTGCAGTAAGTAGTTGTGTTAAAATTGGAATCACCAAGAAATCTACTGCAGTTTACTTGCTAATGGTTTCAGGACATCAAGCTGAAAGGTTGGCAGTATTCGGTACAGTGAGACAACCAGACTGAATATTGCTCTTGTTTACATGCAAGTTCCACACCCAGCACCTGACAGGTCAGAAAAATGAGACAGTAGCCTGGTTGTTATTTATTGCCAATTTTTAAATGTAGTGTTGCAATATGTAACTGTAGTGTTACAATATGTAAATATTCGTTCATCTTTTGCTTTACTGTTTTAACGTCAAAGATGGAGAAGACCACTGGGTCGACGAGAACTCCCAAGGTAGCAAAACCAGCGCAACACCTTGGTGACCTGTCTGAATAAAGACCAGCCACAACAAGTTGGCAGAACGATCAGGGTCTTGAGCTGTTGTTTAACAATCATTATACAATGTACATCCATGAATCTTCTACATTGCCTATAAACATAAAAAGACTGGTTTTCGTGCAGCAGGGCTCATCAGAGATGTGAAAGGAACATTGAATAGCCTTTTTCTGTGGATAGGCAGGTTTGCCACAGGTTTGCCAGCAGTTGCAGCATTGAGGAAGACAGGTGTCGCAACAGTATAAGCTTCCTTTTGTATACATGTATCTATGAGTGGTTCATTGTAATATACATGTTAGTGAATAATAAAATCAGTATCTCGTATCATTTGTCTGTTTTCATGAACATGTGTCTGAATGTGCATAGTAGGATGTTCCAATATTATAAGGGCTATCTTATTTAGAGTGCTGAAATAGGGATTTGTTGAAAACCACCATCATATTTTAAGAGACACTGCTACAAGTCGTTTGACACAATTTGGAAAACTGTATTTTGTTGAGGACAATACCGTTATATTTGAAGAGTTGTAAGGTTTCTTTCAGTACAAGCTTGAGTACGTACCTTCAGGACAAAAAAGAAAGAAATCTGCAGTTTTTGTCATTTATTTTGTATTGTTAAAGCTTTCTTTGTGCAGTTTTAATTAGTAGCTCTAACATTGTATAGCAATGCAGTCTGATTAAATGTTTAAAAACATCTTGTATAAGCAAGAAATTAATGCCGATTATGTTTCTGTGACAAAATCAATCTCTGTATCAAACCATTGACTGTAAGGCTATGTGAAGATACAATCACATGAAAATGAAATCACAAGAAATTCTAGGTTTAAACATTGCAAGACTTGTATGAAATTTTGTGTTAAATTTTGCACAATTTTGTCTCAAGAGACTAACTGGTAATTCCGAGTATATAAAAAATTTCAAAAGTGTAAATAAATCAACCTGGGCTCTGGGACTATATAACTAGGATCTAACTTGGATCCTTTTATTAGGCTTACACCAGGCTACAAGGTAATCAAACTTTTTTCATGAGTAAAGGAGTCTTTGAGCATGAAACAATTTTCACTAATAACAGAATTCATAAACAAGACCGCAATGATAGCCCTGTATCACTCACCTGGCTAAAATTGGCATTAGTATTAAAGGTCAACAACAGCCTCGCAGAACAAAGAATAATGTAGAATTAAAAATTAGCTCAAATGGGCAGAGCCAGTTGTGACCAGGGGTCAGAGTTTGACCAGCCCAGGGAGGATCACTATACAATGATACAAGTCTTGGACCTTGCCACTGAGGAGAATATTTTTATTTTTTTTCCTTTTTAAGAGAGTGGCCAATTTTGACCCCAGGGGCAAAATACAAAATATGAACGATATTTGTATAGGACCACTAGGCAATGCTACACTGCAACCACTATCTAAGCTCTAGGTGGTGTGGTTTTAGACAAGACAATTTTTTAAATGTATTTCCTTGGACAAGTCTATATAAAACAAGTAAACAAACGTGATAAAGGATCACAACGCAATACTTCACACCAATATCTAAGTTTTTGGCGTTACAGTTTCAATGGGGTTTGTGATAATATATTTCTATGAAAGACATGGTGATCTCCACCGGGCGGTATCAATTTTGACTCCAGGGGCATTGTTAACATTCTTGATAGAGGACTTTCAACAATTTTGGTCAAGGACCATCAAAAGACCATTCCTTTGAAGTTAAAGAGAAGAGATTTGAAGCAAAATGTTGACAGCACAGCAGGTGACCACAATAACTCATCCTGGGCTCTTCATACTGCGACAGGTGCGCTAAAAAGACATCACATGACATACATGTTTCTTTATGAAGTTCAAAGATAATATAACATGAAGTGTGATGTGTTCTGCAAGCGTACTAGCATTTTGTGTAAATTTACAATAGGTTTATATTCACAGTATCATCTTGTATGCTGAGCAGCTATGACAAAGGCAAAGCATATTCAACTAGAACTATCACTGAAGGTGATGAATTCCCCCCGAACATCCCACTGACACAGTATTTAAAATTTATGTAGTATTTGATGCTTTAATTATTGGACCTGCACATCTGTGAAATATAATTAAATTTTGACCAGCGGGTTTGGAGATTAAAAGCACACAAGATTTTACTATCTCAAGCCCGTGACCTTTTCCTAGTGACCCGAAACATGGACCATGCACAACTAGTTATTGTACTTATCACTTCTATGAAGTATCATTAAATTCTGACCAGGGGTTTTGAAGATTTAGCGTCCACAAGATTTTACCATCTCGAGTCCCTGTGACCTTGACCTTTGACCCGAAACCTGGACCATGCACAACTAGGCATTGTACTTATCACTTGTGTGAAGTATCATCAAATTCTGACCAGGGGTTTTGGACATTTAGCATCCACAAGATTTTACTATCCCAAGCCCCTGTGACCTTGACCTTTGACCTAGAGACCAGAAACCTGGACCATGCACAACTAGGCATTGTACTTATCACTTGTGTGAAATATCATTAAATTCTGACCAGGGCGTTTTGAAGATTTAGCGTCCACAAGATTTTACCATCTCAAGCCCCTGTGAACTTGACCTTTGACCTAGAAACCTGGACCATGCACAACTAGGCATTGTACTTATCACTTGTGTGAAGTATCATCAAATTCTGACCAGGGGTTTTGGACATTTAGCGTCCACAAGATTTTACTATCCCAAGCCCCTGTGACCTTGACCTTTGACCTAGAGACCAGAAACCTGGACCATGCACAACTAGGCATTGTACTTATCACTTGTGTGAAATATCATTAAATTCTGACCAGGGGTTTTGAAGATTTAGCGTCCACAAGATTTTACCATCTCAAGCCCCTGTGAACTTGACCTTTGACCTAGAAACCTGGACCATGCACAACAAGGCATTGTACTTATCACTTGTGTGAAGTATCATGAAATTCTGACCAGGTGTTTTGGAGATTTAGCGTCCACAAGATTTTACCATCCCGAACCCCTGTGACCTTGACCTTTGACCTAGAGACCCGAAACCTGGACCATGCACAACTAGACATTGTACTTATCACTTCTGTGAAGTATCATCAAATTCTGACCAGGGGTTTTGGAGATTTAGCGTCCACAAGATTTTACTATCCCGAGCCCCTGTGACCTTGACCTTTGACCTAGAGACCCAAAACATGGACCATGCACAACTAAGCATTGTACTTATCACTTGTGTGAAGTATCATTAAATTCTGACCAGGGCTATTTGAGATCTAGTGTCCACAAGATTCCGTCTACAGACGGACAAACGGACGGACAGACAAGCTGAATCCAGTATACCCCCCGAACACTTTGTGTTCGGGGGGTATAAAAATGTTAACCTAAAATGCACTCCAAACATATTACAAGTTCTGTCAAGAGCACAAGGTTCAGATCGAAATATCCGCCACTGAGGGTAACTAGTTTGGCTGGAACGAGGCTCTACTGAGCTCCCACGAAAACGGTTTCCCAAGGGGACGGATATTTCTATCCAAACCAAATGCCTTATGATAGAAACATTTTCTAGCATACCATCTTGCATTTAAGAGTAGATTTCTACATGCAAACTTATCAAAATAACAAATTGTCATATAAAAACAAATGATATTCTGATATATCTTTACGTCACAAGTAATTCACAAGAGTCACCTGGCATAGAAGGGGTGCGAGACTTCTTCCGGCATGGGCAAAATCACTGGAAATGCCGATCTGATATGCAAAAATAAGCGCATACTATCTGTCACCTAAAATTAAACTATTTTTTGCTTTTCTTTATTCCAATCCTAGTACATGAATGAGGTGCAATTTTGATAATTTCCAAGCAATAAAAAGGAACTCTGTTTTTGACATTATAAGCCGGTCCTTTTTCAAACACCAAAATTACCATTTGAATCAAGAACTTTATATATACATGTATTCTAGCCTTTTAAAGCATGGAAACAATTTTAACTATTATCGTTGGCTAGTACTGCATTGAATTAATTTCATATAGGATGAAACAATGAGAGTGTTATTTCAACAGTTTATTGAAATTCAATTTGAAAAGTGTTATTTGTTTGTTGAAATAGAATTTGAATTAAGTCGAGGAAATGAGATTAAACAAATAATAATTCTCAATAAAAGGCATTGTAGTTTAAAAAAGCAGGAATTAAAGAAAAACTTGAAGTACAATCAAAATACAGGAAAAGGCTAAAAAGTGAGACATGCATACGTGTACATGACTAATATTTGTGCAATATTCACTAAAAATTAAATATTATTGCCATTATAAAATTATTATGGAATGTTAGGAAGAGATATTTTTAATATATAAATATTAACATTAGATTAAACAATAAAAACAGCAGATATAAAATACTGCATAGGTAAAACTATTGCTAACATGAGATTCTTACATTTCCCTCTTTTCACATCAATTCATAAAAATTCACAAAAATTATTGCTAAATGTTTTTTTGTGAGAAACAAATTTGGCACAATTATTCTCAAGGTTCTGTGTGACAGAATTTCATACCGCAGTACCATCATCTCCTTCTTTCTCAATCTTCTCTGAATACGCAGTCAACAACATACTAAATTTACTATGTCTTTCACTCCTACTGGCCC
The DNA here is from genome assembly GCA_022818135.1 of Saxidomus purpurata. Lineage (NCBI taxonomy): Eukaryota > Metazoa > Mollusca > Bivalvia > Venerida > Veneridae > Saxidomus > Saxidomus purpurata. The sequence continues at coordinate 10,807,075 of JAFMSR010000006.1, read as the reverse complement.
CTGCCCCCTTGAATCCCCACAAGAATCGGAGATAAAATTCTGTCTCAAACATTTCAGTCTTTTCTTGATCTGGTTCCAAGTCCTTTGTTAAAGTTTTCCCTGTTACCCTATAAACTCCACACTGGGCTGTAACAACCCTGGCTAGATCCAAATGAATCAACATGATGTCAAGGCCATTGTTTATGTCAGAGCTCTCCCAGGGGAAGTAACTCTCATCATCTAAAGTCCTCTCCAGCAATTGCACTATGGGATTGATGCCAGGTATACAAAGGTCTTGGACAGGAAGTGAGCCACTGCCATCATGTAGCATGCGGAACGCTGATTTCAACTTTGTGTCAAACAGGAAGGCGCTGCTGGTGTGATTTTGCCTCAGAACCATCCACGTGTCTCGTAATCTTAGAATCTGAAATATCATATATTAAGCTAATGCTTTGAATTACAAAAAAAAAAAGTTGGTATCCTTGTTGAAGCAGGGGTACAAGTAACAGTCGGTTAAGTTTAAACTTTAAGGCATTTTCTATCCAAGAGCATCCTTGCCTCCAGGTAAAAAATCAATCAAAATTTTAACCTTAAAATTTTAACCGTTTTTGGTATGTGGCATTCCCTGTTCGATATTATTTTTGTTTTTTTACTTGTGACATCAATGCATTGATGTGTAAAAATAGTGCTATTCCTTTTAATTATTCACCTAAATTTAAGCTCAATGAAGCATGCACATTGTATGTCTGTATTTTATTGGTTATCAGACACTAAGAATGATCATACCTTTAGTTTAATCATATTTTATTTTATTGAGTCACAACTCAATATGTACAAAACTAGAATACAAATACATAGTTAAATCAGCATATCAGTGCATGTATATACAATAATATTTACTGAACAAATACGATACATAATATCGTATACCTGTCACAAATACTTAATCCCAATTGGCCGATAGTGCTCACGTGCCAGGTCTGCAAAAGTATGAGGTATACTATATAATAATTTTAGACCAATGTTTCGGTCAATATATCGTTTTGCGGACCTGTAAAAAAATGATATTGACCTCGGACTCCTCCTCTGTCAATATCACTTTTAACAGGTCTGCAAAACTATATATTGACCTCAAAATCAGTCTATAATTGTATAATATATAATACAAAAGAACATCACTGTATAGTTTACAGTTGGCATGTATAAACATGTACTATGATTTTATGATCATACCTGTTCCGACATCAAGCCTTCCATAATGTTCTCAAACCCAAACAGATTTCCTAGTGTACTTTTGATTTCCATAGCAACCTGTATCCACTGACTCAACATGCTGGCCCTATCAATAACCTTGGGGCAGGTCAGTATCATCACCATGACAAAGGCTTTCAGACAGAAAATTCTACAATACAGAATGGTACATACATAAATTGTTTAACTGTCTAAATCATATTTTCTTAAAAGATTCTATGAAAGAAATCTCACCTTAAGGGACAAATAGCCCTTAAGATTATTATATATTTCTGAAACAGTCTACCCTTGGCATGTTGGAAATAAACCAACAGCCAATAAAACTATAAAAGTCATAAAAATTTGCAACATCATCGCTGAACACATTTTCTATTTAAAAGCATAGCGCATGCTTTCATTGCACACTGTACTTCATATTTTCGTTGACATCTGTGATAGTTCTGCGTTCCTATACTACATTAAAAAGGAAACACAGGGCAAGTAAAAATGGAATTCCTTTGCACAGATTTGATGACAATAACAGCACTTTGTTAGAATATTGTGTTAGTCACTGTGTTTTACAAGCATTGTCCAAAATCAGACCTGTCTAGAAAATTTCGGATAATACTGTAATCATTAAAAAGTAGTTCTATAAGATCATAATAAGCATTGTTATTAGTAACAAGAAAGAAAATACTTGCATGTATCACAAAACACTACCCTAATTTCTTTTTTTCCTTCAGTATAGAACTTCAAATCATAGCTTTCATTTTACACATCTACAATTTAATGATGCCCAAGTAAAGGTCGCAATAAAAGATTTCAGTTTAACCTTGAGTGTGACCTTAAGTGTGCCCTTTATTATGTGACCATGTACATATCAGTCATGTTCTTTGAAGAAATAAGCTAAAAAGTTTACAAAATGCAAGTGTTTCATAATTATTACCTTTCTAAGAGATCTTGCCTCAGCTGCTTCCCCTGGGGAATGGTTATCAACTCCAAACCTGATGTGACTTTCACCCCTAAATCTTCTTCATTTAAAACTTTCAACACTTCTAGATCCACCTTAGTTAAATAAAGAGCTAGCTCTTTTACATTGGTCTTCAGCAACTTTTCCCTCACTTTAATCAGAGCAGATGGCTCTAAAAGTTTATTTTCATTTGGTAACAACACAGAAGAATAAGAATTCAAATTAAAGCTTGGCCCCGTTTCTATTTTTGGTATTTTAACTTTTGACTGGTTGGTGTTTTGTGTCGTCATTCCAACATTGTGGTTCATATGTACACCATGTCTCCAGTTTGGGACGGACTGGTCCCCAGCTTGTTGCTGCTTTGTGCGTATCTGATTCCTATTCAAATTAAGTTCAAGCGGGAATGCTGGAGTGTCAGTATTCTCACTGCCATCTAGAATATCAAAACGAGTGTCTGATATTTTCCTATTTTCACTTACTGCTGCTAAATTTTGATTCATATCTCTTTCTTGTAAAATGTTATTGGATTGGCTGTTACCTTTGAAGTTATTATCATAAAGATTGTCTCCATGAGTTTGATTGGCTGGATTTAATTTATGTTCTGTCTCTTGATTGGATACTCCTGTTTTTACCCAGCTAGGTTCAGAGGTCACCTGACTGAGGTCACTATAATCTCTATTGTCATCCTCATACAAGGAGATATTTCTAATTTGAACTTGTGGTTTCTTCTTATATTTTATTGATGGAATTCTGCTTGGTTTTGGAGGAGGGGCTTTAGATAAATCACTGTCAGAAGAGGCGGGATTTAATGTTTGGGGTGGAGCTAGAGAATTGAAGTGCTGGGTGACTGTAACTCCAGGTGTCAGGACAGGTGCACTGCCTGATCTTTGGTGTATATAGGCTGGTGGGGCTCTCGTATGAGTGGGTGATGGTGGCGTATATGTCGATACAGGAGTTACTGTCTTATATATTCCAGTGTCACCTGGCAAAAGTAGTTCTGGGTGTTCTTGTGTTGGAGTAATTTGCCTGTAGTTCCCAGGAATGACAGGCAAGCTGTCTGACCTGTCCATAGTGGGTGGAACATACACTGGTATATCATTTACCGATAACAGAGGCTGGCTCCCAGCACGTTCTACAAATCTTGGTTTTCTGCTGGACTTTGGGCTGCCATGGGGGCTTGCCCCTGGCGTTGCATGGGGACTCACACCTGGAGTGCCATGTGGACTTGTCCTTGGGCTTGTACCAGGTGTAACATGTGGGCTCCTCCCATATATCTGATTCGGACTTTGACTCATTGGCACAGGGTGATTTTGGTGATGAATGGCACTATAATGGTTAGCCTGGGCATTTGATAACATTGCTAATGCTCCGTATTTACTATCATAATAAGTCAGTGGCATACTCCGTCCTATCGGTGTAGTTATCACGGCTCCCGTTATTTCCGTAATCTGTTTACACTCATCCATGTAGAACTGAATCAAAGCCTGTACACTGTCAAAATGTGTTGTTTCAAAATGATATGTCACTTTCGGTAGCTTGTAAGGACCTTGATCTAACACAGAGGAATTTAGAACAAAGTGTAACGGTCCTCCTTTCCAGCAACAAGTCAATACAAAGTCTCCAGGCTGGGAGATACAATCCCGAACTAAGAAATCTCCGTTTTTCGAAACCAGTCTCTCTGCACGCTGTCGTGAGACGCTGCCGTGATACCAGGCTTTGCTCTTCAGATCAGCAGGATCACCCTGGAGCTCAACGAGCAGATCATGCTGTAGCTGCTCTGGCGAAATGTTCAACTGTTGGTAGTCTGGACTGTTCAACAGTGAAGGGGGAGACCAACTCGATGATAGTCTGAAACAGAATGGCAAATAAATATGTAATGTGACACTATCGCCTAAATACGCTTTGCTCCATACTTTCTATTAAACATTAAATTGACATCAGCTTTAGCTCCTGATTGGCCAGTCTTAAAAGTTAAAACTGAGTCCACTTATAACAAATGAAAACCAAAGATGCAAGACTGATTAGAGACTTTTCAACCAATGTGAAAGATAAACTGTTACAGTATGTGTATATGTTAGTTTAACAATGAATGTAAAATAAGGTGATCAAGGAAATTCTAGAAAGGGAAATACCCATTACAATATGTGTTACTTTTTAGCAGAAATTACCTCAAAAGGTCAAGGAAATATTGAGGCTCAGTAACTTTTTTGTTGACTATAATAGGCTTCCTACTGCCTGGCCACTTTAATTTCCAGTTATACACAGATTAATTCACAACATTGTTAAAAACATCTTGAAGTTGACCAAATTTAATACTACATGTATTAAATCCTAAAACTTCCAAAAAGGTTTGCCTGAATTAACCTTCATCCTGCTAAAGATCTCAAAACAGACTTCTCCATTTTTCAATAGGGACAGAACCATTTATTGTTTCAGGGGTGCAAAATGAAAAGTTACAAGCTGCAGATGTTAACAAAGCAGATCATGATCCGACCCCCGCCCCCTCTCCTCCCCTCGAGCAAGCTCTCCTGATGGAAAAAAGCAGACCATGGCTCAAACTTACTGTGCTGTGACACTTTGACTCCTTTGTACTTGATGTAGCGGACTATATTTCTTTCCTGAAAACACACAAAAATTGCTTAATTACTTGTTTTAAAATGCTTCCTAACACAAAACTTCACTTAATCTGACATCACCTTACACTGCTGTCATCCATAGAACACTTTGTCTTTTCAAAAGTTTTCGAAACATGATATTACTTTGCAGAATCACATAATTATAACAATCTTCATGGAAATTTTCACTACAACTAAAATACAAACACTAAAAGCTAGAATCACAAATGCCCTAATGCAAACAAGCAAAGAATTTATTTATGAAATTTTGTTCTATGTCAAGTGGAAGAATATCACCTGCAAAAACGATATATTTTCAGTTTAGCAAACTCTTGCAAAATTTGTTTTGATCTATCATTTATATCTTATACTTCAACACTAAACAGCCTGCAAATACAACAATCTGAGATTTAAAAAAAAAAAAAAAACCCGAGTTTAAAAAAATCTGTACATAAATTTATTGTCCTCCTTAAAAAATGTGAATAAATCCAAAATGTTTTATCTTACACACACAGAACAGATATCTTGAACAGCAGAGCCTTAACTGAAGATTAACTGATCTTAGGTCAAGTGAATTACAGTGGATGTCAACACTTCCTGAAGTGGCCACTTCCTGTCACTTTCTCAAGCACAATACTGTAAAATCATGAACTATCCACCAGTAAATGTTTTGCTATCTATAATCCACAAGTAAGATTATTTACAATCCACCAGAATCCACAAGTAAGATCATTTACAATCAACCATTAAGCTTGATGCTATTTACAATCCACAAGTAAGATCATTTACAACCCAGAAGGAAAATAATTTATAATCTTTGGCCTAAATCATTTTACTTTATATATACAACCACTAGCAAACTAATTAATATAACGGTACTAGTAACTATCCAACAATGAAGTTGTTTACAATTCATGCAGATTACATATCTTTATAAATATTTACAATCCCTAAGTACTTCAATGCTGCTAAAAAGGATTCACTTTTAATCACCAAAACTTTCTACTATCCACAATTTTTTTTCAACAGTTAACTTGATTTATTCTAGCAAATTCAATGCACAAATACTCAAAGCTTCAGCTTGCAAGTCAAAGCTGCACATCATAAATTTCCATGTATATATCATTGCCTGAAAACAATGCAGCTGCGAAAAAGCATTTAATAAATAAACATGCCATAAAATTGTATCTCCTGAATAAGTAACATCTGTAGTTACACAGTAATTATATTCCGTTGATGTTGTTTCCAAGCAATTTATCCTTAGTTACATCTACTCACTCTGAAATCTCCTGCTTTTTGCGTTTATTTTTCATCACTTAGTCTAGTAAGAAACTGAGAAAAACTGTCTATAATTATTACTAATCATGATAAATGAATGTTAAAGATTGGTCAAAATCCATCATTAGGTGACTTTACACCTGTATTGCAATTAAACTGTCATTACTTGACAAGCTAGGATAGTTTGTGTGTACTTAGGGATCAAGGGAGACAACTGTGTGTGGAGAAATCAAGGGAGAGAACTGTGTGTGGAGAGATCAAAGGAGACAACTGTGTGTGGAGAGATCAAGGGAGACAACTGTGTGTGGAGAGATCAAGGGAGTGATCTGTGTGTTGAGATCAAGGGAGAAAATTGGGTTTGAACCAAGGAAGACAACAATAAATAATCTATCACCATGGAGCTTTAGCACAATGCATTTATAATCTACGTTGAAAAATGAACTGAGTTAGTGATTATTTTATCAGATTTTAGAATATGGTGTTTTAACTGTAAAATATTTTATAATAAAAAGGAGCCAAAGAAAAACTGATTACTACTGGGTGTTTTGAAGCTCTAGAGATTCTCATGGTGGCGAGCAAACTTCTTTCAAAATGTCTGATGGGAAGAATCACTGAAAATGTACAATTCTTTTTCAGAAATGTACCCTCATTCTATTTAATTCTTTCAATAGTTAAACCCCATCACATTTAATGTTTTCTTGGTAAAACACAGTTTATATCATATAGGTAATTACATCTTCTCCATGTCCATTTGTCAGATTTCAACCAATGAAAACGAATTACCTGGCAAAGTGCTTCTCTCATACTTCTCCCTCAGTATGCGTAGACTTGAGACTATCTTGGCGCGATGTGCCGCATTCTTTACCCCCATATCCTTGATGTCTGCCTCAGAAACGTACAACAGGCTCTGTAATACAACACAAAAATGGTCAAGTTTGGTTGCCTAGCAAACAGTCAATCAACCTACAGTTGAACCAGTGTTAAGTTCACTTCTATTTAGCGATCACCTGCCTTTAGAACCAATACTACTGTGTCAAAACAAGCCAGATTGGACTGTATTACAATATACATAAGATTGGGAGTGTTTTAAAAACTATAGAATTTTCACTATGACGGGATACATTTTAACCTTTGTTACAGACCAACCCTGAATAACGATCACTCTGAGAGTACAAACTGAGAAAGAAAATGTGCTAAGCACACATAAACAGACCTCCCTCCTGCCAACAAAAGTCCATTTTAACCTCTTCCAGCCACAGTGGTCTCTAAATCACAGGTTTGACTGTACAAGTTTCCATACATTAAATGCAGGTGGTTAGAATGTCATGCAAATGCAAAACATTTGTCTTTGTATTAAAGCATCAGAGCTGTTTACCAACTGTTTGGATTATCTCTGTCTTTTCCTGCCTTATTTTATCTTTAAGAGCCCCGCTGTGAAATAACCCACATTAAGGCATTATAATAAACCAGACCAGAAATACATGAAAATTATATAATGTGCAACATATATAATGAGACCTGTAGCAATTTTATCTAAAGATTTAGGATAAGACAGGGAATCTAAGGTTACCTTATATTTTATAAGGTTTATTTTTAGATATACCATTACCTGTATAAGAGTTGTTTGATCACCTGTTACCATTTTCTACTATTTGCATGATACAGAAGACTAAAGTGGCAGGAACGTGGGAGGGGGAGTGGGTGGGGAAACTAGACGTTGGTGGGGGAGTGGGTGGGAAAAATAGATAAAATTTACAAACTACAGTCTCTGGTACAAATGTATCAAGCTGTTATAAATGTCAAGTTCACTGTTCCCACACTCTCAATGCACAAATGTTTGAGATGTTTAAAAGTTCAGTTTATCAAAATTCTTTTTTTGTTTTCATCTCTCAGTAGTCCATGTGTTACTTAATACAGATGGTCCATGTACCTTGGCCTGAAAAGTAGTGTGGTTCTTGAGGGCATGTCTCGGAAATATATGCATATCACAACTTTCTTTACAATACTTTATAAAGTCTGACCAAAAAAGGAATTTTCAGTGTATGATTTTTTATCTAGGAAAGTACTGGTGTGGTCATGCTGGGAAGTACTGGTGGTTCAACCAATGCCGGGAAGTACTGGTGGTTCAACCAATGCTGGGAAGTACTGGTGGTGCAACTGTGATGGGAAGTACTGGTGGTGCAACTGTGCTGGGAAGTACTGGTGGTTAAACCAATGCTGGGAGGTACTAATGCTGGGAAGCACTGGTGGTGGAATCAATGTTGGGAAGCACTGGTGGTGGAACCAATGCATGGAAGTACTGGTGGTGGAACCAATGCTGGGAAGTACTGGTGGTGCAACCAAAGCTGGGAAGTACTGGTGGTGCAACTGTGCTGGGAAGTACTGGAGGTTAAACCAATGCTGGGAAGTACTGGTGGTTCAACCAATGCTGGGAAGTACTGGTGGTGCAACCAAAGCTGGGAAGTACTGGTGGTTCAACCAATGCTGGGAAGTACTGGTGGTGCAACCAATGCTGGGAAGTACTGGTGGTGCAACCAAAGCTGGGAAGTATTGGTGGTGCAACCAATGCTGGGAAGTACTGGTGATGCAACCAATGCCGGGAAGTACTGGTGGTGCAACCAATGCTGGGAAGTACTGGTGGTGAAACCAATGCTGAGAAGTACTGGTCATGCAACCAAAGCTGGGAAGTGACTGGTGGTGCAACCAATGCTGGGAAGTACTGGTGGTGCAACCAATGCTGAGAAGTACTGGTCATGCAACCAAAGCTGGGAAGTGACTAGTGGTGGAACCAATGCTGGGAAGTACTTGTGGTGCAACCAATGCTGGGAAGTACTGGTGGTGCAACCAATGCTGAGAAGTACTGGTCATGCAACCAAAGCTGGGAAGTGACTGGTGGTGGAACCTATGCTGGGAAGTACTGGTGGTGCAACCAACGCTGGGAAGTACTGGTGGTGCAACCAATGCTGAGAAGTACTGGTCATGCAACCAAAGCTGGGAAGTACTGGTGGTTGAACCAATGCTGGGAAGTGCTGGTACTACTGCAAACATCCAGTCTTCGTGCAACAATTCAGGACTATCCAGACTTAGGTGCAACCATCCAGTAACTAGATGCCCACATGCAACATGTCGAGCCCACCATATGTCAAAAGGGCTAACTCCTTACCAAGTAGAGATGGGTCAAAATACACCTAAATATTGGATGTAACATGCATGTTTGCCACAGAAAAGTGGTCTCGATTTTTCTCTACGGCCAGTAATAAAAAAGTTACAATATAAGCTATTTATTTTAACAACAAAGGGAAGTAGTTCTAAAAACAAGGGTGGCCCATGGTGGTGAACATTTGTACAAAGTAACATCAAAATCCCCCCATGCATGAAGAAGAAATGCTCCAGACAAAGATATTCTTGACTTTGAACTTTAACCTCTAAGTGTGACCTTGACCTTAGACCTAGGGACCTGGTTCTTGCGCATGACACTCCGTCTCATGATGGTGAACATTTGTGCCAAGTAACATCAAAATCCCTCCATGCATGAAAAAGATATGGTCCGGACAAAATCGGACGGACGCATGCACACACGGACGCACGCACATACACCGAACCACCAAAAGTGACAACTATATCGAGCTCACCGCAAGCGGGCTCGACAAAAACTAAAGTAGTGGATTATGCACCAATATACTTGAATAATGACAATGCAACTGAATCTGTAATAATGTCTAGATAAAACTTTCTGATTTAGTTTCATCATATAACTAAATTTCTAATATTTCGGTCTCTTTGGCTTTTTTCTTTGTAAGAATTCAATGTCTTAGAATGAAGCTAATGTATAGATTATACCTACATTTTCTTAATATTTCGTTCTTGCATGCATAAGATTTAGATAGACAGGATATTAAATAGACTTAACTGAATGAATCACCTTTATTCTAATGTATGGCAGGTAAAATTAATATCTGCCATAAGCTTTACACTGTTTAATAAGACTGAACATCATTCTGACAGAATAGCTCTGCAGGAACCCTGACTCAGCTGTAATTATATATTCTATTATATCCGGCTCAACTCAATAATGGATTTTAATGTTTAATAATTAAGGCCAAAATAAATTTGCTGTTTCGGTTACCTGAATTTCCCTAGTTTTTGCTGTAACGTAACCAAACATCATTTGGCCTCAACTGTAATGCACCGACATAACAGAAGAATGGGACAAGAAATAAACAGACATGATAAGATATGACAGAGTGACTTCAATATCGCTCAGAAAAGAACAGCAGAATGATCGAAGTTTTTGAAATTTCCTGTTTAAAATGATTGTTGTTGTATGAATTTAACGGAACAGTATTTTGGTCGTTGGAGGCTGGCAGTTTACATATCCATAGGTCCTGGGAAGAATCAGTTTTAGACTCTTACCCACCATAAGAAACGGTCAATTTTCACAAATTTACAAGACATGGCTGGTAGCAGGGTTCAAACCCATGACCTACAATCTATGAAAGATTACAGTGATTTCAAGTCCGCAACTCTAACCACTCAACCATGGAGGCAGATGTCTAAAGTGAAAAAATTACTTGATTTACCTCGACTCCATTGTATTGTGAAAAGCAAGTTACATAGTCCATCATTCCGAGGGCCTCTAGCCATGTTTCCACGGCAATGTGCCGGGTCGCCATGTTGGTCTGATGATGTTTCTCTAACACCAGTCTGAAAATATACAATACTTTTTATTAACCTTTACCCAACTGATGGCAAATGATTCTACCTTTGTGATCAGTGCAGTACATGATCAGCCTGAAATATCTATGCAATCTGATCATGATTTGCTCTGGTCACTTTAAAGGCAGTAAATTTTCGTTTACCAACACCTTAAATAATAAATAGTACTACAGATTTTTCTCAACAGTGTGACTTTTGGTTGTCCTGAATATATTCCACTGAAACAATGCTTTTTAAATTACAGTCAAGTCTGAATTAGTATACCAGCAAAGACATTCAAAATGTGGCCATTTTAAGCAGGCTACTTTGCAATATAAGTGTAGCATTTTTTTTTCATGTCTAACTAAATGGGTTTTCATTTTATGTTTTCCCCTGAAATACTGAAATATTTATATATTAGTGAAATAAAATTGATATTTTCACTGTTTCAAAGCAGTGAAAATATCAAGATCTTCAACACACAGTGACATCAAAAAGTATAACGAATTCAGGAAACCAAACAACAACAACATCGTTAAAATGATGTCATGATGAGGTGTACTATGCTTTCTGGTGACCTTTCCCATGGTTTTCAACATTTAATTGAAACGAACTCAATTAACAAAAGAATAGTTTTGAGCAAAAAAATACACAGAAAAGTAGTTGATATTAGTTTAATATCACGTTAATTTCACTAATGAACACCAAAAGTAGTTATTTTCACTCGCGACTACGCAACTCAAGAAAATATCACTTTTGGTGCCCACTCAGATATTACTCCGAAACCAACAATTATGCTCTATTTTATCTATTACAAGTGGTTAATCCAGGCAATGTACAATAATGACAATGACCCTTTAATTGAAAAATTATCAAATTCATGCAGGGTTTTGAAAGATTAGTCACAAATTAATTCTGAAAATAATGCTGTGTAGCTTAAAATAAGCCACATTTTGATTAGAAAAGCCTAAAAAAAATTGGACACCTTAAACCAAATTTGGGTGCAGCTCACATTTTTCCTCAATGCAAGAGTATAGAAGAGATATTCAAGTCAAAAATTAAAATTCCAAACCTACCAGTGAAATACAGAATTACAAGCTCCCCAAAACTGCAGTTCTACTTACAATAAAATAACTGCAGTATTCCACACAATAATTTTATAACTTAAATAATCCACAGAACTGACTCAAAATGAAAATATCTTTTAACCCAAACCTGCGTTAAAATAACAACCTTCAACAATTCAATACAATCACAATGTAATTATACTAACATATAACCCATTAGGCGGCTTTTTCCATATTTCAAGCCAACCGTGAAATTTTAAATGTTTTATTATTTCATTCTTTATAATGTATTCATGTTGCCATAAATTCTTTCAAACGCAATGACATGATTATGAATATTATCAAGATTAAAACAAAATTTAACATGTTTTATGTACAGACACATAGTTTTATGTCTGAAACAGTGAACTGTTTGTTATAATGCACAGAGTGCATTTATTTAGTTTTCACTTGCAAAATAACATGGAGCTGACTTCAGCATTACCTACCATACTTAATTGTTAGTTACAACCAACGAGGAAGTTGTGATAAAATGTTGAGGTATTTTGTGAAATTGCTGTTTAATAATTTCAGTATCTGCTAACCATGGCTTTACTGAATTTTCACCTTTTATACGGCTAATTAATGCCAAACCCAAATCTGAATCAATACTTGCAATAACTTGCAGCCAAGCTGTTACCAACCACTTGATGGCCACAACTCAAACAAGTACGCGTACGTCTGCATAATTATATCTGGGCTAATATACAGTCAAATTTACCTGTGTAAGTTGTCAAGTGGGATTAAAGCATCAATCTGTCTCTTCAGCAGGCAACATGCGTTAACCAATGAAATGCCCGAGTTATAAAGGAGATAATGTACCTGTGTTAAGCAACTACCTACAGTTCAATGTATCCCTTGAGAGACTTCTTTACATAGATCTGACTGTATGTGATCTCCACTGAATCACAAACATGTTAACTGTGTTCAGATAACAACATCAGAACAGGTGTTAGCTGAGCACATTTTGAAATCTGGTAACTCAGAACAGATCAGAACACCGGGATTAACAGAATTATAAACCTTCACATGTGCTGGACAGGTGCTTGAGAATGGTACACATAAAAATAGTGCTAGCTAAACACTAAAGAATATGTACTGAACTGAACACACCAGGATGTGCTAGCTGAACACGCCAAAAAAGATGCTTAAAGGCTTATTTTTTTAAGAACACACCCATTATGATTAAAAGATGCATACAAGATCTTGACTTTGTTGCCAAGTTAAAAACCTGCACTAACATTATGCAAAAACTGTCATTTGCACAAATAAAATGCTTTCTCACTGACATATATGCCAAAGCAGTAGTATAAAGCAATATTATTAGAATCATATTTGATGCTTTTTCACTTGTCAATTTCAAATTACTTTCATTAAAGGTTGTTAGATGACCTGCCTCAGTTAACAGGGAATTTAAGCTAAAACTTTGTATAATACTTATAAATGAAAAACAATGTATTTCGCTGATAAATTCATACTTTAAAACATACATAAATCTTAGCTACAATGTTCTGGCCAAAGATATCCAAACTTCTGCATTTAATCCTGTGTAACAGAGATAAGAACCACAAGGAAAAAATGGTGAAGTTCCAATCTAAACAATTTATTATGAAGATAATCAGCCAAGGTAATGTACTGTGAGTTTTTCTGATAAATACTGCAACTAATAACCAATTAATCAAGGTAATTTCATGTTATGAAGACTGTATTTTCATAACCAATTAAATCAAATTTAACGAAAGTTAAATCAGTTACTAGATTGTTTTATCAGAACATCTGCGTCTAAAACTTACCCAGGAACTTCTCCTAGATTGAAAAGTTGTCTGCAGTGCATTTTAAAGCTTTTGGTGAAAAAAATCATTTTAGTTCGAGCTGTCTGAAATGAACATGTTTTAGAATGAATCATGAAATGGAAGGGTTTCAGTGTAAAATTCTGTAAAGTATTGCTGTATTATTGAAACTATACGCTACCAAATTATAAAGCATTACAAAGGTTGAAATTCCAATATTAACAAGTAGTGTAACGGTGCCGTCAAACCAAGCTAACCAACATTTCGAACAGATTTTCTCAAATGGCAATGTAACCTATTACTTGTATCGTTGATTCTATAGCCGTATTAAGCATTTACATTTTATGTTTTAATATATATCATTTTTGAGAAATTTATTTTTTCCACAAACAGTGAACAAGCAACTTTAAAGGAATTGTCTTGAACATGAGCCTTTAAAACTGTCTGTATAGCAAAACACACTGAAACAGACAGACATACAGACAAGAGAACAGATAAGCAGGTCCTGAGACTGCCCGACACAGTAGGCAGAAATCCGTACATAGAAATATAGATAAGAGTTTTAACGGTTACAATTCACATTGTGAGCTATTCAAGGTTTAACTTTAGAACAAAGATATCTCATTTATTAAACAGTGAAAATGTTCATTTCAAGCAAATGTACCTAGACATTTTCATGTTTGCAATTAAGCTATCTAAAACATGTGTAAAACATCATGTTCTTTCCCTTCTAAACCATTACATGAGCATTACTATACCAGAAAGAACTATTGCAAATTTTATTTGTAAACTCCAATACTTAACCTATGAAGATCTCTCCCATGTTCTACTGCTGCCATATTGCATACAAAATTTCGAAAGAAATCAACAGTCTAACAACAAATTAAACTTGTAATGTACGCTTGGATAAAACATGCACAATCCAAAAAACAGGTCAGAATGGACACATATGTATCATCGTATAATTATTCCGACAACTGTGGTTTGATTAATTGTAAAAAAATTATCTCAAATCGCAAAAGCCATAATTAAATTTCACGACATTTAAAATCCGGATGATCAAAATCATTGAAGTATCATGCAAACATTGATTGACACAGGACACTTTTTGTTCTTAAAGTCCCGAATATAATGGACAACGTAATTCATGCACGCATAGTGAAATATCGTCTTTCACGTTTATCTATACAAATCAAACTAAACTTGTATCACATTTAAAGGACTCTTTTTAAACCATTTTTTCGTTGATTTCTGGTTCATAAAATAGTGCCAATCCTAAGTTGGTAAAACAGAAACACGCTGCACTCGCACCTCCCCCCTCCATGAGTCAAGAAGACCAACACGTCCGATGCAAATCATGACTGATTTTGCTTATTCATGTTGTACTGTAAAACTGTCAAGCCAAAATATCAACATTGGTATGACATAGTTGATATTTTGGCTAGCGGATGCAAAGGTGAATCCCACTTTCTGCTTTCAGGAAAAACCCCAGAAGTTGTTATCAAAGAGATGTTTGAATATAATGTACATAAGTCTTTAAATTTATCATTAACCTTGAAACCTGTCTAAAAGAAATTAGTTAACACTAAACAAAACAGTAAATATGATTCAACATCTAAGTCAAAAAGGGCCATAATTCAAATAAAATCCTTGACAGAATTACCTTTTCCTGCCCATGTTATGGGATCATGATGGTTTACTTGTATTCCAACTTTCAAATAAATATCATAAACATTATAGTCAAATAGTGGACTGCCCCGGCGAAATGAAATTCATGAAATCATGAATTTTTCATCACCATTATGAATTATTCATGAACTGTTCTTGATCACTTCTTAATCTGACTTCATGAAGTTTTATGCATGAAGTGTCATTTGATCCACTTCATGAAGATATCAAGCATTATTGACAGATTCACAAAATCCTTGAAATATTCATGAAGCAGTTTAAGAATGAATCAAGATTTTCTCATGAATGAAAATATACCTACAGAATTCAAGAAAAATTCTTGAAAAAAATGATGAACATTCTATGAGCAGTTTTATAATATCTATTTCTTAAAACATTCTTAACTGTTCCTGACAAAAAGTCATGAATATTTTATGAGTATATCTATGATTACAATTCTTGAAATCTTCTTGAGAAATTATTGACCATACATACATAAACTTGTTATGCAGGTATGTAAACTTGATTTGGATTGGTGAAGAAATGAAGATGCTAGAGGGCAAACAAGGTCAAATATTGCAAATATTCCAAGTAAAGGGCACATAACTCATGAACTACAAGTTCCATTTGTTTTATATAAGACTTTTAGGTCACGCACATTCACTATAAATAGGACTGGAATTGGTAAAGAAATAAGGTGCTAGAGTGTCAATAAGGTGAAATTATACAGCACATTTTCTAAGTCAAGTTGACATATCCCCTTAGAAAAAAGTCAGTGGAATACCAGCGGTTTCCAGTGGTTTCCAGTGGAATTCCACTGGAAAAGTAATTTCTTGATTATTCCACTGGAATTCCAGTGGACTTCACTGGAACCAAATTTTTATCAATACCACTGGCTTTCAACTGACCAGTGACATTATTATGACATTTTACTGTAATGTAAAACAATCAAAATGAGAGTGTGCAGTTTGACCTAGATCCAGTAAAAATGCTGCCTCTTTTGCGTACACAAGGTTAAGTGTGGATGAATGACAGACAACAGACACCAGGCAATCACAATAGCTCACCTTAAGCACTTTGTGCTCAGGTGAGCTATCAAGTGAGGGTGGTTTAATTTAATTCTGATTAAGAACATTATAACTTTATATGCTTTATTAGCAGTATCACAATATGTGTAGCTTAACTATACCAAATTAAAAGTGTATACATTCCTGAATAAACTGAGTTAATGATCTTCAATAAATAAATATCTAGTACTTTAGCAAAAATGCTCATTTTGTATACTAAATAAACAATAAACTGAAACCAGCATGTTACAAAGTCTGGGACACTTAATCCTTATCCAAGGCCTACACAGAAGTACTGTATAACAAACATAACCTATGTAATACAGTTTGAAACATTTACCGAAAAATCTTGAATTTGTGTATCAGGTTTTTAACATGACTTTTCAGTAAATGTTTTCAACTGAAGATATTTGTTATTCACTACATGGTATGTCTACCAAGTATTACTTAATTAAGTTAAGTTGCAATGAAACATAAAAATTATGTCCGAGGTTTAGTTATTTTCATCAGTACACATTTCTTCATCATGTATTCAGAAGGTACAAGTTTCATCACTTGCTCAGATTTGGTCTGCTTGAGCTTGATGTGTGTTCTTGTTGAGAATTTTTTTTCAATATTTTGAAATATTCTGTCATATGAACATAGCACTGCTTTTCACACATGTATCTACAAATGTCATTGGAACATTATCAAACATGATGAAGAACTGCACAGTAGCAATTTTTCCACTCTCAAGTAGCATGGTATACTAGTTTCTACTCTGAAATATTCCTGGGGGTAGAAGACCTCTTTTCCTCTCTGGTATTTTACCACAGCTGCTTGCTCAGAAATCACTGGCTTTGCTGTTTGTCTCTTTTCCTCTGTGAGGTGTATCAACTGGTTTTTTAAGCATGGAAATGGTCTTACCACCAACTTTGCTGTCCCTGAAATCACATTTTTCTATCAACATGTGCATATAAGTCATTATATTGATATTTGAGAAAAAGCTTTGAAAAAAGACCTGCTTGTACTAGTATATACACTGACTATTCTATTTACAGTTGCACTTCTAAAAAAAAATAAAGTTATTCAGTGTCATGGTTTTTAAATAAATGAAAATATTCATAACTTCAAATCATCCATGTATATAAATAGACTTTGACAATTAGTTTATACTAATTATTTTAGCTTCATTGTGAAGAAAGCTTGTAGCTTATCAAGTCACTCTCGAGTCTGTTTCCTGGAAAAACAAGTACTGGTGTCATATGAGGAGGTACGGTCGTGACCTTGGTGGGGCTTGAACCCGCAACCTCTGGGATGAGCGGCAGACACCTAAACCTCTACACCACCACTCACTTTGACAATTGATATATCATACTTGTACAAACTCTTACCTGGTAATCCTTGAAGACAGGCGATCAACCAGTACTTCCAGTGTATGTTTTTTCCATGTATTTTACAAGTCTTGGCGGAGCTTTAGTTTATCCAACTGCTAAACTTGACTGCAATGAAGAAATCAACAGACTTACCCTTTGTTTGTTTTAATACAGCTAATACAGCTAGTGTACATCATGTTTTTGTGTGTGCTTCATGTCCAAAACCCCTGGCAAGAATTGAATGAAACTTCACAGGAGTCAGTTGTATTGATTGGTATCAAACCTGTGTGTGCATGCTCTCATCATGTTTTGTAAAGATTTTTTTTCAGAGTTATGGACCTTTGTTCCTTTTCAATACAGTACAAGTCATATGAACATTTTTTGTGCAGCTTCATCTTTGATTTAAACCCCTCTTCAAGAATTGAATTTCACCAGAGTGATTGGTACCCAGACTAGTTGTATTACAATATAATCAAATGCTTTAATTCCCATTCAAATGCCTTAAATTAGTTACATCACAATCAGTTCTATTTTTTTCTTAATTTCACCAATGACACATATTTCTTTAGTCCTTGATTATGATAAATACTAGTGAATGTCCAAATGTTAATGCTACAGAAAAATGAGACGCAGATACTGAAATAGTTACCTGTCAGTCTGTCACTGTTGAAATGCCCTGTGCCATGATCGATGTTTTTCAAATACGAATTCTAGAACTCGAATCCAACATATCAAGTTGTGAAAAATGATGTCTAAGCAGGTGCACATTCATAGTCTGTTGGGTAACCACCTAAGAAAGCATAAAACAATTTACTGTTAGTATCATTTTTGTCTATTGATATCATGTTATGACAACAATTTTTCATAAAACAACTTACCATGAATTCTGCATATTCTTACCAATTATTAGAATATATTTTTAGTGACAATGAATGAGGTCTATCAGATGATATCCACATTATCAATTATAACAAAGTCAGGATCCGAAGGTCCTATATCCCAACTAATGCTAAGTAAGGCAAGACACAGTTAATTAAAGAAAATTATTGTCCAATGTTTATTGTTGTATAATAATTATTAATCAAATACCGGTAATTGATTTGCCAAAAGAATCATGTATATTTCGGCCAATAATCTTGTAAAAACTGTTTAATTAAAAATAGCTGAAGGGACAAATAATGATAATATTTACTTAGTCAGCAATATACAAATCATAACAACCATTAGCTCATGCAAGCTTTTGAATTGAGCATGCAGGTGCATGATGGTGAGCTTTGCTTATGGTGGTTTTACTGTGGGAGAAACCAGAAATCCCAGAGAAAACCTACCTGTATGATAATCCATGATACCATCTGGTGACCACCCTACCATCTCACATACTACCAGGACGGGATCGAACACAAATAGCATTGATGAGAAGCGAGTGCAAAAAGCACCGCGCTAACTGGACAACCCTAAAAAAATAATCAGAGAATCATTCAAAGTTTCAAGTTAATCGCTTATAATACCAGTACAGTTGTTCCAAATTAGCTGTAGATAGAATTAACGATACTTTAAAACCATAACAGACATTAATAATGTGATATTCTAACATTGAAAATTGCCAGCAACTTCTGCATTAGTGACTAAAATGTTCCCTGGTTTAAATCCTGGCTGGTGCACTGGAAATTTCAGAAATGCTTCTCAGTGTTTCAGACTTTCCCACCCAGTTACAGATGAACTGGTAAGAAACCCAGATATCAGCATGTGAAAGGACCAAGGGGTCTATCCGTAAAATGAGCTAGGGTCTCAGGTACCCTGATCCCCTTGTATCTGCATCTGTCTCTTCAACATGCACCTGTCAGGAGTCCTGGCAAATTCACCCAGAGAGAAGTCCCACGGTCGGCCGGGACTTATAAACAATCAAAGAAAAAAAGGTTCATCAATATTAACCTCAAAATAAGGTACAATGATAAAATGATACAAGGGATCACTTAATAATACTTAAAACAATCATTCAGACAAAATACAACACTGCTGGTGTTATGCATAATAAAACATAAATTAAATAAACAACTTTTGGTTCGACCAAAATAGTAAACATGGAGGACATTTTCAACTTGACAGGAAGTGTCATAAATGCTTGAAATGCCAAAATTAAAGTATGCACAACAATTCTGTGAATGTAAACTGTGCCAAAAGCATCAGTGTTTATCAAAATTATAATGACAAATGGATTTTAATAATGGAATGACTTATTTACGCTAAAATTCAAGGTAAGCTATATCATGCAAGTAACAACTTTCGGACAGTAGATATTTCGGACAGTCAGTCATTTCAACATTTTCGATGTTGATTCTTTATTGATCGAGTCTCGGGTCAATTTATAGCAGTTGTAAGAACTTTATTATGCACTCCAGATTATATTTATTAGTATAAATGTCATAATTAACCAGGTCCGAAACGTCTTGTGGGCGAAACGATATAAATTTACTTACACATATCGTGTATGCAACATAGATGATGCAAAACATTCCCCTTCGTGTTTAACTTGTATGAAGACAGCAATCACTGGCATTTTCTCGTCCTTTGCAATAAAACTTTCGTCATTGTTTTAATCACAATCTTTCAGCATGGTTAATAGGGGGCGCCATTGTTGTTGTTGTTGTTGTATAGGTAAATCCCCACTCTTGAATAGTGGCACTCCCAGCTGTATTGCTGAGATAGTAAGTCCAATAATAAATCCAATAGTATAGAATGAATCACAATAATCCAACTTGAATCATGCATAAACCTCTTATAACAACACAATGTAGTTTATGTACACGCTGTCTTTGTGTAGCTAGCATTTATTTATAGATTTTCATTCAAGGTTATCTATATCCCGTTTCAATGTGGGTGTATAGTCTATTTCTTACTACTAAATTGATAGCTTTACAATTTGCATAGTTTATAATTCATTGGCCGTTTTATTTTATTAACTATATTCATTATAATATAAGAAAAACAATTGTGTTTAATTGTAGGGGTTTAACTATTTGAGCTAGTTGTAAGTTTGAGCACTCTTTGGTTATGTAGGTGGAAGCAGTAAGCTTGTGTAGCTCTTTCTATATCATGTAGATCTTTTTCTTTTAAGTAAATCCATTTTGCAACATCTTTGTGAGTGCAATCCAAGATTACCTGAAGCATTTTTATAGGTTCTTTCACTTTATTATAGCCCTCTGGGTGAATCTTATCCAATATGGCCTTAAGGAGCTGGTTCCCTTTAGTTCTTGAGGTCTGGAGTTCAGGACAATCCAGGAGGAAATGCTGTAGATTTTCATCTGCTTTTTGACATAAATGGCATCTACCTGATATTTCTGCTTGATTAAATTTTGCGGTATTTGTCTGTAGTATATAGGTCCCTGTGATTAGTCTTGCCTTTACTTCCGCTTGTTTTACATCATGCTCATATGGTTGTACTGCATTCCATAAATTGTGTGCTTTCTGAATTGGACTATCTTGTATTTGTAAGTATTTTAATGTTGATTTTTCTTGTAGTTGAGTAACCCATTCAAGGTACCAATAGTTAGAGACAGCTTTGTCTACCATCTGTTTCCATCTAGGTTTATTCACCGGATTGTTTATCAAGGACCTTGCACTAGGTAGAGAGTACTTTTGTAAGGTATCCTTGATGTTTGATGCAAATGACCGGTCAGTCGGTTTAGACATTACTAGCTGCCGAGATAAAACTTTGCACTCTGTTGAATCACCAAGTCTGCAGATATTCATAAAAAGGGATAATTTTTGCTTGTCTATGATCGATTCAATTGGTTCTGCGCCTAGGAGAATGTATACTCCTACTGTTGCAGTTCTTTCAGGGAGTCCCTGGAAGTGCTTGAGCATTTGTCGTTGTTGTTTTTCTAACCTTTCGATGTCAGTTTTTCTGTTTTGCAAGACTTCAATTCCATACAGTGATCTTGGTAGTACATATGTTTTCCAAAGTTTGACTGCCACTTTTGGAGACAGACCTCTTCTGGCATGAAGTCCAGGTCCTAATAATGCATAAATAGTTTGCCGTGCTATTTTTAACCGATCTTCTGTGTTTAAGGTGTTTTTAGAAGTTCTTACTATTCCAAGATGTTTAAGATTATCTGTATGGTTGATTTCTTTTCCATTTAAGAGCATTGGGTTAAGATGCTTTGCTTTAATTGGTAGGATTTCTGACTTCTCAGGATTGATGGTAACCTTGTCCTTCTTGGAGCAGAATTCTATTATATTAAGCATGGATTGCAGGTTTTCCTGTGAATTGGCTAGGAGTGCGATGTCATCTGCACATGTCGGTGCCGCAACTGGGATGTTTCCTATGTATGCTCCTAGGTTACTTCTTACTAGACAGTCAAGTGTGCTGTTATTGTAACATTTATACAAAGTCGTTGACAATTTAGCTCCTTGCTTGGTACCCTGTAACATGGTGAATTCGTCTGAGAGATTTCCATTCCACTTCACTCTGACATTAGCATTTCTGTAAAGATTTCTTAATAGTAACCACAGGTGACCTCTGATACCTAGATGGTATAATTTATTGAACAGTACTTCATGGTCAACTGTATCAAATGCCTTTTGAGCATCAAGGCTAGCCATAATTAAGTTTTCAGACTGGTTTGCGTTTGATATTGCTTCTGATATTATGTAAGCAGCATTTATTGATGAACTTTTAGAAGTGAAGCCTCTTTGGAGGGGGTTTTGTTGAATATCAAATATTTTGTCAATTCTTTCTTTAAGTATGCTTTCCAGAATTTTCATAATTGTATCTGTGACTACTATGCCTCTGTAATTTCCTGTGCGTGTCTTATCTTTGCCTTTTTTGTGTACAGGTGTCAGAATTCCTCCTTTCATCTCCGTTGATACATCCTGCTCAATAAAGATGTTATTTATGATATTGGTAATAACCTGGCGCAAGTTCTCTGTGCGCTACTTTTATGTGTTCAGCTGATATTCCATTTTGGTCTGCAGATTTCCCAGAATTGAGATTCTTTATGGCTTCTTGAACTTCCTGTATGGTTGTTTTCTTTATTGGCTGGCCCTGTATAGTCTCTTTTTTCTTCAATGAGGCGGTTCTGCAGTTTTACATAATATGTATCTTCACTAGCAGCAGTTGTGGGTGTCCCCAATTCTTTAAAATGATTCTTCCAGGCAGTCAGTATTTCACCATGATTTGATATTTCACGATTATTCACTATTAAAGTATCAGTATTTTGGCATGTGTTACCATTTCTTTGCGATTTTATGATTTTGTAGAAGAGTTTAGTATCATTTTCTGCGGCATTCATAAGCCGTTGTATGTATTTTCTCTTAGAGTTAGCATACGCCTGATTTTGTAAACTACGGAGTTTTCTTTTTTCTTGCTTGAGTTGTAGTTTTGTTGTTTCACATTTTCGCCCAGAGTCTTTCCATCTTCTATATAGTTTCTTTGATTCTTTCATAGATGAGCTTATTTTTCTATTCCATATGCTTTTTCCAACTGTTTTAAGTGATTTGAGTTTTCTGTAGTTGGGCATGGACCTACTTCCTGCTTTATGTAGAGTTTTTGTTAAATTACACAAACTATCCTCTGTAGAACGACTGATGATGGTATTCACATGTTCTCTTATTGTGCTTATATACCGGTCCTTATCACATTTCTCCCAGTTAGGTTTTGTGAGTACTTTTCTTACTTTTCTTTTGGATTGACTTTGGTTTATGCTCAATGTTAGAGTTGTTCTTATAAGTGTATGATCGGATGTATTCAAAGGATCCATATCATCTATTGTTGATTGTCTGATGAGCTCCTGGGATATAGAGTGAAAAAGGAAATAATCTATCTGGGATGAGAATTTCCCATTGTGATGCAAAAACGTATCTTTCTTTTGTACCATTCCTGTTGATAAAGAGTGTTCTTCAATGAATTTCTGGAAAGTAATATCTCTTGGTTTTGATCTGTACAAGGAGGCATTCATATCTCCAGCAAAAACTATTTTGCATGTGGGACTGTATTTGCGAAGTAATTCTGTCATTTGGTCCAGCATGTCTCTATATTCCTCATCTCCTCGTACGACACTTGAAGGCATGTACACATTCACAACAAGTAGGTTTGCGCTGTTAGTGTTAACAAGGATTGCGTTTATTCTTGTGTTTTCAGTTGCAATCACCTGTATGCTTGATGATAAGGATTTTTTGTAGAAAATACATACACCACCGTACCCTCTTATGTTTTTAAAATCAAGTTTCGGTATGTCATCATCTATACTTTTTGCTGTGACTAAGTACTTTGAGTCTACTGTTTCTAGAAAGGGCTTATCATAGGTAAACAGCCAGTGTTCTTGCACGCAGAGTATATCAACCTGTTGTAATATATGTTTAAGGTAGCACAGATTTCCTTTAATGTTTTGAATGTTAATACTGCCGATTTCTAATGTTTCCATGTTGTTGTTGCAGCTTGGCCCTGGCACAAAAAATACTTCTTACGTGAATTTTCTTCGTGTCCCCCTTGGGATGAAGTATCCATAGTATCTGTATTATCAAAGTGGTTATTATTATCACTGTGACTTTGAGTATGTGCATTATGAGGATTGCACTGTTGATTGCTGCTTATTCTATGCATGGTGTTGTCTTCAAGGGTTATACTCCTAGACTGAATACTATTGTCGTATCTATGTGTTTGTATGCCATATTTTCGTTGGTTATCGTCCGTTCTTCGTACAGAGTCACTATCATCAGTGCAAAATTGCCATTTTACAACTACAGACACTTTTTGTGACGTAATCAAGAGGCGCGAGCTTTTAAGTGGGAGACATTGTTATTTTTACGTTTTATACATTATAAAATGTTTCATCATTTTGCTTCTGTTTGCTGAGGTATTATTTAAATCACTTTTTGTGTTTGATAAAAATCACGAGAACTGATTATTTTGCGAGAATTGGGTGGGGAGAAGCTGTGCACACAAAAACGAAATTCGATTGGTTAGTAGAATTAAACTAGCCAATGTAATGTGTCCTTAGTAAAGATGATTCGCCGCGCTACTGGCTTCCTGGTAGAACCATGGCAGACGAAAACAAACGATTTGTTGATCATACCGGTACATACTCTGACACAGATTGTAGAACCAAAGTTGGAATCGTTTTTCAGAGGCTACCTGGGACTCGAGGGCTGTTCAGAATTTTGAAGCTTGGAGGTATTCTCAAAAATATGTTTGAATGCTCGTGTTTGAATCTTTAAAATTGCAAATTATTTCTCTTAAATTATATAATACACATTCTAAACAGTCTACAGCCACAGATCTGACTTCAATAAATTTTCAAAAGTTATATACTTAGTTATATAACTGAAAAATACTTTGCCCGGAGAGGGATTTGAACTTGTGCCCTCCAGTCACGTCAACGTCACCATAAAATCTAGCTGGCAAGCAAGAACTATGTAGATATGTGCAGTTTGTTTCCTATATTATTTCCGGATACGTTTTTAGAAGAGGACGGTACTAAAATTTTGCATATCCGGGAATTGATAAATTATTTACATTCGGGAAAGATGATTCCTCGGCTTTCATTACAGGTCTCTATGCATCTTTAACTTTAAATAACCAAGAATGGATGACTATGTAACGTCGGGATTTATTTAAATGACCTGTTATATATTTATTCTTAAACTTCAGCTGTTCAAGGAGAGGGAGGATGCATGTAAATTTGGTTCTGCAGATTGTATAAAGTCACAAGGGACAGTTAATGCTCCAGGTATTTTTATAACTTTAATGAAATTGAGTTACTGATTATAACTGTTGTGAAAAGATATGTATTTTAAATGCAGCTTACTTAGCAGTTAGTTTTTTACAGTGTCCGACAATTTATTGAACAAAAATCTTGCAATATATCTGGTATTTGTCATTAAAAAGTTGAACTATCTGACTCTACAATTTAAACATTTGCATGAAGATGGTAGCAAACATTGTTTAACATTTTTGTCGAGCCGCTTACGAAAGCTTGATATAGTTCTCCAAATGACGGTTTGGTGTATGTGTTTGCGTCCGTCCATCCGAGTTTAGTTTGTCTGGGCTGTAGCTTATCCATGGATCAAGGGATTCTTAAATAACTTGGCACAAATGTCCACCATCATGACACAGAGTGTCATGCACAATATCCAGGTCCCTAGGTCTAAGGTCAAGGTCACACTTAGAGGTTAAAGGTCAAATTAAGGAATATCTTTGTCCAGAGCATTTCTTCTTCATGCATGGAGGGATTTTGATGTAACTTGGCACAAATGTTCACCACCATAAGTCACCTTGTTTTTAGAATTACTTCTCTTTGTAGTTTCTATAAACAGCGTGTATTTTGACCTAGATCTCTTTTTGGTAAGGAGTTAAGTCAATTTGACAGCTGACAGGCTCTACATGTCGTAAATTGGCAATTAGTTAACATTGTTTAACATTTTTGTTGTCTCTTACTTAAGGAAATGACAGTGTCCAGTACCTGAACTGAAGAGACAGAAAAGAGCCATCAAGGTACGTCTTCTGTAATTTTCTGTTCAGTAAAGCTCTTGTTAGGGTGAAACTTTGTACAATCATGCTGTCATTTGAGAACTGAGTCAAGAGTTAGGGTAACAATAATTTTAAGATTTAACAGGATTTCAATTTTAAGCACATTGCTGACTGGTAACTTTAATTACTCTATTACATTGTTTGAAATTTAAGCAAGATATCACATAGTTGTGACTCAAGAAAAAGTGCTAGGAAAAGCAGCATATTTAGCCTTAGCATTTCAAAAATATAACATCAAAAACTTTCCTGCACTGTTTAATGGTGCTGACAGGAGGTACTAGATTTTTCCTCACAATGCAACCTCTTCATTTAATTCATCTGTATAAACATATTTTATTGATTTTTTAGAAGAGAGAATTTAAGAAACTAGAAGATGAGGTGATGTCCATAGAAAACTGCAGGAAAGAGAAGATAAACTTAAAGATAGGCAGTCTTCCAGCCAGTCAATCTGACATAAGTATACCAAACGGGTGCACCAGCAAACGAATGGACATAAAAAGAGTGAACTAAAGCAACAATTTCCTCCAGCCACAGTTGTTGCTTCATCACTGTCAGCTTTAACTGAGGGAACTCTTCAACAGAGTTGGGGAACAGAACATATTCAAACGTCTGTGTTTCCAAGTGTTAGTAAAAATGAACTGATTAACTCCACTCGGACTGACAAGAGAACCATCAAATGCATGAATAATCTAAAGCCACAACTTAATGCTACAAAATTTGCTTTGCTCGAGAGAGAGTGGTGTTGGAAGTAACATCCATGGAAAAAACATTGTTCAGCATATATATTCAGGAAAAGCACAAATGTGTTCATGAATTTCTAAGAATATTTATTCTTGAAGTGCTCATGGAAAAAACATGAAGTGCAAATGAGACATTGAAATAAAGAACAAAATAATGCATGAATTCTTCATGAAGTATTTTTTTCAGGAATTTCTTCATGAATTCTTCATGAAGATTAATAAATACAAACTTCATGAATTCTTCATGAACACAGGCTATGCTTAATTTCATGCATTTTTAATGCATTAACCACTTCATGAATAATTCATGATTCTGTTTTCATGAGTGGCTGATGCATTTGTCTCATTTGCAGTTCATGTTTTTGTCATGAAGACTTCATGAAGTCTCTCCATGAAGAAGTCATGAATATTTCATGAGTACTTCATGAAGTATGAGTAAACATTTGGCAGGGGTGGTAAGAAAAACTTAACCAAGATTCTAAGTCGATAAATGGCCTTAATTTTTAAAACAAATCCCTGACAGAGTTACCTTCTCTTGTCTACAGATGGGGGTAATGATGTAAACAAGCATTCAAAGTTTCAAAGCAATATCTCAAAGGGTTAAGGCAATAAGTGGATTTTACCCATATTCAATGTATTTTCTAAGTAAAAAAGGGACATAATTCTGTCAAAAACCTTGACAGAGTTATGTACTCTTGTCTGTTGATGTAGGTTATGATGGTAAACAAGTATGGTTAGTTTCAAAGCAATACCTCCAATGGTTTTGAAATAAAGTGAGGTGGTACGAAAAACTTAACCAAGCTCAATACATTTTCTATGTCAAAAATGGGCCATTAAATTCTGTCAAAAACCTTGACAGAGTTATGTACTCTTGTCTGTAGATGGAGGTTATGATGGTAAACAAGTATGGTAAGTTTCAAAGCCATACCTCTAATACTTTTGAAATAAAGTGGGGTGGTACGAAAAACTTAACCAAGGTGTGACACCAACGCCGACGCCAGGGCAAGTAAGATAGCTCCCCTTTTCTTCGAAAAGTCGAGCTAAAAAAAGGATTCAAACTAAAAAAAAAAAAAAGGATTCAAACTCACAGAGATTTGCCCTCTTAATTTGGTACCCCTGAACTATCCATACAGTCGTTGTACATTATAAGGTCTGAACATAGAGTAAATTGCAACTATGCACCTTACTAAATATTTCAACTAAAACGAATCATGACCACATCAAAGTGACTTGAAAAATATGCTTCAAGCACACATGTGAAAACTTCACAGCTATGTAAATGTCAGAGCAATTTACTTCACAGAAAGGTTGGTATTAATCAAAATGATTAAGGTATATATTCAGATTTATTTCATCTCAAAGGAATAGACTTGAATAAAACCAGAAAAAATGTACACCACCCAGACTGTACAAAAAAGTAGACTTAGGTATGGAATTAACTGTGACACAGGGCAATAAATACACGTAGCTTGACTGGGGCTCGAGCCCACAGTTCTTGGCTAATAGGCCAGATGCTCTACTGACAAA
>JAFMSR010000006.1:10759254-10771503 GCA_022818135.1 Saxidomus purpurata | reverse complement strand
AAATATAACATAATCACAACGTCAATCTTTTTATTTTTAACACTCAGCTATAGTTATAAAAACAAGTACTAAACTCAATAGTCCGTAGCGCTTTGAACGCAGTTCCCCCAATATTCAAAAGTCACAAAAAAACGTAAAAAAATACCAGGTTTGAAACAGTTTCCGCGTAATAAAGCCAATCATTCATTGCTCGCTAACATGTGAAAAAGCACTCAATTGGCAATGACTGACCATCTTCGTCCTTTACGAAAGTTTTATTGTGAAGGTGTAAGGTACAGAAATGAATTTTAAGAGTTTAATCCGATTTATGTCTAAATTTAAAACATTGGATGAAGATTTTATGTTAAAGAACACCCAAGTGACTTTAAAAACTCGATTTTGGTTTGGACGTACCCACTTGCAGAAAATTTCATTCATGGTCATTCGTGAGAAAAACAAATCCTTGAAAAGACGCACAGTATAGAAGCAATCCAGGAGGTGATGTACATTATTTCAGGGGAAAGGAAATATGTTAGGATGGAAGACAAATCTGTCACAAATTTTTACTATTAGGAGGATATTTAGACAAAATCACTGAAATAAGTAACAAAATCGCTTTTGCAACCAAACATGAGTTGTCTAAGTCTCTTAGAACAGGTTTATACAAATGCAACAACCGGTAGTTTTACTGTTGTTTGAATTTAATATGCAAGGTTAACGGTGTTTTCATTTCTGTGGGGCAATCAAATCGAACTTAATTGTTATCATTTTTTTCCATGTATCAGAGTATTATTAAAATCATTTGTTGACCGATTTTGACGGGCGAACCTTGAAAATGATTTAGATATGGCACATCTTTAAGATGTATACTTAGAAAAGGTGTTGAGTGTATGATGTACCTTTTGGTCTTACCAATTGAAGAAAAATGTAAAGCTTTTTTAAAATGTACTTAGTTTAATTACTCAAAATCTCATCACTTGCAAAGAACATTTAATAATATCTTTTACTAGAAAGTGGGAATCATTTTCCGTAGATTTTAGCCTTGTTTTGCTCATCGCTCCACCTTGGAACATTTTGAACGATACACCGCGTGTCTTCTCGTGTCAAATCTGCGACATTCTGATTCTGCCACTGAGTGTTGTATCAGATGTCTAGATTTTAATTGCGTCTTTCATAATTTTGACATTATAACCGTCTTTATGTTTCTACCTATAAACGGTGGCCCGAGGATTTCCAATTTACAGGGGAAGATTTGTAACAAATTTGCTTTGAAAAAGTAATTATGTTAGCCCGAATTTCATTCTTTTCCTTACCATGTGCAATATGTGTCCGACATCAATTATATAGATTCTTTACTCATACATAGCATGTTTAAATAGGCATTCAAACGAGAAATTATTTCAATTCAAACAGGTTTCTATGCCGCTTATCCCGTCGTAAATATATCTAATAAATTTATCCTACCGCAGTTTTAATTTGGCGAAAACAAAATACCTTAATTGTTGTCTGATCTGTGTATATTATACACATTTTGCAGTTCAGAAAGTGTCAGGAATTCTCCCTTGCGATAGTCAAACATATTTTCAATGTATAGGGTAAACCCTTATCAAACCATTTTTTGTAAAAAAAATGTGCATCCATTTGAATAAATAATAAACGAGTTATTCCATATTATCTGCTTCGAAAAAGAAGTAATACTTTCACAAAAATTAATAGAACACCACGCGGAAAGGATTTCATTGAGAAAAGTATACTCTAATTTTATTGTGTGTACTTCCTTACTATTGCAGTTACATTTAAAAACAGTGGTGCCGCCTATTTTTTCTAGTTCATTTCTATATATATTTTGCCACATTGAAAAGTTTTCGGAAATAATCCTTTTGAACCAACTGGCTTTTTAAGTGATAATAATGTTGACTTTAAGGCTATCATTGATAAGCCAGCATTCTCACAGTTTTGTATGATAGTATTTCTTGCTATTTTATCTGGTTTAGAATCCCATAAAAAAGTCAAACATAAGATGGTTTAGTTCCTTTACTAATTCAGATGGGGGTTGGTCAACACTGTTAAAGGATATATAAGTTTAAGGTGTGCAAACGTTTTTAGCACAGTTATTGAACCAATTAATGACAATTTCCAGTTTTTCCACATGGTAAGTGTATGTTTGAATTGTATGATTTTGGCTCCAAATTAAGTTTGTGTACATTTAATATGTCATTTGTGAATATGATTCCCAATGTTATTGCTTGATCTGATGTCCATTTAAATTTGTTTTCCTTAAAGTAGGTTAATTTTGAGTTTCGGAGAAAGCCAACTCTCATAACAGTGCATTTAGAACTATTCAAATGTAAACCGGAAATACTGCTAAATGTGTCTAATATACAAATTAGTATTTCAAATGACTTCTTGGACCCATCTAGAAAGAAACTTGCATCATCAGCAAAAAATGTTTGTTTTATCTCAACATTTGACAAGCGTATTCCTTTTATTTCTTGGTTATTTCTTATAGCCATAGAAAGTATTTTAATTAATAATTATAATGAAAATATAAGGCGAAAGAGGACAGCCTTGTCGAACTCCCTTCTAATGTTAAAGAAGTTTGAAAAGAAACCATTATTTGATACACAGCTTTTAGCATCCGAATAAAAAAGTTTTACCCATTTTATTAAAGATTCTCCGAAGTTAAAGTATTCTAAACACTTAAAAATGAATGAATGATCTAAACTATCAAAAACCTTGTGAAAGTCCGAGAAAAAATAATTCCTGGTTCTTCGTTTTCATTGAGCTTGTCTATAATATCGTATAGAACTCTTATATTTTCCCCTATATACATTTGTGTACCTACCTTTAATAAATTATGTTTGATCTTTTTCAACAATGTGTGTTAAGACTTTTTTATTCGGTTTGCAATTGATTTCGATGCTATTTTATAATCAACATTCAATAAACAAATTGGTCTCCAATTATCGATGTCTGTAAGTTTCTTGTATTTCTTAGGTAATAGAGAAATTATTCCTTGTATTTGCATATCAGATAACTTTCCTGTTTAAAGAGAATAGTTCAGACAGTTGATATAATAAGTTTTAATGTTATTCCAAAAAAGTTTATAAAATTCTACAGTGATTCCGTCTGATCCCGGACTTTTCATGTTTATCATTTCTGTTAACGCTATCCAACATTCATTCACATCATGAAGGCCTTCACAATTATTTTTGGCTTCTTCATTTAATGTGGTTCGTGAATTCAAAGGGGAAAAAATCATCATTTTCAATTATTGAGCAGTCTTTAGCATACAGAGATTCATAAAATTGCTGAGAATATTTAAGAACATCTTGCTGATCAATAATATCTCGTTCATTTACTTCTTGCTTTTTTATTATTTCCTCGGTTTTTTCTTTTCAAGATTTACAAAGTAATTTGTGTTTTTCTCAGCACTTTCAATCCATTCAGTTTTGTCTTTAAAGGGTACCGAAAGTCAGAAAACTCGACAGCGAAATTCAAACGAGCCTGTAAATTTATTTCATTTCCAACAATGCGTTTGAATGTGGTCAACTGAGTTTTAATGATTTATTCAATTTTTCATTGAAATTGCGTGATTTCCATCTGGTTTACGGACGCCGCCATTGATAGCTTTAAAGCCTTATTGCGCCTGCGCCAAGTAACCAGATGTGACGTAACACTGCGCTGTCTAAATAACGGAAGTACATTGAGGTCTTTCACGCACCTGCTAACTGAAAGTCGGCCGTTTTGAGGCAAACTATTTCATATAATACATGTTTACTTATTACAATGTCTTATCGATGTTAATGTCAGATTTTTCTTATAAAAAAATCTTGAAAATGATTGTTTAATGACGTTCGGTGAAGTATCATGCATGACAAGACAGAAATGCATTTTAAATTCGGCCTTTGTATATCATTTTCTTTAAGTTTCTAATAATAAGATTAAGAATTTATTTGTTACACACTTATGCTATCTTGATATAGAATTTCCTAAGTGCACAACTTTTTCTCGTATAACTAAATCATGCCGAAACACATAATTTTACGAGAATATTAGGTTGAAACAGGAACGTAGAATCTGTCACAAAACGTATTTTATTACTAGACCATATGCTATTATTTTAGACACAGATTTGTTTTTTAGATCTAGATTCTAGTCTATATAAAGGGCTGGCATTTATATTCAAAATAATTTCAAAAAATCAAGTTGTTATAGTAAATGTAAAAAAGATGATATGGAAGATACTTACATTTTGCGGAACACTGAAAGCTGAGATCTTCCTTAAATTCCTTAAATTTTAAATTTTCGTTTTCAATAACATCAAAACACAAACAATATCTCATTTTAACAACGTTGCCATGGAAAATAATTAGCGTGGTTCTAACCATTGAAGGAATTTGATTGGATATAGCCCAAGGGCATATTTCACAACAAAAGATGCGATATGATTTATTGTTAATTGGCGATCCCCTGTCAACAATCTAACTGGTCACACATTATTGCATATTGCACACTGGTCAATTGCATTTGATAATTACAAAACAAAGTGCAGAGTGCCAAATTTAAATTATGCAACATTTTTGGATGTGAACGATCGAAGTAATTTATATATGAATTTATTTATCACTGCGATTAAAACCAGGGTCCGTATATTACATGTAATATACGGACCCTGTTAAAACTAACCATATATTTAATGAATGATAGGCCGATATAAAGTTTGTACATATACATTATTTGTCACTAACCTTCAAGTTACATTTATAATGTATGATCAAGTTTGCATAAAAATATTATTTAGTCATCTTACATAAATATACCTTGGTAAAAAACACTTAAGCAAATGAAAGTTTCCAGCACCCCTACAAATGTTCAGAAAATATATCATTTTTGCTGTTGATGACACAATTTATGTACTCTGACGAAACGTTTTCTATGCAGAGGCATAACCGGATAAAAATGAAGTATATACGCACAGTTGTGCTAGGGGGGTTCCCCCGGAAAAAAATGAAATCTTACATTGCATCTGGTGCATTCTATGGGCACTTTTAGCACGTACAGAAAAGCGAAACTAGGTATAACCACATGAAAATTTATTGCATCACATGTATCAAAATTGACTCGGTACAACATGAAAAAAGAGAACAATCAATATCAATATGAAGCGATAATATATATATAATTTTAACACGATCAGTTATATTTTGTCCCCATGTAAAAAAGAGGGATCTGGGTTGTATTTAGATTGCATAATTTCCTCTAGAGAATGCAGTTCTTCCTCCATGTACTCGGGCTCAACATTATACGGTACAAGTCCGTGATCATCAACTATAAAATATGTGTTTAACTTGCAAATGCTGCCAACATACTTTTGACGTAAATTGAAATTAAGCTTCTCACTTTATCTCATTTGTTTATAAGTAACGGGTGAAAATTGCGCTGCAATTATCGGTCCCTAATAAAATCTAATAATGTAGGATTTGTCGTGAAAACTGTGAAAGGTTATCAATGGTAAAGAAGCTCGTAATAGATAATACAATTTATTTTTGTTATGGATCAAAGGAAAATGTCACACATATATCAGGAACGTAGAATCAACGTATTCTAGTTCCTGCACATACTATCTGCAATTAAAAGAAAATGGTAGCGGTCGCTGGCCGCCGATACTGATCAGTGCAGTGTGACGTCACACATAGTGGGTCACGTGACTCTATAAAGCAAATATGGCGAATTACATTGAGCGAGCGACCGGCTAAAATTGACGTTTTAAATCAAGTATAACAAAATAAATATCGCATTAATTTTGATTGCAAATAAGTGTTTCTGTATAAAATTGTACAGACTACAATATGGGAATAATTTTTTTTTTTTGACTTTCGGTTCCCTTTAATAATATTCCATTTATTTTTTTCATCTCTTATTTTGTTTAAGTTTTCTTTTTCCTTCTTCAGTTCGTTTAGAAGACTTTCATTGTTTAGATCATGGTTTAATTGTGTTTCTAATTTCCTTATATTGTTTGCTGCAGTACAAATGTATAATATAGTTCAGTTTGCTGTTTCTTGTACTTTACCGAATATTTAATAGATACGTCTCGTATACAACCTTTAATTACTTCCCATAACGTATTAGGGTTTGCTTCTTTATTCATGTTTGCTATTTCTGTTATAGAATTTCGGATGTTTACTTGATATTCTTCATGTAACATTAGACTACTATTTAGTTTGAAAAACCCAGGCCCTTTATCATTTGTGTTTCTTTAATGTTAATGTGGACCAAAGAGTGATCGGAGCGATAACCTGTTGATACATTACATTTAGCAACACTGTTAAGTAAGTTTGCCTAAATCAGAAAATAGTCCACCCTACAAAAGATCGGTGGCTTATGGTTCGAGTGCCATGTATACTTCTTAAGGTCAGGGTTATGAATGCGCCATATGTTATATAAGTCATTATTATTTATTACATGTGTATATCAGTTTCTTAGAACATTTTAGATTTGTATCTATTTTACCATTTAGTTTGTCTAATTTATGATCAAGAACGACATTAAAGTATCCTCCTACGATAAGAGTTTCACTATTATACGCTATTATAGTTTTCTCTAGTGTGTTGAAAAGGCTTATTTCTGCACTTTTTGGTCCATAAACGTTTAATAGAACATAAATATTATTATCAATCTCTAGCTTTAATACTTGCAATCGACCTATTATTATTTCTTTATATTCCAACATTACTACTTGAGATGTCTCTTAATAAAAATGCCTATTCCTTTACTATTAATATTTCGTCCACTTAAGTAAATGTCCCCGCCTCATTGTAATTTCCATAAATCGTAATCCCCCTGAACACAATGAAGTTCTTGACGAAAACAGATTGTACTTTGTATTTGCTGTAAGTATGCAAAAACGTTTGTTCATTTTTCTTTAGATGCCAGTCCATTAACATTGAATGTATTAACGTTCAGACTCATACACTGTTAAGAGTAAGTAAAATTTCACTTTGTATCGTTCATTTAGACTTGCAGCAACAAGAAAAGCATAACATAACGAACTTAAGAAAAACAGATTTAAGAAGTGGCTGGTTAGAATTGTAATCTTTAGCCGTTAATTGTGGCTGAAAAATATTGCATAACCAAAACTTATCATTTTTATTCTATTATTTAAAAGATTAATGTTTATTTCATAACCTCGTAACTGCAACAAAAATTATATATTGAATGAATTATTTCTATATCTTGTACAAAAGTGCTTTCCGTATTAATTGTATCGTTTAAGAAACAATAAAAGCGGTCATTTGTTTTCAAATTACAACATTTCAAGAAGGTAAACGACTGAAAGATATAAGGATAAATTCATAGCATCTCTTCTGTTGGAAAATATCTAATTATCCGAGAACCTTGAATTGCTTGGGGTACAATTAATCATTATTGTTTATGTATTTCCAATAAATACCGGATTTTTATATATAGC
This sequence comes from Saxidomus purpurata, assembly GCA_022818135.1. Lineage (NCBI taxonomy): Eukaryota > Metazoa > Mollusca > Bivalvia > Venerida > Veneridae > Saxidomus > Saxidomus purpurata. The sequence goes on along the minus strand of JAFMSR010000006.1, from coordinate 10,764,053 downwards.
TTAGGGGTGTTGATTACTACTTATTTCTTTATTAAAAATCGTGCTACGTGTTATTCAATTATTTACAAAGGCAATAAAGAAATGTACCTTTCACCAAGACCTAGTTTCATAGCTCTTGCAAATTCAAAAAATGTTTCCTGATTTTCCTTAGCACATCTTAATTCTTCCAATGAAAACGTAAAAAAATGCCATAAAATTTTATGGTCAGTAATAAACATGAAATAAAAAATATTGCCTATAAAAAGGCAAAAGTAAGGCAAGACAGTCAGTAAACTGGTTCACATTATATTAGACGATGACACTGCATACGTATACATTCCATTGATGAGAAAGATGAGTGTCGGCAAAGAACACGTGTCTAAGCTCATGCGAGTAAGTAAAGAACTAACTTTCTATTTACAAAATAATCTTCTTTGTAACAAAACACTCAGGCTTTGGCATTTGACATCGACATTAAATTCATTTGTTATTTCTTCATACTTTATATGTATAATGTTTTGTTTCTTATTTGTTCGTGAAAACTTAACTTGTCATCTTTGTCTCTAAAGGGTATACCGTTTACATACTGAAACTAAACAGGTTCCGTGTAGTACACTAGATGAGAAGACACTGCACAAAAAATAACGTTTACACGTATAGAGTATTTCATAAATAAAGTGAAATTTACTTCTTGGGTAAGGTTTAATTCTACTTCTACAAAATGCATTTAATATTACAGAAAATTTCACTGATTACTGACCTACGGAAACGAACGAATTTCTGAACAGAAATGTCTAAAATTCATCAGGATACTTCAGGATTGTTCTGTATATCCTTCAAGATAACTCTAAGATAATTAGGCATTATTTTGGACTTCATTATACGCCAAGCGTTTCTGTTTCAGCAAGTGTAAACAAGACAAATACGATATAGTTTTACATATTATTAGTTAACAAGAGTGCAGTGCATGTAACAAGTTCATTCATTTAAATTGGAATAATTTGTTCCCTCTTTCAATTCTTTGCTATACTCAGCACTATTGTCCCATACAGAAGAACCGTATTCAATTGCGCATAATAAACAGAAGTATAGGTATGTACAGTGCCCTATGACTACCGTTTTCGAATGCAGAGAATGTTGTTTTCATTCAAATCAGCATGCCATTTACAAGCCATTTAACTGCTGATGCGTTTCATTTCAAGTTAATATAGTATCACTAATTGTCGGCAATTGATGGGCTTTATGTTGCGGATATAAAGGTTGTCCTTTTTGTCGACATAATCGTTGACTAAATTGTTCCATGGCTTAAGTTTTATACTGCTCAGGGGAAATATGTACGCCTTTGCAATCCGTGAAGTCTGACTTGAACTGTTCGCCATGTTATAAAAAAATCTCCTGATACATATCTGTAACACTCTCTGGCTTTCTTTCTTATTCTCTTTTTGCAGATCACATTTGCAGTGATATCGCTCAGTTTGTTGACTGCAATCTTGCTGGTACGTGTGCAAGCAGTTAACGCTTTTCTTGATGGGTTGAATGAAGATTTTCATAAGAAAGTCACCGATACGCAACACACTTACTGCGAAAAATCGTCGCCATGCACATTGGATATTTCTCTAATATTCCCAAAGACGGTCAACATTTCAACTGGCATAGTTTGGAAGGACCAAATTACATTAGAGCAAACTCCATGTTGCAAACCCTGTTCTTGCATATCTTACACATGCAGAACAAACGGAGATTGTTGTCCAGATGTATACGAAACATTGCATAGTTTTTCAGAGGCACACCTCTCAAGAAAGATTTTTTGTGAACCTTTGCAGTTGAAACGACGCTCCTTTGAGAACGACGATAAAATATATCCAAATTCTGAATATTCCGTTACCATGTACAAAAAATGTCCAAGCATTATCTTAGGCAGAGATATTCGTGATGATCTTCAAAGTATGTGTGAAAATGAAAACAATCTCGATATTATAAGTAACATTCCTGTTACAAATAGGCGAACTCGGCAAACCTATAAGAATATTTACTGTGCAGAATGCCATGGTGTTAAAGAACAGGTGGATTTTTGGGATCCACAAATTGTCTGCAACGGCTCGAGTTTTGAAGCAACTTATACTGACAATGTTGTAAAAAGGGTTCTTGAAACTGAAAATTGCAATATAATATTCAGCTCGGAGTTACCAAATGCGAAGAGGTGTAATGTTATTTTTTCAAGGTGTAACGTGACCGGTAAATGGGAAACCTGGGATCCGGTTATAGAAAAGGCATGCAGTGCCTACACAGCTCCTTACATGGAATTCTACAGAAATATCTTTTGTTATATCTGCAACGGAGTGATACTGGGCGGTCAGTACTGTAGCATGTTTAATATGCCGAAGATAGACTTCTCGTTTTCACTAGTTTTAGATTTCAAAAACCAGCAGTTATTGGACAACAGAGACAAATTTGAAGTTGACCGGAATTGTCCAAGACACACCGTGTATGACGTCTTACAGGTAAAGCAATTGGTTTATATAACGGTATAATGGTGTAAAAATACTGGCCTGTAAAAGTCTGATTACAGTGCAAAACGAAAAGACTGTTCTAAATGGCCTATATTAATCCTTCATACTTAAAAAGAATACAAAATATGTTTTTCAGTACAGGTGCATCGTTCCAAACAGTTTTTATTACCATATGAATAATAAAATTTAATGCTGTTTCTGTTGCAAAATGTTAAAAGTTCCACAGTATACATGACAGTTCTTTTTAATCCTGCACAGCAAAGAAATTCGGAAATCCCTTTGTGATCTCTTCACTTATTTGAACACGTGATAAAAATATGACAAACGATTTAATCTGGTCTTCAAGCAGCTGAGATATTTAATAACAGTTTTAAAGCTTTAACATTATAATTATTCAATAGTTGTATCACACGAGCCCTGATATTATGTACCATTATAACACGAGTAGCTGCATTTCCTATATAAACATAAAGAAAACAAGTTGTATTTTATTTTACGATGAAATATAGCACGTTTCTCCAAGGACGGCGTTCTGTAAATGACGTTAGGATATGACCTATGTAAACAAATTCGTCCAATCGCATTTCGCGTTTTAAAGTTACGATGATGTACTGCTACGCATTCTATAAACTTCCGGGGAGGTTTTCAAAGACAATGACGCGCTAAAATTGAAGTAATCAATGTCTCCCAGTAATTTATCGTTGAATAAAATACAATCAGTCGTCCGACTCCCCTTACTGTATTTTAGTCGAAGATAAAATACAGTGACACATTCATTAATTCTTCAGTAAATACGTGTAGTATAACTGAAAATGGCAACAGATTTTAATGTCTGAGATGGTAGTGAATATCTTCAACGTACTTTAATGCTCTGTAGTACAGACATATATAACAGTCTGATATCTTATCATAACATCTATATCAAATGAAATGGTCATTTTAAAATGAAATTATTGAAAATTTGTCCTGAGTAATCTGTTTTTAATCAATTTGCCTTATCTTGTCATTGCAGAAGACATGCATTGAGGCAAGCTGTATAGAGCCGAGGATATATATAAATGGATCGTGTGTCAATTTTGCGACAAAAATAGGTGGGGTTGGCTACAGGGTCTTCTTGCAGGTTATACCGTTGTTAGAATATATCGTCGGTGATATGGACAAACTGGAAGAGTATTTTCTCAAGTGGTTGACAGCAAATGGCATGGAAAACTGGATGTACACATTCAGTGTACATTTTATGAGTTACGACAACATTACTGCATCTACAAATAGGACTGTTGCATATTTCGTGATTTATTTCGAGTTTTACATTGATCAGAGGTTTCCTGGAAATGTTTCGTTCATTGACAATTTGTTGGAAATGCACGGCACCGTTATGAATATAAATATTTGCGAAAGAAATGGCGATCAAAAACCTTTTTATGCAAGACTCGACTCATTTGACGTCCATACTGCAAATTTCACTGAAATATATTTAACGCAAAGGGATGTGAATGGTGATCTTCCATTGAAGCTAGAAAAAAACTTTGTCAAGGAGTTTCAAGATATTTTCATACCAGGATTGATTCTTTTTAACAAGGATGACGTGCGACCTTTACTACCAATCAACAGATGTCCTTTGATAACACTCAACTCCTCTTTTTATGATATCAAGCATTTTTCATGGGGTGTAAATATTGATCGGTCCAACACTAAACTGAACAGAAGTGAATATGAAGTGAAACAAGGCGACAGAAATACAACGGACATTAGAATCTGTAGAAAAACATTTGATATAGTTACAGAAAAAATTCTTGCAATGCATGCTTCTAGCACGCATAGACTTTATGCTAAATTTATCCACATATTTGTTCTTCTTTGTTTTGTTAATAGCATTCTGTAACTATATTTAGCTATTAATTACTTTTAATATTTGCCATGGCATATGTGGTTATCAGCGACTTTAGTTGTTTGCTATCGTAAAAGTTGTACAAATTGTCTACAATTACAAAATTTAGAGAAGATGCTCAGACAGGCGTTTCAGCGGTTGTTAATACATGATCAATGGTAACCACTTACCTATACCATTAAAGTGATGCTTGTCTTGTTATGAACGATTAAATGTTTCGGAATTGTATAAATAGACATTTGTATCAAAAACATTTGTTTGTTTTGCTTTATTCTGAAAACCGGTAACATTAGGCTGTGTTTTGATTTCCAACTTTCAAAACGTATATTGTGCAAACACATACTGATCACTGTCGAAATTATATCTTTACAACGGCATATGAACATTTTTTTCACAATTATATCAATATATGGTCCATAAAA
>JAFMSR010000006.1:10747840-10758754 GCA_022818135.1 Saxidomus purpurata | reverse complement strand
TATTCATATGGTAATAAAAACTGTTTGGAACGATGCACCTGTACTGAAAAACATATTTTGTATTCTTTTTTAAGTATGAAGGATTAATATAGGCCATTTAGAACAGTCTTTTCGTTTTGCACTGTAATCAGACTTTTTACAGGCCAGTATTTTTACACCATTATACCGTTATATAAACCAATTGCTTTACCTGTAAGACGTCATACACGGTGTGTCTTGGACAATTCGGTCAACTTCAAATTTGTCTCTGTTGTCCAATAACTGCTGGTTTTTGAAATCTAAAACTAGTGAAAACGAGAAGTCTATCTTCGGCATATTAAACATGCTACAGTACTGACCGCCCAGTATCACTCCGTTGCAGATATAACAAAAGATATTTCTGTAGAATTCCATGTAAGGAGCTGTGTAGGCACTGCATGCCTTTTCTATAACCGGATCCCAGGTTTCCCATTTACCGGTCACGTTACACCTTGAAAAATAACATTACACCTCTTCGCATTTGGTAACTCCGAGCTGAATATTATATTGCAATTTTCAGTTTCAAGAACCCTTTTACAACATTGTCAGTATAAGTTGCTTCAAAACTCGAGCCGTTGCAGACAATTTGTGGATCCCAAAAATCCACCTGTTCTTTAACACCATGGCATTCTGCACAGTAAATATTCTTATAGGTTTGCCGAGTTCGCCTATTTGTAACAGGAATGTTACTTATAATATCGAGATTGTTTTCATTTTCACACATACTTTGAAGATCATCACGAATATCTCTGCCTAAGATAATGCTTGGACATTTTTTGTACATGGTAACGGAATATTCAGAATTTGGATATATTTTATCGTCGTTCTCAAAGGAGCGTCGTTTCAACTGCAAAGGTTCACAAAAAATCTTTCTTGAGAGGTGTGCCTCTGAAAAACTATGCAATGTTTCGTATACATCTGGACAACAATCTCCGTTTGTTCTGCATGTGTAAGATATGCAAGAACAGGGTTTGCAACATGGAGTTTGCTCTAATGTAATTTGGTCCTTCCAAACTACGCCAGTTGAAATGTTGACCGTCTTTGGGAATATTAGAGAAATATCCAATGTGCATGGCGACGATTTTTCGCAGTAAGTGTGTTGCGTATCGGTGACTTTCTTATGAAAATCTTCATTCAACCCATCAAGAAAAGCGTTAACTGCTTGCACACGTACCAGCAAGATTGCAGTCAACAAACTGAGCGATATCACTGCAAATGTGATCTGCAAAAAGAGAATAAGAAAGAAAGCCAGAGAGTGTTACAGATATGTATCAGGATATTTTTTTATAACATGGCGAACAGTTCAAGTCAGACTTCACGGATTGCAAAGGCATACATATTTCCCCTGAGCAGTATAAAACTTAAGCCATGGAACAATTTAGTCAACGATTATGTCGACAAAAAGGACAACCTTTATATCCGCAACATAAAGCCCATCAATTGCCGACAATTAGTGATACTATATTAACTTGAAATGAAACGCATCAGCAGTTAAATGGCTTGTAAATGGCATGCTGATTTGAATGAAAACAACATTCTCTGCATTCGAAAACGGTAGTCATAGGGCACTGTACATACCTATACTTCTGTTTATTATGCGCAATTGAATACGGTTCTTCTGTATGGGACAATAGTGCTGAGTATAGCAAAGAATTGAAAGAGGGAACAAATTATTCCAATTTAAATGAATGAACTTGTTACATGCACTGCACTCTTGTTAACTAATAATATGTAAAACTATATCGTATTTGTCTTGTTTACACTTGCTGAAACAGAAACGCTTGGCGTATAATGAAGTCCAAAATAATGCCTAATTATCTTAGAGTTATCTTGAAGGATATACAGAACAATCCTGAAGTATCCTGATGAATTTTAGACATTTCTGTTCAGAAATTCGTTCGTTTCCGTAGGTCAGTAATCAGTGAAATTTTCTGTAATATTAAATGCATTTTGTAGAAGTAGAATTAAACCTTACCCAAGAAGTAAATTTCACTTTATTTATGAAATACTCTATACGTGTAAACGTTATTTTTTGTGCAGTGTCTTCTCATCTAGTGTACTACACGGAACCTGTTTAGTTTCAGTATGTAAACGGTATACCCTTTAGAGACAAAGATGACAAGTTAAGTTTTCACGAACAAATAAGAAACAAAACATTATACATATTAAGTATGAAGAAATAACAAATGAATTTAATGTCGATGTCAAATGCCAAAGCCTGAGTGTTTTGTTACAAAGAAGATTATTTTGTAAATAGAAAGTTAGTTCTTTACTTACTCGCATGAGCTTAGACACGTGTTCTTTGCCGACACACATCTTTCTCATCAATGGAATGTATACGTATGCAGTGTCATCGTCTAATATAATGTGAACCAGTTTACTGACTGTCTTGCCTTACTTTTGCCTTTTTATAGGCAATATTTTTTATTTCATGTTTATTACTGACCATAAAATTTTATGGCATTCTTTTACGTTTTCATTGGAAGAATTAAGATGTGCTAAGGAAAATCAGGAAACATTTTTTGAATTTGCAAGAGCTATGAAACTAGGTCTTGGTGAAAGGTACATTTCTTTATTGCCTTTGTAAATAATTGAATAACACGTAGCACGATTTTTAATAAAGAAATAAGTAGTAATCAACACCCCTAAGCTATATATAAAAATCCGGTATTTATTGGAAATACATAAACAATAATGATTAATTGTACCCCAAGCAATTCAAGGTTCTCGGATAATTAGATATTTTCCAACAGAAGAGATGCTATGAATTTATCCTTATATCTTTCAGTCGTTTACCTTCTTGAAATGTTGTAATTTGAAAACAAATGACCGCTTTTATTGTTTCTTAAACGATACAATTAATACGGAAAGCACTTTTTGTACAAGATATAGAAATAATTCATTCAATATATAATTTTTGTTGCAGTTACGAGGTTATGAAATAAACATTAATCTTTTAAATAATAGAATAAAAATGATAAGTTTTGGTTATGCAATATTTTTCAGCCACAATTAACGGCTAAAGATTACAATTCTAACCAGCCACTTCTTAAATCTGTTTTTCTTAAGTTCGTTATGTTATGCTTTTCTTGTTGCTGCAAGTCTAAATGAACGATACAAAGTGAAATTTTACTTACTCTTAACAGCGTATGAGTCTGAACGTTAATACATTCAATGTTAATGGACTGGCATCTAAAGAAAAATGAACAAACGTTTTTGCATACTTACAGCAAATACAAAGTACAATCTGTTTTCTTCAAGAACTTCATTGTGTTCAGGGGGATTACGATTTATGGAAATTACAATGAGGCGGGGACATTTACTTAAGTGGACGAAATATTAATAGTAAAGGAATAGGCATTTTTATTAAGAGACATCTCAAGTAGTAATGTTGGAATATAAAGAAATAATAATAGGTCGATTGCAAGTATTAAAGCTAGAGATTGATAATAATATTTATGTTCTATTAAACGTTTATGGACCAAAAAGTGCAGAAATAAGCCTTTTCAACACACTAGAGAAAACTATAATAGCGTATAATAGTGAAACTCTTATCGTAGGAGGATACTTTAATGTCGTTCTTGATCATAAATTAGACAAACTAAATGGTAAAATAGATACAAATCTAAAATGTTCTAAGAAACTGATATACACATGTAATAAATAATAATGACTTATATAACATATGGCGCATTCATAACCCTGACCTTAAGAAGTATACATGGCACTCGAACCATAAGCCACCGATCTTTTGTAGGGTGGACTATTTTCTGATTTAGGCAAACTTACTTAACAGTGTTGCTAAATGTAATGTATCAACAGGTTATCGCTCCGATCACTCTTTGGTCCACATTAACATTAAAGAAACACAAATGATAAAGGGCCTGGGTTTTTCAAACTAAATAGTAGTCTAATGTTACATGAAGAATATCAAGTAAACATCCGAAATTCTATAACAGAAATAAAGAAGCAAACCCTAATACGTTATGGGAAGTAATTAAAGGTTGTATACGAGACGTATCTATTAAATATTCGGTAAAGTACAAGAAACAGCAAACTGAACTATATTATACATTTGTACTGCAGCAAACAATATAAGGAAATTAGAAACACAATTAAACCATGATCTAAACAATGAAAGTCTTCTAAACGAACTGAAGAAGGAAAAAGAAAACTTAAACAAAATAAGAGATGAAAAAAATAAATGGAATATTATTAAAGGGAACCGAAAGTCAAAAAAAAAATTATTCCCATATTGTAGTCTGTACAATTTTATACAGAAACACTTATTTGCAATCAAAATTAATGCGATATTTATTTTGTTATACTTGATTTAAAACGTCAATTTTAGCCGGTCGCTCGCTCAATGTAATTCGCCATATTTGCTTTATAGAGTCACGTGACCCACTATGTGTGACGTCACACTGCACTGATCAGTATCGGCGGCCAGCGACCGCTACCATTTTCTTTTAATTGCAGATAGTATGTGCAGGAACTAGAATACGTTGATTCTACGTTCCTGATATATGTGTGACATTTTCCTTTGATCCATAACAAAAATAAATTGTATTATCTATTACGAGCTTCTTTCCATTGATAACCTTTCACAGTTTTCACGACAAATCCTACATTATTAGATTTTATTAGGGACCGATAATTGCAGCGCAATTTTCACCCGTTACTTATAAACAAATGAGATAAAGTGAGAAGCTTAATTTCAATTTACGTCAAAAGTATGTTGGCAGCATTTGCAAGTTAAACACATATTTTATAGTTGATGATCACGGACTTGTACCGTATAATGTTGAGCCCGAGTACATGGAGGAAGAACTGCATTCTCTAGAGGAAATTATGCAATCTAAATACAACCCAGATCCCTCTTTTTTACATGGGGACAAAATATAACTGATCGTGTTAAAATTATATATATATTATCGCTTCATATTGATATTGATTGTTCTCTTTTTTCATGTTGTACCGAGTCAATTTTGATACATGTGATGCAATAAATTTTCATGTGGTTATACCTAGTTTCGCTTTTCTGTACGTGCTAAAAGTGCCCATAGAATGCACCAGATGCAATGTAAGATTTCATTTTTGTCCGGGGGAACCCCCCTAGCACAACTGTGCGTATATACTTCATTTTTATCCGGTTATGCCTCTGCATAGAAAACGTTTCGTCAGAGTACATAAATTGTGTCATCAACAGCAAAAATGATATATTTTCTGAACATTTGTAGGGGTGCTGGAAACTTTCATTTGCTTAAGTGTTTTTTACCAAGGTATATTTATGTAAGATGACTAAATAATATTTTTATGCAAACTTGATCATACATTATAAATGTAACTTGAAGGTTAGTGACAAATAATGTATATGTACAAACTTTATATCGGCCTATCATTCATTAAATATATGGTTAGTTTTAACAGGGTCCGTATATTACATGTAATATACGGACCCTGGTTTTAATCACAGTGATAAATAAATTCATATATAAATTACTTCGATCGTTCACATCCAAAAATGTTGCATAATTTAAATTTGGCACTCTGCACTTTGTTTTGTAATTATCAAATGCAATTGACCAGTGTGCAATATGCAATAATGTGTGACCAGTTAGATTGTTGACAGGGGATCGCCAATTAACAATAAATCATATCGCATCTTTTGTTGTGAAATATGCCCTTGGGCTATATCCAATCAAATTCCTTCAATGGTTAGAACCACGCTAATTATTTTCCATGGCAACGTTGTTAAAATGAGATATTGTTTGTGTTTTGATGTTATTGAAAACGAAAATTTAAAATTTAAGGAATTTAAGGAAGATCTCAGCTTTCAGTGTTCCGCAAAATGTAAGTATCTTCCATATCATCTTTTTTACATTTACTATAACAACTTGATTTTTTGAAATTATTTTGAATATAAATGCCAGCCCTTTATATAGACTAGAATCTAGATCTAAAAAACAAATCTGTGTCTAAAATAATAGCATATGGTCTAGTAATAAAATACGTTTTGTGACAGATTCTACGTTCCTGTTTCAACCTAATATTCTCGTAAAATTATGTGTTTCGGCATGATTTAGTTATACGAGAAAAAGTTGTGCACTTAGGAAATTCTATATCAAGATAGCATAAGTGTGTAACAAATAAATTCTTAATCTTATTATTAGAAACTTAAAGAAAATGATATACAAAGGCCGAATTTAAAATGCATTTCTGTCTTGTCATGCATGATACTTCACCGAACGTCATTAAACAATCATTTTCAAGATTTTTTTATAAGAAAAATCTGACATTAACATCGATAAGACATTGTAATAAGTAAACATGTATTATATGAAATAGTTTGCCTCAAAACGGCCGACTTTCAGTTAGCAGGTGCGTGAAAGACCTCAATGTACTTCCGTTATTTAGACAGCGCAGTGTTACGTCACATCTGGTTACTTGGCGCAGGCGCAATAAGGCTTTAAAGCTATCAATGGCGGCGTCCGTAAACCAGATGGAAATCACGCAATTTCAATGAAAAATTGAATAAATCATTAAAACTCAGTTGACCACATTCAAACGCATTGTTGGAAATGAAATAAATTTACAGGCTCGTTTGAATTTCGCTGTCGAGTTTTCTGACTTTCGGTACCCTTTAAAGACAAAACTGAATGGATTGAAAGTGCTGAGAAAAACACAAATTACTTTGTAAATCTTGAAAAGAAAAAACCGAGGAAATAATAAAAAAGCAAGAAGTAAATGAACGAGATATTATTGATCAGCAAGATGTTCTTAAATATTCTCAGCAATTTTATGAATCTCTGTATGCTAAAGACTGCTCAATAATTGAAAATGATGATTTTTTCCCCTTTGAATTCACGAACCACATTAAATGAAGAAGCCAAAAATAATTGTGAAGGCCTTCATGATGTGAATGAATGTTGGATAGCGTTAACAGAAATGAAAAACATGAAAAGTCCGGGATCAGACGGAATCACTGTAGAATTTTATAAACTTTTTGGAATAACATTAAAACTTATTATATCAACTGTCTGAACTATTCTCTTTAAACAGGAAAGTTATCTGATATGCAAATACAAGGAATAATTTCTCTATTACCTAAGAAAGACAAGAAACTTACAGACATCGATAATTGGAGACCAATTTGTTTATTGAATGTTGATTATAAAATAGCATCGAAATCAATTGCAAACCGAATAAAAAAGTCTTAACACACATTGTTGAAAAAGATCAAACATAATTTATTAAAGGTAGGTACACAAATGTATATAGGGGAAAATATAAGAGTTCTATACGATATTATAGACAAGCTCAATGAAAACGAAGAACCAGGAATTATTTTTTCTCGGACTTTCACAAGGTTTTTGATAGTTTAGATCATTCATTCATTTTTAAGTGTTTAGAATACTTTAACTTCGGAGAATCTTTAATAAAATGGGTAAAACTTTTTTATTCGGATGCTAAAAGCTGTGTATCAAATAATGGTTTCTTTTCAAACTTCTTTAACATTAGAAGGGAGTTCGACAAGGCTGTCCTCTTTCGCCTTATATTTTCATTATAATTATTAATTAAAATACTTTCTATGGCTATAAGAAATAACCAAGAAATAAAAGGAATACGCTTGTCAAATGTTGAGATAAAACAAACACTTTTTGCTGATGATGCAAGTTTCTTTCTAGATGGGTCCAAGAAGTCATTTGAAATACTAATTTGTATATTAGACACATTTAGCAGTATTTCCGGTTTACATTTGAATAGTTCTAAATGCACTGTTATGAGAGTTGGCTTTCTCCGAAACTCAAAATTAACCTACTTTAAGGAAAACAAATTTAAATGGACATCAGATCAAGCAATAACATTGGGAATCATATTCACAAATGACATATTAAATGTACACAAACTTAATTTGGAGCCAAAATCATACAATTCAAACATACACTTACCATGTGGAAAAACTGGAAATTGTCATTAATTGGTTCAATAACTGTGCTAAAAACGTTTGCACACCTTAAACTTATATATCCTTTAACAGTGTTGACCAACCCCCATCTGAATTAGTAAAGGAACTAAACCATCTTATGTTTGACTTTTTTATGGGATTCTAAACCAGATAAAATAGCAAGAAATACTATCATACAAAACTGTGAGAATGCTGGCTTATCAATGATAGCCTTAAAGTCAACATTATTATCACTTAAAGCCAGTTGGTTCAAAAGGATTATTTCCGAAAACTTTTCAATGTGGCAAAATATATATAGAAATGAACTAGAAAAAATAGGCGGCACCACTGTTTTTAAATGTAACTGCAATAGTAAGGAAGTACACACAATAAAATTAGAGTATACTTTTCTCAATGAAATCCTTTCCGCGTGGTGTTCTATTAATTTTTGTGAAAGTATTACTTCTTTTTCGAAGCAGATAATATGGAATAACTCGTTTATTATTTATTCAAATGGATGCACATTTGTTTACAAAAAATGGTTTGATAAGGGTTTACCCTATACATTGAAAATATGTTTGACTATCGCAAGGGAGAATTCCTGACACTTTCTGAACTGCAAAATGTGTATAATATACACAGATCAGACAACAATTAAGGTATTTTGTTTTCGCCAAATTTAAACTGCGGTAGGATAAATTTATTAGATATATTTACGACGGGATAAGCGGCATAGAAACCTGTTTGAATTGAAATAATTTCTCGTTTGAATGCCTATTTAAACATGCTATGTATGAGTAAAGAATCTATATAATTGATGTCGGACACATATTGCACATGGTAAGGAAAAGAATGAAATTCGGGCTAACATAATTACTTTTTCAAAGCAAATTTGTTACAAATCTTCCCCTGTAAATTGGAAATCCTCGGGCCACCGTTTATAGGTAGAAACATAAAGACGGTTATAATGTCAAAATTATGAAAGACGCAATTAAAATCTAGACATCTGATACAACACTCAGTGGCAGAATCAGAATGTCGCAGATTTGACACGACAAGACACGCGGTGTATCGTTCAAAATGTTCCAAGGTGGAGCGATGAGCAAAACAAGGCTAAAATCTACGGAAAATGATTCCCACTTTCTAGTAAAAGATATTATTAAATGTTCTTTGCAAGTGATGAGATTTTGAGTAATTAAACTAAGTACATTTTAAAAAAGCTTTACATTTTTCTTCAATTGGTAAGACCAAAAGGTACATCATACACTCAACACCTTTTCTAAGTATACATCTTAAAGATGTGCCATATCTAAATCATTTTCAAGGTTCGCCCGTCAAAATCGGTCAACAAATGATTTTAATAATACTCTGATACATGGAAAAAAATGATAACAATTAAGTTCGATTTGATTGCCCCACAGAAATGAAAACACCGTTAACCTTGCATATTAAATTCAAACAACAGTAAAACTACCGGTTGTTGCATTTGTATAAACCTGTTCTAAGAGACTTAGACAACTCATGTTTAGTTGCAAAAGCGATTTTGTTACTTATTTCAGTGATTTTGTCTAAATATCCTCCTAATAGTAAAAATTTGTGACAGATTTGTCTTCCATCCTAACATATTTCCTTTCCCCTGAAATAATGTACATCACCTCCTGGATTGCTTCTATACTGTGCGTCTTTTCAAGGATTTGTTTTTCTCACGAATGACCATGAATGAAATTTTCTGCAAGTGGGTACGTCCAAACCAAAATCGAGTTTTTAAAGTCACTTGGGTGTTCTTTAACATAAAATCTTCATCCAATGTTTTAAATTTAGACATAAATCGGATTAAACTCTTAAAATTCATTTCTGTACCTTACACCTTCACAATAAAACTTTCGTAAAGGACGAAGATGGTCAGTCATTGCCAATTGAGTGCTTTTTCACATGTTAGCGAGCAATGAATGATTGGCTTTATTACGCGGAAACTGTTTCAAACCTGGTATTTTTTTACGTTTTTTTGTGACTTTTGAATATTGGGGGAACTGCGTTCAAAGCGCTACGGACTATTGAGTTTAGTACTTGTTTTTATAACTATAGCTGAGTGTTAAAAATAAAAAGATTGACGTTGTGATTATGTTATATTTACATGTATAAAAGATATTTAAAAAAAAAGAAATATGACGTATCTTTGAAGTATATACTTGAGTGTATGTGTTTTTCTTGTTTAGAATGGCAAGTATCAGATACATATAATCAAATCAAAGCTCACTGGTTCAAACATGGTCTATATTGTTTCGGAAACTCAAGTGCACACCAAAATGTGTTAAATTCCATAAGAATACAGTGATAAAAGACGATCTGAAAACTCACGTGTTAAAAGAGTTAAATCCGTTTTCACATCTTAATCTTTGTTCTTTGGCCTATTAGTGTCTATTTTTATTTTCCATTCAAAACAATAGCTCCAAAAGTGAACAAAAAGAAACAAATTTCTACTCGCATAATAACATGATTGAAACTTGATTTTCAGAACATTATTTATATCAAAAGTTCTTTTTCTTACTCTAGTTTTTTTCTTTTTGAAAATTAAACTGTTGTGTATTCACATTAACGGAGAATGGACTTTCAGACCTCTACTGCGCAAGAAGAATAGCAGTGACTCGCATTTCTTAAGATAACAATTGATTGTTTCCGTTAAAGCAAATGAGAGTGAAGTCATGAAAATTGCAAAGAATTGTTTTTGTCTGAAATAACATTTTGCGATGTTTCCCACCGATGAACAATCTTTTTTGGGTATATTTTAAAATGAAAATTGAGCCTTGTGCACGAAATATCTCAATATCGCTTAACTTGTTCAAAACTAGTCAGAAATGTTTTATTTTTATGCCCTTAAAAAGCAGGCATATTAAATTCGCAAAGGTTAAGTTCTCACCTATATTTTAAAGGTAATGGAATCCTGTGTA
>JAFMSR010000006.1:10731337-10747340 GCA_022818135.1 Saxidomus purpurata | reverse complement strand
GTTGAGGGTTTTAAAACCGTCCTCAAACATCACTACTAAGTGACCATACACTCTCCCGTCGTGTTATACCAGTATTGGGTTCTAACGACGTATTTTACAGATACAGATATTTGAAACTCCACTAATTCTATTTTTAAACACAACTTCAGTAATCAAAATTATATACATGTGTTTGAAATAATGACAGACCTGATTGATGTCTATTCTCGGCTTCGCCTTTCCCGAATGTAAATAATTTATCAGTACCCGGATGTGCGAAGCTGAGAATCTAGATCCATAAGCACTCTGCCAAATTATACGTGTCTTATAAATTACACAAAGATAGTTGTGTAGTGTTACATAATTAATTCCCATGACTTAAATGAATCAGAAACAATAGTAATTAATGAACAAACACTTTATACATGTACAGTCGAACAAATATTGGTACGAATGTTTTGGTACGAAACATGTAAATGAAACAGACAATAAGAAGAATTTCGTAAACGTCTTTCCAAGTTATACAATATCAAGCGCTCTACATTTTCAAAGGTCTGCAACTATAAAATTCGACGAAGTATGCCTTCTAAAAGCTTTATGGCAAAATATCTTTTGTATACTGTCAGTCAAAAGCGCGCCTAAAATTTCAAATAAAGTCGGATTTGTTATTCGTCTACTATTTTTACAGTGCCGGTACTGGTACCGGAAAACCCAATACAGCGAATCTATGTAGCGCGGAACAAGCACGGGAGTTAACTCTAACGCCATAAAATCGCTGGCCAAAATGTTTTAGACTCGTGTATTTTGTGACATTTTGACAAAATTCTGATTGAATGTGTGGACTAAAAATATGGACACTAGCATGATTCTAGAGCATAATCAATGCCTTATTGATAGACACTAGTGGATATACGAGGTTGTTTGGATTTATCGTGAATTTCAAGCAATAAACAAGGGGAATCTGGTAAGTTGGTTTTTGCTGTTGCATAACTTGTAGTATATATGCTTGATAGTCGGTCCGGGGTGTTTTATAAAAATTATTTTTCGGGGTCCAAACTTCATGTGACTGTGGTCGTCTTGATGTGCTAGACATTGGTGCCAAGTTATTTTAAAATCCTTCAATGCATGACAAAGTTACAGTCCGGACACGAATGTGTGCATATATAGAGGATTCCATAACCTTCATACTCCAAGTGTGACCTTGACCTTTGAGGTAGGGATGTGGGTCTTGCACGCGACACGTCGTCTTGATGTGCTAGACATGTGTGCCAAGTTATTTTAAAATCCTTCAATGCATGACAGAGTTACAGTCCGGACACGAATTGTAAGTGGGGACGCACAGACGGACAGACGGACGGTGCGATTTTAATATGCCTCCCTTCGGGGGCATAAAAATGATCCTTTTACTAAATCAAATTATCAGCCAGTAAGCATACTTCCAAATCCATCGAAAATTTATGAAAAAGTATTGGCATGTCAACTTACTGAATTTTTTGACGATATATTTGATGATTTCCTGTGCGCCTTTCGGAAGGGTCATGGCTGCCAAACCACATTGCTAAGGTTACTTGAGGACTGGAAAAGTGCGCTAGATTAAAACCAATACGTTGCAGCAATTTTAATGGATTTAAGTAAGGCCTTTGACTGTTTACCACATTCAATACTTTTAAATAAACTGAAGAGTTATGGTTTAACAGAGAACTCAATAAACCTCATGTCAAGTTATCTGTCCTCCAGAAAGCAACAAATCAAAATAAATAATATTGTGAGTTCATGGGCGAATATAGAAAAAGGTGTTCCACAGGGCTCAATATTAGGACCTCTCCTGTTTAATGTTTTTATTAACGACATCTTCTATTTCATAAAGAAAAGCAATCTCTATAATTATGCTGATGATAATACTCTCTCTTTCTGTTCCACAAACTTTGACCATTTAATGCAAACCCTACAATCTGAAAGTTAGGTTCTATTACACTGGTTTCAAATTAACTGTATGCAAGCTAACCCAGATAAGTTCCAGGCAATTGCAGTTGGTAAAAAGACTCGTAAAAAATCTCCACAATTATATATTGGTAACGCGGTAATTAAATGTGATGAAGAGATGAAATTGCTAGGTGTTGACATCGACTTTAACTTAAAATTTGAAAAACACATCAACAATATTTGTTCCAAGGCAGCTATACAACTTAATATTTTAAAAAGGATAGGTAAAAATCTTGGTAAATTAAATAGATTAACAATATTTCACACTTTCATAGTTTCAAATTTTAATTTTTGTCTACACTCTGGGATACACGTTCTTAAAGTTTGTTTCTATATGTAGATAATGCCTCTTGCACTCATTCACGTGTAACAACTACTGTGACCTCATTATACGGCTATGGTCTTAAAATTAAGCTATGACATAAGGATACACGAGACTCAGTATGAATCACATATAGATATATCAGTCCGTATGTACATGTATGCAAATGTCAAGTCACCGGCAATTATTATATGGGTTTTTAATATTTAGCAAGTTGTAGACATTTTTTGGAGATAAATTCCCTATACCTGCTTATTTTAAGAAACATTTGGGTTTGTGTAAAAATGACCATTTATGCCTATATGCTTTTTTTAGCTTACTACTAAGCCACATTTGTATTATTAAAGGAGATACACACAAATGTGGATGCAGATGCTGTTGGTGAAATCAACACCAAGGTGAGAAGAATAGCTCAGAGTCAAGCTAAACATCTTCTTGTTTAATATATAATTCTTAAAAAAACCTGAAAGTTATGCAGAAATAAAAAACACTTCAGTTTTCAGCAATAGTATTTTGCAGCTTGCATTTTTGAAATACATGCCTTGAAAAATCATGCGGGACCACCAGACAAAATTGTCCACTTTGCACCAGCATATTATTAGTCTGGGGAGGGAATTGAACCCTCTTACATGATTTTTGTCGACACAGTTTAAATATGCAACTTTATGACATATTTGCCATTTTGCAAAGAAGTGCAGAATGATGAATTGATATAATTTATCTATGTTACTTACATGACTTTCGCCAATGCATAATACTTTTAAACTGAAATAAGGTTTGTACAAAAAACGCTGTTAAATCAAATGGATCCCATTTTCAAAGTTTAATTACAAAAGGCCCAAAGTCCCACATAACAAGGGCTGCATCAGCAATTTTCAGGAACAATAGTTTTTGTTTTTTTCCATTATTTCAGTTATGTACAGGCTGGCAGTTTACCATATCAAAAGTACAAGTAATAGACCCCCTACCCTCTGTAAAAAAAAGCCAACATTCTGACATAAGGACATAGGTTGGTAGTGTGACTCGAACCCACAACCTTCAGTTAGTTGGAGGATTTGTGATTACTAGTAAGCGACTTAAACCATTGAATTACAGACCAACTTACTACATTTAACCATTGTACTAGAGCCATATCTCTGAAGTCGCTTTGGTGTTTCTCTCGTTATCAATCTCATTCATGATATTACCCTGACAAATATTGTTTCAAAATTTGTTGGAGACAAGAGCCAAACAGTTTCAGTTAGAAGGCTGACAGTGCTTACTTTGCCAAAATTCAACTACTATATAACTCTGGTGTTACTGCTGTTTTGGGCTGGCCATTGCCTACAGACACTGGGACAAAGTTTGGTGAGATTGTATCAAAATTATTTATGCTAAATTGCATTGTCCAGTGCCTGATCACATGACACATCCAATTAAGACAGGCATATAAAAATTGTTGTTCTCTGAAGAAATCCCACTTTGCACCGTCAATATTGCGCTTAAACTTGCTGCAGCATTATATATTGGTAGAATACATATTTTTCACACACTTCTGCGCATGCAGGATTTTAATGAATACCGAATACTTATTTTGTACTAGGAAGACAATATAAAGCTACGAGAATAATTTCCGATTTTTTTTGTATTCTTTTGTGTAAACAACAAAATATCTTATAAGTTGACATTTTATAATGATAAATGTATACATTTACCCTAAAAACAGCAGGGGAATAAATCAATAAAAGCTGCCAGTACACCCGTTTTGACACTACAGTCAAACTTGTATTAAGAGACTGTCTAAGGGAAAGGCCAAAACCGGTCGCTTAATAAAATGGTCACAAAGTATCTCCAGAGACGGCAAACATTTCCCATAAAATAGTACTTATGTAACGTGGTTATTTTCCATAAATAACAAAATAGTTTGTACTTGAAAGTACCGAAAGTTGATAAATACCCGACAATTAACACATGCGGACATAAGGATGGACGTTAATCCTTACGAGATTTGACACCTCTGTGCCTAAATGCAACTTTAAAGAGGTCAGTTTCCATAGAAATGACCTGTTTGCACATAAATGGACGCCTAATATGAACAAAAGACCGATTACTGGTCGCTGGTCGCGTTAGACAAAAGTCGCTTAATGCAATAGCCAAACAGTGTATAATCGCTCGGGGGGATTCAAAAGCGGTCGCTTAAGACAAAGGTTGCTTAATACAAATATATATATATTTATTTCTGTCTCACCATACATGTTACACATAATATACATTTCATGCAATATAAAAAACAGTGACTAACATGTCTGCCATTCTAACAAGAATTATGAGAGACAATAAAAGAGTACACAGTACACATGGTCACATGCTATAATTTACATTAAGTTATATTATATTACAATATTAAAAATAGTCTATTAATCCTTTTTAAATATAATTGGAAATGTCATGTGGTCGCATGGGCAAGTTCGACTGTATTTAATTTTCTCCTTTTCATTCATTTTTTCAGTGTTATGGCAAGAATTTTCAAGATTTTTATTAAAATTTCTGTTAGTCCGTTTTTTCATCATCTGTTCTCAAACTAATTATGAAAGCCTAAAGTTAAAATCTTAAATGGTAAGTACTTGAGCCCTCAAAGAAAAGTAGCACACGCTTGTTTTTGTAACTATTTATATTCACTTACTTTCTTTAGAATTTTATACTGACTTCTTTTAAGACATATTGAAGGAATTTGTTTCATTTAAATCAGAAGATGGCAACATTATTTCAAAATTATTATCCAAAGTCTTGACTGATGTGCATTTAGCCCTAGAACCTATAGTTCCGTGCCATTATAAGTTGAAGAGTTAGGGAAAGTTAGGAAAAAACACACTGTATAAGTGTTTTTGTTTGAATTTAGAGAAAACTCCTTCACTGCATATTTTATCTGCTTTCTTTTTTTTATTTGAAATGCGAGAGAAAATTTACTAAAACTTATTAAGAAATATGTTTTTGAAATTTCATTGGAATACTGAAATTGATTTTAATTAATTTCTACAGTCGAGTCTCGATTATTCAAAGTGCCGGGGACCAATATTTTACTTCGAATAATCCATGGGTTCGAATAATCCAAGTCCCGAAGATGGCCAGCTGATTGTTATGTAAATCGTCAATATATACATGTATATAGCTATCACGGACACTTAATGTAATATACACTGCGTATATCATTTAGATGAAAGGAAAAGGAAACAGAATTAAATCATATCAAACGTTTAATTTATTTTTTCCTTTTTAAACCCTTTCCACTCGTTGCTGATCAGTAGGTACACCCACGGGGCCGGTGCCTTTGCCAGATTGCTCAGTACGAATGGAAAGGAAGATATCAGCTTATCTGGGTATCTCCCTTAACCCAAATTACTTTTGCAGAAGTTATTTTTCTTCTGACAGTTAAATTAAAAGTCATGCTTTAAATAGGCATGGTAGTTTGGTAGTCACGAGTTTGTTATTCGAAATTAAAGGTGAACATCTTTAACTGACTTTAACAAAAGTTGTTCCTTTGGTATTAAACAAACAAGGTTAAAGCCAGTATGTAATTATCACACCTTAGCACATATAACGCTCTGACCGCGTGTCGTTGTTCACAAGTTGAGCGTGTCAGCATGCAATTATTGGTTTGATTGAAATGCATTTCGAGTAATGGGTGTGAAATTCTTTATAAACATTGTCAATCGGACTGAAAAAAACACCTCGAATAACACCAGGTATTCGTAAAATCCATTTCGAATAACCCGTTTATTTTTATATACATTTATATATAAAACATTTCGGGACCGAATATTGTCTTCGGATTACACCAGGTATAAGAATAATAGGTTGTTGAATAATCAGGGTCGAACTCTATAATAATTCATGTAATTGTAATCTGATGAAGACTGTAAAGCCATACCTTCGCTACTTCGACTACTTAGTCCTGATACATAAACAAATGTTATATACACTTTCGTTATCTGACTGAAACTGCCCCCTCATTCATCAAATAAATTTTTGCACTCTTTTAACGCTGAACAGTATGCTGTGAAATACCCGTATTGGCGCATTCATGTACAGCTTTAAGTTCAATACTAGATTTTAGACTTCAAGTTTCAAAATTCAAGGCTGTGTTGAAGGCTGGATCACTTGCACTATGGAAAGAGGTGGACATCTTGTAGTTTACGAAATAAGCCAGGTCATCCCGCACAGGAACTTTAATAAGACAATGTCATAAAACATATTAGGAAAAAAAATCATTTTATTCCATGGATCCAGAATATTTTCCAGAAACTGTTTCAAGTAAGCTCAATGCTAGTAAAAAAGGCTAATGCTGCCAATTATCCAATCAAGCTGATTTAAGAATCGAACGGAGATCTTTTGTCTAACATCTGACACAATTTGGTAAACATCCAAAACAAGAGGGCCATAATGGCCCTATATTGCTCACCTGACTACCATTTGCTATAATAAAAGGGGTCATGATTCTAACATAATTCGGAAAGGTCCACTACACAATGCTAAGTATCATTTCAAATATCTATTATCTGCCTGTCGGCCTTGTGTTTTTTTAAAGTTTTCCCTATATAAGCCTATGTGAAATCAAGTGACTTCCCCCCTCCCAGGAAGGGGTTATTTTGACTAGGGGCTCATTATAAATTTGAACAATCTTGGTAGAGGTCCACTAGACAATGCCACACACTAAGCATCTAAGCTCTAGGCCTTGTGGTTTCAGAGAAGAAGATTTTTAAAGTTTTTCCTATTTGTTGCCATAGCAACCAGAGTTCTGCATTGAATGGAATTCTTTGAACAACTTTGATTGAGCTTCATGCTAGGAACATCCCTGAAAAGTTTCATCAACATTGGCCTAGTGGTTTTAGAGGAGATGTCGTTTGAAGGAAATGGTGGACCACGAACAACGTATGACGGACACCGGACGGAGAGTGATCCTAATAGCTCACTCTGGCACTTTGTGAGCCAAAAAAAACAAAGGAAAATGATTACCAAGAGCCGTTTCATGACAGCATGCTTAACTCTTCAAGGGGCTGTCAGTGAAATGGGTTTTTGTCCAAAAATTGAGAAATGATTTCTCCAGATTGGGGAAGGGAGAATATATATATTGTGTAAGAAAACAAGAGGGCCAAGACGGCCCTATATCGCTCACCTTGGTACAAGTCCACTTGCCTGGTGGAAGATCACTGGATAATGTTGTATATCAAATAGGTTTTCCTATATACGCCTTTGTAAAACAAGTGACCCCCCCCGGCAAGGTCAATTTTGACCCCAGGGGCATAATTTGAACAAACTTTGAAGAGGTCTACTAGGCAATGCTACATGCCAAATATCTAAGCTCTAGGCCTTGTGGTTTCAGAGAAAAAGATTTTTAAAGTTTTTCCTATATAAGCCTATGTTAAACTAAGTGACCCCTGGTGCGGGGTCAATTTTGACCCGGGGGTCATAATTTGAACAATCTTGGTAGAGGTCCACTAGCCAATGCTACATACTAAATATCTAAGCTCTAGGCCTTGTAGTTTCAGAGAATAAGATTTTTAAAGTTTTTTCTACACAAGCCTATGCAAAACTAAGTGACCACCCCAGTGGGGTCAATTTTGATCCAGGGGTCATAATTTGAACAATCTTGGTAGAGATCCACTAGCCAATGCTACATACTAAATATCTAAGCTCTAGGCCTTGTGGTTTCAGAGAAGAAGATTTTAAAAGTTTTTCCTATACAAGCCTATGCAAAACTAAATGACCACCCCAGTGGGGTCAATTTTGACCCGGGGGTCATAATTTGAGTAATCTTGGTAGAGGTCCACTAGAAAATGCTACATGCCAAATATCTAAGCTCTAGGCCTTGTGGTTTCAGAGAAGAAGATTTTTAAAGTTTTTCCTATATATGCCTATGCAAAAACTAAGGGCCCACCCGCGCGGAACCCAGGGGTCATAATTTGAACAATCTTGGTAGAGGTCCACTAGACAATGCTACATGCCAAATATCTAAGCTCTATAGGCCTTGTGGTTTCAGAGAAGATTTTTAAAGTTTTTCCTATTTGTTGCCATAGCAACCAGAGTTCTGCATGGAATGGAATTCTTTGAACACTTTTGGTAGAGCTTCATGCAAGGAACATTCCTGCATAGTTTTATCAAGATTGGCCGAGAGGTTTCAGAGAAGATGTCATTTGAATCAAAATGTTGACGGACGACGGACAATCATCGATCAGAAAAGCTCACCCTGGTGTAGCCAGGTGAGCTAAAAAGTAATGGCAAAAACAAAATGGCGTCGTATAAAAATCTAACGGAAGTGACTTCTCCGTATTGGCCCTCTCTTTTAAACCAATCAGAATGCTTGAATTCCATATTGGCCCTGTTTTCTTGTATTGGCCCTGCTTTTCTCATATTGGCTAGTTATGCTTTGTATTAGCTCTACCTGTTTCATATCATGTGCGCAATTGATCTAATACAGTGTGTAATATTGTAAAGTTGAATTATAATATACATTTATTAAGTACCTATAAATATTCTGTCAAAAATACAGCCTTTATTCAACCATCAAATACGGCCCGACAGAAAAAAAATCCATATTGTATGTATGTGCAATATGTACAGTGCAGCATATTTGTAAGAGTGCATTCAATTGGCCCTAAAATACACATGACATTAATAATGTCGCTTTTGACTGGGTTGTTATCACTTGTATATACGATGATGTCAATAAAATGATGTCACACACTACGTATATTTCGCTCTAAAAAGAGATTTTCTCCAATTTTATGCTTAAAATGTCATTTAAATTTAGTTTATTCAAACAGACAAGACTGTCAAAAGGAATATAATAAAAGGGTTACTAGAATAGATATAAGCCGGATTGGCTCTTGTCGAGGTCAGATCATACTCATGCTATGTGCTACTCGAGAAAATCCGGCAGGTTGGATCACATTACTATACTAATAACCCTATTATATTTTTCTTTCCCAAGCAAATCATGGGACGTGATTTGGAAGCAAAGGAAGTCTGCCCTAGTAAGTAAAAGTGATTATCAAGATATTTTTTAAATGTTACAGTACAAAAGCAATAAAACTGTTATATATGCTTTGAAAGGTGTTTATTTAACTGGTAATCTGTATCTTTGTCAATTTTCGATATTTGGTTGTCATCATGGCACTGGCAGTATAGTAATTATACCTTTTTTTACATGATTATCTTATTCATGTACATGCAACTAATCGGTACTGTTTGTTATCATAAGGAATTCATCTATGACAAATCCAGTGATATGTGCTTTACTTAATGTTGTAAACCTTTTCGTCTTATCTTACTTCACAAGCATGACATACAGGATGAAAACCTCGGAGTCGAATCTTGGAAGACTT
The DNA here is from genome assembly GCA_022818135.1 of Saxidomus purpurata. Classification (NCBI taxonomy): domain Eukaryota; kingdom Metazoa; phylum Mollusca; class Bivalvia; order Venerida; family Veneridae; genus Saxidomus; species Saxidomus purpurata. Next base: position 10,737,695 of record JAFMSR010000006.1, on the reverse strand, counting down.
TCTTGTTTTTGAAGGTGGAAATTTAATCTGAACAAATCTACCTTATTATTCCTTTCCTTCTTCAGTTTTTGACCGCATGTGTTGCACTTTCTTCAAGACTGTTCTAAGTATCTTGTCAACATTGCGACCATTTTCTCACCATTTCTTTCTGTAAAACTAGAACTCTGGTTATCTTTACCTCTTTGTGTATAATTATATAACAGTCATATTAAAATGCCATATTTCAAAACATTTGAAAATAGAATTGAACATCCATCTCCTGTAATTAAACTATTACAACATCAGAAGGCGAATAATCTGGTGTCATAAATCTTGTTTCTGCTTGTCTCTTCTCTAAACTCAATTTTTTTTATTGTTTGTAAGTGCCGGCAAACCCTGGGACTTCTCCCTGGGTGCGATTGCCAAGACTCCTGACAGGCACAGGTGGAAGAGAGACAGATGCAGATACAAAGGAATTAAGGTAACAGACCCTAGCTCTTTTACGAATAGACCCCTTGGTTCTTTTCTACATGCCCGGTGTATAGCACTGATAAACCCGGAACTACCTCTTTGTTTCTAACCAATTCATTTCTAGATGGGTGGGAAACACTAAAAAGCGTTTCTGAAATTTCCATGGCATCTTATGCATTTTGTTTGATATATATGTTAGTAGCAAATTGTTACTGTTATCATTATCATAGTAAATTCATTCTCGTTAAAGGTGTAAAAGGCTTTACTTTATGTATTTTCCAAGTCTTCTTTATGTCTTTGTACAATCATAAACCCTGTCACTGTCTTCTTTCATTTTATGTACATACATTTCACATTTTTGGGTGATATCTTGACTGTTTACCAAAACATCTGAAATGACTGTCATTATGGCACTATAGTTCTTTATAGGTCTTGCATATCATTTTAATTAAACTACATGTAGATGGGTGTTCAGTAGAACACTTGTGTCACCCTTTTACACTTTGTCAGATTAATTATATCGTAACAAAATCTATGTACAAAAAGAGGCATAACTCTGTCAAATATGACCTTGACCTACAAAATTTGGTGACTTCACAGCTTTCGTCATAACCAATGCAATTTGAAAGTTTGATGAAGAAATCTTAAGAAATGGTAAATAATAGCCAATGTTAAGTTCTCCGAAAGGGTGACACAAAAACTGTAAAATCAAAGGCTGCGTTATTCATAGCATCACCAGCATATTGGAACTTTCAACTTCAGTAACTTGTAATGGAGTTTGGCTATGCTTTCTTTAATAAGCAGCTTACCAGTATTGCTTATAAAACAGAAACACGTCTTGCAGAGAATTAATAGCCAGTGGTTTCAAAAGGGTCAGTTTATTGGAATGTTTGCCATGTCAGTATGTGTATTTGATACATTGCGCTTTAACATCATGATATACAGAAAATTCTAACATGACTTACAATTTGGTCTCTATATAAAAAGAGTAGAATAATTATGTTATACTAAATCTTAAACAATAATTTGTCGTTCTGATACGCAGTTATAAACCACTCAAGCCTCTGGCCTTCGGCACTAATCACTGCGTATCAGTACTCCAAACCATTGTTAATTTAAGAAATAATAAATTTCTTCCTGTATTTTATCGTTGAATAAAATATATATAGTCAGGAGTTTGGATGCGTAGTAATTAAATTAGGAGTGCAAAGCACAAGTGATTTCATTTTTCGCATCCAAATGACTGACTGTATTTTATTCAGTGATAAAATATAGAGAACGATTTATTATTTCGATTCTAACTTGTTATTTTCTTTGAAAACTATCCCGAACTTTATTTAACGCGTAGTAGTACATCATTGTTACCTTAATACGCGAAATATGATTGGACATGATTGTTTACATATGTCACGTCGTATTTTATCGTTAAATAAAATACAGGCTTTTTAGAATAAACGATGAACATTGCTGGAATGGATGTTATTTCATAAATATTGAACAATAAAACAATGAGAAATAAAACCATGATGCCTAGAAAATCTTCGCATTTACCAGTCCATTTATGTAGTAGAGGTACAATACTGCACCAAGTACTTCCTTGCCATGGCGCTAGCTTTCATGGCAACATGGTTGTGTCAGTTTAGTAGGGTTGGGCAATTTACAGTGGTATTTAAAGGTCCAATACTAAGGAAAGTGAAAATTTGAATATCTTTTAAAAAGCACAGGAACTATTTCATTTTATTGGAAAAAGAAAGTTGGTATGTAGAAATTCGAAATAAATCAAAGTAAATGTACGATTATTTTTCTATGAATTATGAAGAAAGTTAAAAAGACCTGGGTGGTCATTCTGTCGATTCACTGAAATTTCAACATAATACACATACATTTCTTTGAGTTCCAAAGACCTTCTGTAAATTTTGACCTGCCAATCTTCATTATTTAGTGTCTTGCCTATGTCTATGTACTGGCTATGAAAAAAAATGCCACCTCACTTTCCCTTAGTAATGGACCTTTAAGTTATTAAGGTATATTTGCTGACGATAAGATATCGCAACATCATTTTTCCTGGCAATACCCATCCTTACCGTTCAGGATATTATGAACCAAAGTTCGAATCAAGCTTTGGGCAACGTATTTTTCACAGTTACATTTGGCACCCAACGTAAATAACCCACTAAATGTTTCGAATAGGTAGCACCTTTTGAATGTCCCACATACACTCATACTCCATTAATTTCAGGATGAATTCTGGTAAGCAGGGGTGTTTGAAGTAGAGGTTCAACACAGCACTTGTACTTCCTCGGCTTGCCAGGGAGCTAGTTAGTCCAAATAATTGTACTCGGCGGATCAATATCTTTATAAAAAAATTCTAGGCTATATCCAGCCTCCGAAACGTCATCTATAAGATGTCAGTATGTAAAATGGGTCTGCATTTGGAGTCGAATTACTGAGACTAGGAATTAGCTTTTATAGGGATGAGGTAGTGTGTACTTTCAATACTATAATTATAATAGAGGAACCGATTCCAGTACTGTTCAGTACAGTGCTCTGGGCAAAGGATTTTTCACCCCATAATTGAAATAGCCCTAGTCCAACTAATTGTACAGGCGTTGAGATATTGTGCTATTTTTGTATGGGCAATATCTCTCAGGACTCTTATGTGACCGAACCGTATTTCGGACGGATTTTAGTCTGACCTTTACGTATCTCGGACCGGAAATATTATTTGGATTTCTTCTGTTTGGTTCGTTATGCAGGTCTATTGTATTGGACATCTCTGATTGGTTAATCAGAGTGAGTTGTTATTTTCGCGTGCTTTGATTGGTGAGCAGGAATTCTCCTCACAACTCGAGGGAAATCTGAGTTTGTCAGATGGGTTTGACGAGAGAAGTCGTCTTGTATTTTATGTCTCTGGACAGGTTCTTCACTTTTATGGTATGTACAGTTGTGGGTTTCGTTGTTACTCTTCGTCAGCTTCTTTAGAATTGTGTATAATTATCTTTCGGCATTCTGCTTAAATTGTATTTACGGGTACTTGTAAAGTTCTCGGTTTTCGAAATTTCGTACATGTAAATGTGCAATGTTGAAATGGCGACATCATTCTTTTAACTGGTTTGTGGAAATACTTAAATAATCACATTTCTATCTTTGCACATTATCCACTTTAATTTACAGTTGCACTGACAGTTACTTCACGTGTGAATGGAGAGTGGGCGGAGGAAATACAGTCAGTACCATATATTGGTGAGTTACATGTATAACTGGGATTGGATTATTGTATTTTTGTACATTTGCCCTTTTTGCAAATGTAAGTCTCAAGTCTAAGTCGTATGATTAAATATGTTGTTAAAGTGTACAAGAGCCACTAGTCACTTCGAGTTAAAGCGCGGTTGGTAATTACGAAGTATTGTAACTTTGGTAACTGTTCTGGTTAGTTTAGATCTCATATTTATGATTGTTAACATTTGTTAATTTCAGATTGTGTAGTTATTTCCTACCGTTTGGTAACAGATACTGATGAAGTAATACTTGGAGTAATAGAATATTATCTACAATAACATTGTTGACAATTGGAGTATAATAGATTATCGAAACCTGTGACCCATCTTGGTTTTACTTTATAATACCTTCTACCGTTTATAAAAGGGCCAAGTGTAACACTGGCGCCCAACATGGGACTACTATTTCTTCAACAAAGAAAACAACAATGTAATTACTAATAATTGCTGCAGAAGTGAAGGACACTGCATTTCTTATTTGAAGTGAGTCAATGTTTTCAAGGATGTTCAGTGAAGGACACTATTTTCTTACAGTTATGTAAAGTTAAATTACATACGTATAAGACATAACAGTTTTTCTTTATGTCAGATGAACAGTGTTTTTAATTAATAGCTGACATCATTATTCAGTAAAGGACAGTTTTATTTACTAGTAATGTCAGTACTTGAACGTTTCTATCGGTACGAACACTATTTTAACAGTATTTTTACTGTTGACAGTTTGGATTTAGTCTAGTCTTTTGTAAGACTTCTGGCGAGGAACGGGATTAAAAGAACATTACGTTTTTACGTTTTATTTACAACTAATTTGCACAAGTATACATTATTCGGTTATTTATAACTGATCTATTTTTGCTCTGGACTTTATGAGCAAGTCTTTGCATTAAAGACATCAGTTACTTAAGTTTAACCGTTATCTCAACGGTACAGTCTAGGAGGATTATTACGCTTACTGAAGCAGACGTTACTTCCCTGAGTGATCAAATCGGTGAATGGAACTTTATGATACACGTTTATTCAAGAAGACCTTTTTCGCAGGAGATGGAACTTTATTCTTTAAAGTGATTCTTAAGTTTATCACTGACACTACAAGTGATTTGTGATTAAGTGTTTATATTGACACTGGTGATGCAGTGCATATAGCAGATTTTACTTGGTACAAACTTTATTGACACTTTTTAAGTGCTAGTGGCCAAACAGTGTAGTTACAGGTGATGCAAGTTTTCATGTGTACAGTACAGTTCAATGGTATTAGAGAACAGTGAGTATGAAACAATTTTGCATACTTAAATTGCAGTATTTGATGAATTCAGTCTGTTAAGTCTTAATTTCATGCGAATCGGGTGAATTGTGCACATTTACTGCAGTTTTTGTAGCCTAATTAATTTGGCGTTTCAGTGTGACCCCTTTCACAGATCTGATATTTTATAACTGTCACACCTCTACGCCTAATTTTAAAGTGCTCATAACTGGGCAGAAATCCGACGAGAGGAATGACCCCGTTTGTAATGAATTTTTTAAGTATCCCCGATATATATCACATTTAAACTTTGTGTACGACAAGAAAAATCATTTATCTTGAAGGAAATAACATTGCTTTACTGATGAAATGGATTCAACATAAAATATTTGACGGCGAAACTGTTACCACTGTCTTTGTATATAACGCAAATAAACCGGTGCAGCAGTAATTTTCAGCACTGCCGATTACGCACACACTGTGTATAACCGTGCAGTCAACCGATTTCACCAGCGCGTACATATGATTGTGCAAAACTTGCCGATGCTTCTCACTTGGAATGTAAGGTTTATAACGCATAGCGTAATTTGTGTTTTTTTCTTCTCATATGAAAACAAAGAATGCATACTGAACAAAAATATGTATATATAGCGTATTATACAGTTTCATTAACTTATAATATGGTAGTGTAATCTGGTCACCGAAAGTGATAAGTAATTTCAAGTATATCATTGATATTCGGGAAAGGTGATTCCTCAGCCTTTATCGCTGACCTCTAGGCGTCTTTAATTCTAAAAAAATATAAAATCCTCTAATACCTAATAACAATTTTCAATTAAATAATACGTTTATGTTGTTTTTTTTTTACTTTTGTTTCGTTTGAAATAAATTTAATCTTGCATATGAGTCTATGGTCAAGACTGAATTTTTACTTTTAACTGAATGAAGATATATGAACGCGATCTGATAATCCGATTGGTTAACTGGCTAGTATGTGAAGCCGAGAATATGCAAGCATATATTATAGTAATTTTGATCTTTAGAAAAGTTCTCCTGTTCTTTTCAATAATGATTGCAAATTGTAACAACTTCCTAAGATGGTACTTCGATTGATTTATTAAAATGTGAAATTCTGACCATCGTTTAAACCTTCTTAATTGTCTTCATAGTTCTAGCATTCTTCTAATTGGAAAAAATGTTGTTTTCGGACTTTCAAAAATATTTATTTTATGCTAACTAATAGAAATTAGTAGTGATCTGTCAGTGGAATATAGTGATAACATATGTATCATATCAGTCACAGTGTGGGTGATCAAGGTCTGTCGGACATTTATCTTTTCTGTATATACATAATCTGGCGTAAGTTTTAATAGTTAGCATAAAATAAAAA
>JAFMSR010000006.1:10688614-10725347 GCA_022818135.1 Saxidomus purpurata | reverse complement strand
CATAGTGTTCATGGCAATCAAATGACGAACCAGTTGGCCAAACAATGAGCTACAGTAGGAGAGGCGAATATCCACTCAATAAGCTCACCTATGAAAATAAAGTTCACAGAGCTGTGTTGTTGTTGTCTGCTTGTGTGATATCATTGCGCAGACTGTTCAACATCCGTATGTATTTCTATATTTTTGATAATTTTTTAAATTGTTTATTGGTCATGGATTCGACACATTCTAACTGCTTTCCCTCCAAGTACGGACTATAGGAGAGTTCACATGTTTTGTAGCTGTTATTTAATAGGACAATACTTAATGAATATCAATAATATTTTCTCACCGTAAAAATGCCATACCCAATAAAAAAAACATACATACGTCAATAAAAGCAGAAATATAAGTGAAATAGTAAACTTGATTTTATGTTTTTCAAATTGTTGCATTTGGTAACATCTAACTGGATATACTTCAAGTATATTTGTATTATTAACTCCAAGAAGGAACGATTGCGACCGAGAGATTAATAATTTATTTTCTAATCGTGACATTGTGAAATTACTAAAATCAACATGTTCATCTTATAGGTTGGACGTTCCAGTACTTAGAGGATAATTCACGGTTAAGCCGGGCCGATTGATAGGTCCGGACTGGATCAGCTGTGAATGTGCATAGATCATGTTTTCAGTTTAGTAAATTAACTTCATTCATCAGTCAATACAATGTGCAGTAGAAAAACATAGCAATGCATATGTATACTTTGAAAAACACAGCAATGCACATATATCTTAGAAAAAAAGGTTAATGACTCAGAGTTGGTGCTTTTTCTCCAAAATGTCACTCTCCATCCACTGAGTAGTGTTGATGATTTGTTGGATTTCAACAAACTGATTCAATAATTTCTTAAATGTTCTTACTTTCTGTATTGAAGTTGCAGAAGATGTTTAACATGTATGACAGTATGTGTCACAAATCTGAATGAACCAAACTTTAATCAGGACTACCGTTCGGACGTAATGTCAATGTCTTCCAACTACGTGTTTTATTGTGTCCATCTTACCTTAGTCTAGGTAAGCGAAGACAGTTTCGAAAAGAAGTTGTAATTTAAAATATTTATTTTTGCATGTTGTTCAAAATATGAACAAAATGAGCTATATTGAAGTTACAACTTGATTAAGAACTGTTGAGACCGTTTTATGGGCCATATATTGATATAATTGAAAAGAAATATTCATTTACCGTTGCAAAAGTATAATTTCGACAGGATGCAGTATGTGTTTGCACAATATTCATTTTGAAAGTTTGAAATCAATACACAGCCTGGTGTTACCGGGTTTCAGAATATAAACACTGGTGTTACCGGTTTTCAGAATATAAACAAAACTTGATACAAATGTCTATTTATATAATTCCGAAACGTTTAATCGTTTACAATAAGACAAGCATCAATTTAATGATATAGGTAAATGGTTACTGTTGATCAAGCCTTAACCGCTGAAACGCCTTTTGATCTGTACTGTGCACCTTCTCTAAATTTTGTAATTTTGGACAATTTGTACAACTTTTACGATAGCAAACAACTAAAGTCGCTTATTACTACATATGCCTTGGCAAATATTAAATGTATTTAATAGCTGAATATATTTACAGAATGCTATTAACAAAACAAAGAAGAACAAATATGTGGATAAATTTAGCATAAAGTCTACGCGTGCTAGAAGCATGCATTGCAATAATTGTTTCTGTAATAATATCAAATGTATTTCTACAGATTCTTATATCCGTTGTATTTCTGTCGCCTTGTTTCACTTCATATTCACTTCTGTTCAGTTTAGTGTTGGACCGATCAATGTATACACCCCATGAAAAATGCTTGATATCATAAAAAGAGGAGTTGAGTGTTATCAAAGGACATCTGTGGGTTGGTAGTAAAGGTCGCACGTTATCCTTGTTAAAAAGAATCAATCCTGGTATGAAAATATCTTGATACTCATTGACAAAGTATTTTTCTAGCTTCAAAGGAAGATCACCATTCACATCCCATTGCGTTAGATATATTTCAGTGAAATTTGCAGTATGGACGTCAAATGAGTCGAGTCTTACATAAAAAGGTTTTTGATCGTCATTTCTTTCGCTAATATTTATATTCACAACGGTGCCGTGCATTTCCAACAAATTGTCAATGAACGAAACATTTCCCGGAAACCTCTGATCAATATAAAACTCGAAATAAATCACGAAATATGCAACAGCCCTATTTGTCGATGCAGTAATGTTGTCGTTACTCATAAAGTGTACACTGAATGTGTAAATCCAGTTTTCCATGCCATTTGCTGTCAACCACTTGAGAAAATACTCTTCCAGTTTGTCCATGTCACCGACCATATATTTTATCAACGGTAAAACCTGTAAGAAGACCCTATAGCCAACCCCTCCTATTTTTGTCGCAAAACTTACACACGATCCATTTATATATATCCTCGGCTCTATACAGCTTGCCTCAATGCATGTCTTCTGCAATGACAAGATAAGGAATATTGATTAAAACAGATTATTCAGGACAAATTTTCAATAATTTCATTTTAAAATGACCATTTCATCTGATATAGTTCATGATAAGTTATCAAAATGTTATATCTGTCTGCACTACAGGGCATTAAAGTACGTTGAAGATATTCACTACCATTTCAGACATTTAAATCGTTTGCCATTTTCAGTTATACTACATCTATTTACTAGAAATAATGAATGTGTCACTGTATTTTAAGGGAGTTCGGGCGACTGACTGTATTTTATTCAACGATAAATTACTGGGAGACATTGGTTACTTCGACTTTAGCACGTCATTGTCTTTGAAAACCTACCCGGAATTTCACAGAACGTATAGCAGTACATCATCGTAACTTTTAAACGCGAAATGCGATTTGACGTATTTGTTTACATACTTCGTATTCTAACGTCATTTACACAACGCCGTCTTTGGAGAAACGTTGCTATATTTTATCGTAAAATTAAATACAACTGGTTCTCTTTAAGTTTATATAGGAAATGCAGCTACTCGTGTTATAATATTACATAATATCAGGGCTCGTGTGATACAACTTTTGGAGACTTTAAATGTAAAAGCTTAAAAACTGTTATTAAATATCACACAGCTGCTTCAAGACCAGATTAAATCGTTTGGTATATTTTATCACGTGTTCAAATAAATTAAAATATCACAAAGTGATTTCCGAATTTCATTGCTGTGCATGATTAAAACAAAACTGTCGTGTATACCGTAGAGCTTTTAAAATCATTGCTACGGTAAAACTGTTTAGAACGATGTACCTGTACCCGCATTACTCAAAAAGGAAAAAAGAAGCCTTTCTAAATACCGAAAAACATATTTTGTATTCTTTTTAAAGGTATAAAGGTTTAATATAGGCCGCTTAACACAGTCTTTTCGTTTTGCATGGTAAACAGACTTTTACAGGCCAGTATTTTCACACCATTAAACCGTTATATTAACCAATTGCTTTACCTGTAAGACGTCATACACGGTGTGTCTTTGACAAGTCCTGACATCTTCAAATATGTCTGTGTTGTCCAATAATAGCTGGTTTTTGAAATCTAAAACTAGTGAGAACGAAAAGTATGTTTTCGGTATACTAATCATGCTACAAAACTGACCGTCCAGTATCACTCCGTTGCAGATATAACAGAAGATATTTCTGTAGAATTCCATGTAATGAGCTGTGTATGCACTGCATGCCTTTTCTATCACCGGATCCCAGGTTTCCCATTTACCGGTCACGTTACACCTTGAAATGCGAGCATTACACCTCTCTGCATTTGGTAACTCCGACCTGAATATTATATTGCAATTTTTAGTTTCAAGAACCCGTTTTACAACTTTGTCAGTATAAGTTGCTTCAAAAGTTGAGCCGTTGCAGACAATTTGCGGGTCCCAAAAATCCACCTGTTCTTCAACACCATGACATTTTGCACAGTAAATACTCTTATAGGTTTTCCGTGTTTGCCTATTTGTAACAGGTATGTTACTTATAATATCTAGATTATTTTCATTTTCACACATGTTTTGAAGATCATCACGTCTACGCCTTGGCATAGGAATATCTTCGCCTAACATAATGCCTGGGCATTTTTTGTACATGGCAACGGAATATTCAGAATTTGGATAAATTTTATCGTCGTTCCTAAAGGAGCGTCGTTTCAACTGCAAAGGTTCACAAAACATCTTTCTTGAGAGGTGTGCCTCTGAAAAACTATCAAATGTTTCGAATACCTCTGGACAACAGTCTCCGTTTGTTCTGCATGTGTAAGATATGCAAGAACAGGGTTCACAACATTGAGTTTGCTCTAATGTAATTTGGTCCTTCCAAACTATGCCAGTTGTTATGTTGACCGACTTTGGGAATTTTAGAGAAAGATCCAATGTGCATTGCGACGATCGTAAGCAGTAAGTGTATTGCGTATCGGTGACTTTCGTATGAAAATCTTCATTCAATCCATCAAGAATTGCGTTAACTACTTGCACACGTACCAGCAAGATTGCAGTCAACAAACTGAGCGATATCACTGCGATCTGCAAAAAGAGAATGAGAAAGAAAGACAGAGAGTGTTACAAACATGTATCAGGAGATTTTCTCGGTTCAGGTCATAAGTAGACTACACGGATTGCAAAGGCATAAATACTTCCTCTGAGCAGTATAAAACTTAAAGGATGGAACAATTTAGTCAACAATTATGTCGACAACGAGGACAACCTTTATATTGGCAACCTAAAGCCCATCAATTGCCGACAATCATTGATACTATATTAACTTGAAATGAAACGCATCATTAGTTAAATGGCTTGTAAATGGCATGCTGATGTGAATAAAACAACATTCTCTGCATTCGAAAACGTTAGTCATAGGTCACTGTACATACCTATACTTCTGTTTGTTATGCGCAATTGAATACCGTTCTTCTGTATGGTGCAATAGTGCTGAGTATAACAAAGAATAGATAGAGGAAACAAATTTATTCCAATTTAAATGAATGAACTTGTTACATGCACTGCACTCTTGTTAACTTAAATAATATGTAAAACTATATAGTATTGGTGTTGTTTACACTTGCTGAAACAGTAACTGCTTGGCGTATATTGAAGTCCAAATATAATGCCTAATTATCTTAGTGTTATCTTCAAGAATATACAGAACAATCCTGAAGTATCCTGATGGATTTTAGACATTTCTGTTCAGAAATTCGTTCGTTTCCGTAGGTCAGTAAACAGTGAAACTTTCTTTAACCGATGCTAGGAAATATAAAATGCACTTTGTATCCTAGTAGAAGTAGAATTAAAATTGAACTATGCCTAAAAAGTAAATTGCACTTTATTTATAAAATACTCTATTCGCGTAAACGTTATTTTTTGTGCCGTGTCTTTTCGTCTAGTGTAGTACACGGAACCTGTTTCGTTTGAGTATATAAACGGTATACCATATGGAGACATACACATGGCAAGTTAAGGTTTCACGAACAAATTAGAAACCAAACTCTAAACGTACAAAGTATGAGGGAATAACAATATGAATTTAATTTCGAATGTCAATGCCTAAGTTGTTTATTACAAAGATGGTTATTTTGTAAATAGAAAGTTAATTTTTTACTTACTCGTATGTTCTTAGACACGTTTTCTTGGCCGACACACATCTTTCTCACCAATGGAATGAAGACGTATGCAGTTTCATCGTTTGATATAATTTAATTTAGTTTAGTGACTGTCTTGTCTAACTTTTGCCTTTTATAGGCAATATCATTAATTTCATATTAATTACTGACTATGAAATTTTACGGCATGTTTTATATTTTTATTGGAAGAATTAAGCTGTGCTAAGGAAAATCAGTAAACAGTCATGAAAATGAATTATATGCAATGACAGCTGCTATTGTTCAACCTGAAAACTCGACTGTATTAACATTAATGGTTGTTGAAATGAATGTAAAACGTTTATTAAGGAGGACGGTTTATTAAGGTGGTATTGCAAAAGCTATTTGCTGTATATATTATTGGCAATAAATTATATAAACCCTACCCTATTACAAATTAAAACATATATTAGAATTTGCGAGAGCTACGAAACTATAATAACGAAATAAGTAATAATTAACACCGCAAGCTATATATAAAAAGCCGGTACTTATTTAAAATATATTAACAATGATAATTAATTGTGCCCCAAGCCATTAAAGGTTCCCGGATAGTGATTTATGTTCCAACAGAAGAGTTGCTATAAATTTATACTAATATCTTCCAGTCGTTTACCGGCTTTTATTGTTTCTTAAACGAAACAATAACATGTAAAAACACTGTTTTTAATAACGTATAGACATAATTCATTTTTCAATATATAATATTTGTTGCTGTTACGATGTTATGAAATAAACATTAATCAGATTAATGAATAAAAGAAACTGATATAACTTATTATGACAAGATTTATGACAGTCATTTGCAAAATGAATACGACTAATATGTCCCCTCTAATTATGGTTTTACGAGTCACAAACTTATCACAGACCTGATGTCACTTATGAAACACTTACATATTATGATCATAAAACCTTTCATTTAATTTGATAGAATAACAGAACACATTGAAATTAACAAGGGTTTATGTCAATAAAACGCTTTAGAAATCTGAGACATCAAACTAACATAAGGTATAGTCAGAATATTTTTTATCAATTATGGTGCGCTGTAATATTCTGTAAAAATCTAAATTACATAATTTAAGTGTTTGGCCTCTAGTCGAATGGAATAATAAAGTGGATAAATTAAGCAAATATCTACCTTTATTACTGCATCTGCTTCTAATTCACGCTACAAAGAAGCTTTAATATGACAAGAAATTTCTGCAAGGTAAATCATTGTAAACGTGATGCTCTAGCCAACGTTTCCGAAAGTGACGTGCATTTATTCACACCTTTCACATATATGAGAGATGTTAACATATGGAACTTTCATTTTTTCCCGATAATCGATTAGACGCGGCTTTTACACATTAAACAAAGAAGGGAGATGTCGGTTTAATCCTATTAAATCAAAAACCGTTCAATTAATCGTTTTTGCTTCGGTCAGACGAATTAACATTATTTTTCCTCTTAATAATGATGTAAATTTCAAAAAGATTAATTTGGTATTTCACTTACCTTTTTTAATTAAAAAAGTACCACTGCATTTTCCATATGAAAAGTTAAGGATTGCAAGACTTTTCGTCAGTTTTTTGGGTCATTTGTCTAAATACTTTGACCCATACATAGAACATTAATTATAAGATTGTTTTTGCTTCAGTGATATAGGCAAGGTAATTATATCAACTATAAATTGGTGTAAAAATAAATAAAATATTTGAAGGATTTCGCTTACATTTTTAATATTTTTTTATAAGTACAGTCAGTTAAAAATGTAATCGTAATACAGATCGGGCGCGTCCGTAATTTTCACGGAAGTTGTCGATTTCTATCGTATAAAAATCGTGATGATTTTGTACGTATTGTTGCTTTAAAACGTAAGGATGACATAACTAATATGAAGAGGAAAAAAGTGAATAATGATTGTACCAATCTTTGAACGAGTCTCGGTATCCTTTATTCATGTGTAAATTAAATGAGTAAATTAAAAGGACTGCATTTGGTTAAAGTTATATCTGTATTGTAGCAAAGTGACTAAATTTCACACTTGTTTCAACTTAACGTAAACAGGCAAATGTAACACCTGTGAAAAAAAGATTTTGTGTATACATTGTAATTTTTACACATTTTCACGGGACTGTTGTAATGTCACACAAACACACATATACACAAGTACGTATGTCACTTTCAAATTGTGACGCTCATTTTTATATGAAAGAATTTGTTTTCAGAATCCGTTCGTCCGGGTAGATCTCACCTGTCATAAATTTGGAGATGTTGTTTTGTTTTTTTGCTTTGCTATTTGTGCGTATTTTGACAATCGACTACTTTTACTTTGGTCCCCCTATAAATATTTTGTAACTTAAAGGTGGTTGACAAATGAAAAAGTTAAGACCGGTCAGAAATCGAAATCAGGTACATGTAATGTCGAAAATTAATGTTTGTGAATTATGTACTTCTAGTATTTTGATCAAATATCAGAAAATGAAAAAGAAAATGCAAATAAGATGTAATTACGGTAAACTTACATATTCTGAAGAAACTTTAAACCTGTCGTAAGAATTACCACTTGCGTTTTACAATATACCCCGGGGCAATAAAACACTAGAACGGATATGGATTATTAGGGTCCAATAAAAGTCTTTGTTAGTCTTGGTAATTCATTACCCTAAATGTGTGTATAATATATATCTTTTTTATTGTACACCCATCTCAGAAACAATGAAATGTATTTTAATTAGTTTAATAAACGTATTTCTGTTTGCTTTTAAAGAACAATTAAATACTGTGGAAAGGGACAACGAAAAAAAAAACACACTTAATTATTCCTTTTATTAACAAAAGTAACCTTTAAATAACTCACACTTTGAACTAATTTTTCCAAAGAAACGTTCATGATTTCATGTGAATAATTTCAAAATAATCCTCGACACTTAAGTGTGTCGTTCAAGCTTCTGCTGTAGCACATTTATTTCTATCTTGTAGATTTTACGCACGTGTAACGTTGGCGTCAAGCACACGGGAAACAGTACCGTAATTAATTAAACGATAGTAACATCTACCTTGTAAGTTATGTAAATAACAAAATTTCAAAGATGACGCACACGTTCATGCATTGTGTCTATCGTGATGTTTGTTTTTTCACGGCTAACAGAATATGGAAATCGATGACATCGATTTTGTATATGCCTAATGAAAACTTCGTTATTTCATTGTTTCACAATTCAATGTTAGAATCAAGCTACCAATTTGCTTTCATATACTAAAAATTGCGCGGACCATCTTTTTTAAAGGTAGTTTTTGTTATTTTTTTAAGTTTAGAGAACTTATTGCTTTAAAGATATACAACCACTTAAGGCTTTTAAGCACGTGCGAAGAAAAAAGAAAAGTGTGGCTGTCATTGCGGTACAAGTTGGTTATGCCGTGTATGATTTATGTTGTGAAGCTTCACTTAATTACATTAAATACGGATGCTTTAATATAATATATGATTCTATTTAATAAAATTAATTCAACAATATAAAGATTAATAGCTTATTACTCCTGTAGTTTGTCGGTATGATCCTGTCAACAATTATTACACGAATAGCTCTGTGCATTGCATAGATTTAACAAAAGTTAATGAAATTCGAGGGTATATTCATGAAAAAAAAACATTTCCCCCCTCAAACTGATAAATTTATAATAGCTCTATAATTCAAATCAGTGTTGCTTCATTTCACTATAATCTCTATTTTACAACAATTGCTTTTTAAACATACAATGTTATAGCACAAAAAGATAGCTGGGATGAATGCAATAAGATAAAGATTTCTATTTTAGCGTAATACACAGTACATCTTAATATCCTCAGGCTAATATTAGGCAAGCAAATATCGATTTTTATTGATTGAGTTGCCGAAACAATCAGCGGTTTTCCGGTCTATTTCGGAAAATTTACGACCGCAAGCGAACTGTCCGGCCGCTACTACCTGTTTATCGATTTTCTGGCCAGCATTATCATTGCTAGCGAGTAGAGAACAAAATGTCCCATATGGATGTAATACTTTCTTTCCATCAAAGATCAAATGTGTTTTCTTTCTTCACATCAATATTAACATTTTGTATTACAATACTAGTGTAGTGGGCAATATACATTTATAAATCATTACAATACTGCAGATAAATATGATTCCTGTTAGTCAAGATCCTCCGTTTAAGAACCGGTATACACCGTGAGGAGTACCTGTATGAACCTTGATGTCGCCTATTCTGATTGTCTTGAAGATCTTATCAAAATTAGTTGACACTCTATAAATTTAGATAAGCAATATCAGAGAAAACCTGAAAGCAAATGCCCTTCTGATACTGTTAGATTTATTTGAACTTGTGTTAACTTAATTAAACAAAAGTCCTGCCTTAATAAAACAAAGCTTAACCTCACTTTGGATTACCTGAATTCATTAATTAAAAAGAAATCCCCGAGCTTTTGTTTGTCGACCTTTACAAAAGGGCTACCACTTTGACGTGTGCTAGAACTGATGACCTACATGTATTGAAATTGAAACAATATCGATTAAAAAGAAATTATACTTATGGTAGACTAAATGCGTATTAATCTAATGCAAAATTTAAAACGGCAATCTATTTTCGATTTACACAAGCAAACTTCAGTGAATTTATCCCCCACCAACAGAGGTAACTCACTGAAAAAGATTTATTGGAAAGTGTCTTGAGGCCCTTAAATTGACTGCTTGAAATGAATGTCCACGAATCAGTTACAAAATGTACATTTTTATAGCTCCGTTCAGACAGACAATGTCAAAACATTATCCCTCGGCCTTCGGCCTGGAATAACTATGACAACCAATTTCAGAGAGAAAAAATTGAGACATTGTGCATATAAAACTGTAACACCTCATTGAGGCCTCATACCTGAAGGGATCTTTTTAAGAATTCTCACGTTTTTATACACACGTAGAATATGTAAAAAAACTATACCTGCGTAAGAGCCTCATGTCTTAAAAATCCATTTTCTACATTTTCGTTTGTTAAATACTGCAAAGTTTATTGTACTTGTGCCAAACATTATCAGTAGTGTGCACAAGGGGTGGAGGATGTTTATATAAAAAGTATGATCATTAGATAATTTGAGTCAGTTACAATAAATTTATGATAACTGGTTTCAGAGAAAAAGAGTTATAAAGCTTTTTATACTGAATGAATAAGAAAAAAATATTAAAAGGCAAAACTCTGGTGTTACTACAACAATCTTGACAAAAATTGCGTGTCTATCACCACATTAAATATGCTGATTTACACTTTTTGAAGTTTCGTGAAATTATATCCATAGGCTGCTTAGTAACGGCACCGCACGGACGCACTCATGAGACGGACATTGTAAGGTTGTCCATTTTATCTATCTTTATTCTTTTCTAAACCTACAATACAATTTTCTTAATCACACAATACCATTTTAACCTTTCAATAACGGAATAAACTCAGGCAAACCACAGCTGCACACAAACACCAATCCCGTAATGCCTACCTGGTACATATATGTACGGGCTGATGGACGGACGTGCAACAATATCTGTTCACCTTTGGCGGGGATTTCAAACTGCGAGTGACGGCATGGTTATGTTCCATTAAAATACAGAGCGAAATACTATTATCGGCTGATTACCAGAACATTACTGAACCATACGAAGAAAATTGTGTCGGAGTATCTGCGGAATATTATCCATTTATCTTTTATATATCATAACGTCATTCCATAACAATAAATGTATTTCGTTTTCGCCAAATTTAAACTTTGGTACATTTGTAGGATAAATTTATTAAATAAATTTATGACGGTATAAGCGGCCTAGAAGCCTGTTTAAATTGAAATAATTTCTTGCTTGATTGCCTTTTCAAACAGGCTATATATGAATAAAGAATCTTTATGATTGATCTTGGACACATATTGCACATGGTTAGGAAAAGAATGAACTTCGGGCTAACATGATTTCTTTTTTAAAGCAAATGTGTTACAAATCTTCCCTTGTGAATTGGAAATCCTCGGTACCATATGCCATCGTTTGTAGATAGAAACATTAAGACGGTTATAATGTCGAAAAATATGAAAGACGCAACTAAAATCTAGACATCTGATACAATACTCAGTGGCAGACTCAGGATGTCACAGATTTGACACGACAAGACACGCGGTGTACCGTTCCAAATGTTCCAAGGTGGAGCGATGAGCAAAACAAGGCTAGAAACTACGGCAAATGGTTTACACTTTCGAGTAAAAGAAATTGTTAAATGTTGTTTGCAAGTGATGAGATTTTGATTAATTATACTAAGTACATTTTAAAAAGCTTTACATTTTCCTTATTGGTACATGTAAGACCAAAAGGTACATCATACATTCAACACTTTTTCTAAGTATACATCTTAAAGATGTGCCATACCAAAATCATTTTCAAGGTACCCCTATCAAAATCGCTTAACAAATGATTTTATTAATACTCCGATACATGGAAAAAAAGAGATGACAATTTAGTTCGATTTTATTGCCTCACAGAGATGAAAACACCGTTAATCTTGCATATGAGTTGTGGATAAGGAAATCCCACCCGAGGGTTGAGATACGTCCAAAACGAGGCTCTGGAGGTATCTCAACCCGAGGGTGGGATTTCCTTATCCACAACTCAATGGACATGGTAGATTTATTTTCTCACTGTTTAAATAGCATTTTTACCCAAGTAAGAAGGAATAAGTGCAAGTACAGGATGGGGATGAAAAAATGAAAATCAACTTTTTCTCGAATTTTACTTCAAAACTGCTATAGATGGATAGAAAATGATCTAAATAAGAAAATGAATACCAACAACCCTATGTTTATTTCAAAAATAACAATTTTACAGTCATTTTTCGATTTTTATGTCTGCATACAATTAAAGTAAAAATAGTCTGGCAGCGATGTGAGATAAGCGATATGAGATAAGTTTATCTCACATGGGTAAATGCGCGGAAATATGTATCTCATAGGTGAGAAAAATCTTTTTTGGTTGCAAAAGAGATTGTGTTACTAATTTAGGGATTTTGTCTAAATATCCTTCTTATAGTTTTTTGTGACAGATTCGTCCTTTCCATCCTAACAGATTTCCTTTCCCCTGAAATAATCTACATCACTACCTGGTTTGCTTCTTTACAGTGCGTTTTTTCAAGGATTTGTTTTTCTCACTATTGAACATGAATGATGCATAAAATATTCAGTAAGTGGGTACGGTACGTCCAAACCAAAATCGGGATTTTTAAAGTCACTTGGGTGTTCTTAAACATAACATCTTCATCCAATATTTTAGATTTAGACATGTATCGGGTTAGACTTTTATAATTCATTTCTGCACCTTACACAGTCCCTATAAAACTTTGGTAAAGCATAAAGATGGTCAGTCATTGCTTATTGAGTGCCTTTTCACATGTTAGCGAGCAATGAATGATTGGCTGTGTTACGTGGAAACTATTACGTTTTTTATGACTTTTGAATATTGGGGGAACTGCGTTCAAAGCGTAGTTTAGTACCTGTTTTATAACTATAGCTGAGTGTTAAAGATAAAAAGATTGATGTTCTGATTATGTAATATTTATAAAAGATATTTAATGTGAAATATGACGTATCTTTGAAGTATATACTTAAGTGTATGTGCTTTTCTTGTTTAGAATGGCAAGTATCAGATACATAAAATCAAACCAAAGCTCACTGGTTCAAACATGGTCCATATTGTTTCGGAAAGTGCACACCAAAGTTTGTTAATTCCACAAGAACACAGTGATAAAAGACGATCTGAAAATTCACGTGTGAAAGAGTTAAATCCGTTTTCACTTCATAATCTTTGTGCTTTGGCCTTTTAGTGTCTATTTTTATTTTCCATTCAAAACAATAACTCCAAAAGTGAACCAAAATAAAAAAATTTCTACACGCATAATATCATGATTGAAACTTGAGCTTAAGAACATTATTAATTTCAAAAGTTCTTTTTTCTTATTCGAGTAACTTTTCTTTTTGAAAATTAAACTGTTGTGTATTCACATTAACGGATAATTGATTTTCAGACGTCTACTGTGCAAGAAGAATAGCAGTGACTCGCATTTTTTAAGATAACAAATGATTGTTTCCGTTAAAGCAAATGAGAGTTAAGTCATGAAAATTGCAAATAATTGTTTTTGTCTGAAATAACATGTTGCGAAGTTTTCCACCGATGAAAAAACTATTTTGGGTATATTTTAATTAGTTTTTCATGTCCGGGCTGTAACTCTGTCATTCATTAAGTGATTTTCAAATCATATAATACAAATGTATTAACAGATGTAGAACATCAAGACAACATGTCGCGTGTAAGACACATTTCCCTACCGTAAAGGTTAAGTTCCCACCTAGAATCGTAACTCTGTCATGCATTGAATGATATGAAAAATGAATTGTCACAAATGTTTAGGACTTCAAGACGATGTGTCGTGTGATACTGTACACGTGGCAACTCTGTAGTGTATGGGAAAATTTTAGAACTACACGTGGTACAAATATCTTACTTACATCAAACGTTTTTGTGTAAACTTGACACTTATTCAATTGCTAATTATGTGAAAACACATAAAGTGGATGTCACCTTCCATTATGTTCATCAGAAATCATGTTGATGTATGAATGATGTTGATGTATGGTTATGAACATTTGTCAAATGCAATAGATATTCCCAAAATTAGCTCAATCTAATTATTATCCTTTTTTTACACGTGACCTTGGAAGAAATGGACTGCTCAGGTGTTTTTCACATCTAGATGGCATAGACTCATAACTAAATATACTGGCCAATACTTCAGCAACACATAACATGTTTTTGTTTTAGTCATGCAAAAGTCAGTGGTGCAACTCTGGCAAAAAGCATGTCAGAAAATGGGAATGACATTTGCACAGAACATAATAATATAAAAGACAAATTTGTTCATAGATTCGGAACAAAACTGACGGCAACTTATTTCATAGAGTCAGCATAATCAGACCTAGTTCAATGGTTACTCTCTATTACTGGACAATTATTCAGAGCAGAGCTGTGATCCGCCAGTGACAAACATCTTGAAACCTAGCAATGTGGTTTACTAGTATATGCCAAACAGTCATTGAAATAAAGGTGGGAGCGGCGGTCGATTGTTTTCCGAAACTATTATATCTTTATTTTATACAATATAATGTGACAAGAGTTTGCCTGTAATAAATTCGTATATATTCAATCTTCTACAGTGGTCTTTGTATCATACTTAAAATAACGCATGTTCAACATCATGTTTGCGTGAGCGGGACAACTTCATAGACTTCTTACTCAATCAGCTTTAACATTTGCTCGTGGAAATCTGTCTCATGCTTTTATCATTTTTAAATACTGTTTTTTCAAACCTGAAAGGCTTCTCTATTTATTTATCAGTGATTGAACATGATACGAAACGTTCTTTATCCGTTTCTGTATACATTCATGCAACATGTACATATAATCCACGTTGGGCGCCTTTGCCCGACAGCCAGATCCAAGTTTTCTACCTCGTCATATTGTCATACATGTATGTGTATGGTATTTTTGAATGTTTTGTACCTTTCAAATATATTTGGGCTTGAACTCATTGGTACGTTGAATTTACTTTTGCCTTTCAGTCCCTTTATTCTTTCAAGTCTTATTGTTTGATGACTATGTTTGCTCTGGACTCATATTCACTCCTTTTAACTTTGTGTCACCTCTTTTGGCTGCGTAAAACGTGAATCAAACCAATAACATAAAGATCATTTGAATTGCGATATTTTCTGATCCAGCAAACTATATTGGATGTTTATTATATTAAAAATATTTAAATCAAATGACAATTACTATTTCACCATTTCAGCAAATATAACAAATTAAATACATTAAATCACAACTACTGTTCAGTTGTTTATTAATTACACCACAGTTACATGATAAAGAAGAAAAGTTGTAAAAACAACGTAAGAACAAAACAATATAAGTAAAACTACCGTACGATACATACTATTATACATATTACCTAAAAAATGTGGAAACGATGACAGACAAAAAAAATTCACTATATATACTATACATTCCATTAACAATATAAAGAAGAAAGTAGTTTGCACATTAATTATATTCAGTTGTTTTTTGTCGATCAATTTTATACAACGAATGCAACACAACATAGTATATTCAAAATCACATATTTTTGATATGTTATATACATTCTTTTATAATGAAAATGTGTAATCGTTAACTAGTTTTACACGGTAGAATCTGCATGTATAGGCCCTAATAACCAATGTTTGATCAGTTGACAGATATCTAAGCGACTACTCAAGCCCTGTAAAGGGTTTATAACGTCATGACAGCTTTTAAAACAACGAGGAGAATGATTTGTTCAAATAGAACAGTTGTGACGTTTCTATGGAGTTATCCTGAATATTGAGCACATGTATGATCAATGCTTTCCGTATTTCCATAAACTATCTATACAATGATCGATTATGAAAACAAAAACACAATGTAAAATTATGATTCACATATTGATTGAATCTTCTTGCATTTCTACATTTCAATTTAATTCTTTGTGGACCCACCGGCATTCGAAAATATATTTAGAAAATCTAAAAAACTGTATTCTGAGAGAAATGAAAACTAAAAAAGTTTCCAACAAGTGTCGATATTTTATTCCCATGGAGATACCCCTGTAAATTACAGATGGACACGCGTTATTGTCTTCAAGGATATGATGTAGACATTTAGAATAAGTGAACACACGCATGAAAAATCAAAAGTTATGAAATATAAATGCTCATGAAAAGGCATTTAGAATGTAACAAAATTGTTGGAATGTTTTAAAACACAGTTTTATTCACAAATAACAATACTGCTATGCAATGTTATCAATAGCGATATCTACCAAACAATGTGCCACGCAACATTAACATCCATGAAAATCCCGAAGACAATGACAAACATTTACGTAAATACACGAAACAGCCTAAATTAGTTTCGTTACGACGTTGAAGTATTTGAATTTTTGAATCTAAACATGAACACCGGTACAATAGCATTTGTTGTAAAAAATGACACGATAAACAATAAACAATAAAAAGTAGAAGAAGTACATGAATGAAATTTCACAAATTATACTTGCATTTGAAGCAGACATTGCAAGAACAGTTTCCGTAATTAAATCAAATGTATGTTTACATATTCTTATATCTGTAGCACTACTTCCGGTTTTTGTTACTTCATATTCACTTCTATTCAGCTTGGTGTTGGACCGAGAAATGCTTACACCCCATGGAATATGTTGGATGCCATAAACAGTAGAATTCAGTGTTACCAAAGGACATTTGTGTGTTGGAAGTAAAAGTAGAATATCATCTCTGGTACAGGGCTTTCTTTCTTGAACTTGTTGAACAAAGTGTGTTTCTAATTTTAGAGTACGACTGTTTTCAAAATCCCACTGTGTTAGATATATTTCAGTAGCATTTGCAATATGAACGTCAAACAAGTCAAGTCTTACATAGAACTGAGATTGGTGGCAAACGGTTTCGCTCAGATTAAAAGTGACAACGGTACCATGCATTTCTAGCAATGTATCAATGTGTGAAATGTTTCCTGGGGTCGTAGGAGAAAAATAGAACTCGAGATAAATCACAATATATACAACGACTCTTCTTGGCGATGTAGTGATGTCACCGAAACTCTTAAAGTGTATGCTGAACGTGTAAATGAAGATTTTCAAGCCGGTAGTTTTCAACCACTCAAGCAAATATTCCACAATCTTGTCCATGCCATCAACCATGTTTTCTGATAACGGCTGTAACTGTAGGAACACTTTGTAGCCAATCCCTCCTATTTTGGTCGCAAAATTGACACAAGATCCTTTTATATATATTTTCGGTTCCATACAACTTACCTCAATGCATGTTTTCTGAAATGATAATACGAATATACATGTTAAGTGTAAAACAACTTCAATGCAATTGAGTAATGCTTGATTTAACACCAGTCATGCATGTAAAAAGGCACTGACTAGTTCGAAGAGGGTTTGGATAATCTTTGACTGCAACTGTCTGAACAAAAAATGGTTTGGCAACACAATGAAGACTATAAAGTATCTAAAGTATCAAAAATAGTACTTTCAAATTTACCGTACGTCAAATTTACGGAAATACTTGAATGCTTTTTATTAAGCTGTAGCCTTTCAAAATTTATATTCTATTGCATTAGTTTCAGTATGAATAATGATACTTTAATAACTTAAAGGTCTTAAAATCATTCATTATAGTTGAAATATCATTTAGTATTCATCTCTGCTGAACAGTCAGTATTGAAGTTTATATGCATCCATGTTCAAACTCATTTGACCGTATATAATATAAGTATGGGACTATAAGGTTATCAAGCACAACCTGAAATCGAGCATTGCTACTTTGGTATTGGAGTAAGTCTGAGGCAAAAAGTTGTAATAATGTTTTTTTATATTCTTTAGATTTTCGGATCATTTGTGCATAAGGCAGTTACATGTAGCTTTCGTGTCATATTAAGACGAAGGAAACATTATTAAATGCATATCTGAAGCAATTGATTAAGATGTCATTCATTACATTGTAATCGGCGTTTTTATAATAAAAAACGTGACGAGTCATTTTTATATAGAAAATTAACAAAACAACTTTCACGGTCAAAGTATATATATTTACAACTGAGACGAGTGTGTTTTCAATATACTAATTTAAAACAATGGTTTATTTTTTCTGTCTTGATTTATGAATAAATGCATGTATAGGTTGTTTAGAACAGGTTTGAAGGGAGAGCAAGGTCTCATCATTTTTCATCCCTTGAAAAGGGTAATGGACCTTTATAAAACCATATAATATAACGTTGTTTAGAATATCAAATACGTATTTCAAATCTGGAAAACAATTGTATATTCTTGTACCTGTAAAACATCATACACCGTGTGTCCAACGCAGTTCATAAAACCTTCATACTTGTCAGTGCCATCCCAGTATGCTAGGTGTTCATAATCTAATACTAATGAGAAGGAAATGCTTGGTCTGTCCGTAAGATTAACTACACATTTGGAATTGTTTTTTGCATTTCCATTGCACATGTAACAGAAGATGTTTTTGTACATTTCCATATAGGGTGCAGTGTAGCCACTACATGCCGCTTTTATTACCGGGTTCCAAGTTTCCCATTTTCCAGATTCGTTGCATTTTGAAATAAGATTGTTACATTTTTTAACTTTTGGAAACCAATAATCCGAATTGAAAATGATATTACAATTTTCTGTTTCAAGAATATCTTTTACGACTTGATTAACATCAGTCATTTTAAACTGTGAGCCATTGCAGACAATATGTGGGTTCCAGATGTCTAATTGTTCATGGAAACCGTGACAGTGTGCACAGTATATATTCTTAAAAGTCTCATTTGTTACCCGACTTGTGACAGGTGTCCTACTTACTATGTCGAGATTATTCTCATTTTCACACATTTTTTCAAGAATATCACGCTTACGTCTGTGAATCGCAAAGCCGTCGTCAGTCATCTTGTCAGGACATTTTTTGTGCATTATTACAGAGAATGGATACGGGGAATTCGGATACCTTTTACTCTTACTGACATAGGTACGCGGTTTCAACTGCAAAGACTCACAATGTACTTCTTGCACGAGATTTGCCTTTGTAAACATTTCGTACGTTTTGTAGACTTCTGGACAGCAATGCCCGTCTCTTTTGCACGTGTTTGATATGCAAGAACATGGTTTGCAACAAGTCGTTGGTTTTAATTCTATTTGGTTCTCAAATATTTTGTCTAAAGAGATTTCCATCCGCTCAGGGTATTGTTCACTCATATTGCATGGCAGCGTCTTCAGACAGTAAGTGCGTTGTGTATAGACAATTACATTGTAAATGTCTTCATATTTCCACTGCGTTAAAGCGTTAATAACTTGAAGACAGAACAGAGAAATAACCATTTCTTTCAGTATGCTAGATGTTACCACAAAATTGGTCTGAAACAGAGATAGAATTAGAAAGACATCAGTGTTTATAATTGGCTGACGTCATCTTAGCATTTTAAAACATGATAGTTTTGAATTACAGTACTAATATTCCATACATTTACACTAACACTTTAGTTTGGAGTTTAAAACATTGTTCTAAAATGTCGCAGTTCAGTTTCTTTAATTACAAAATATCCTCCGAGTTAATTACAAAATATCCTCCGAGTTAATTACAAAATATCATCAGAGCTATTCGGTTTAAGTTTTTTTTTTAAATTTTCATTTTTATTTTTAAGGCCGTGGTTACTATCAATAACTCGACGTTGCCAACTATTAATAGATTTTGTTTAGGTCCGAGTATTTGCTTTGTAGAAATGATTCGCATTTTAAGAGATATTCATTACAAGCTAAACAAACGATTTAAAATGAAAATTAAACTTTGACATCTCCAATATAAAGAAAACAAATGAAATTTGATACAAAGAACGTCCATATCAGTTGCCAAAGTTATAATGTTTCGTTAAAAAAATTTCATAAACTGTAATCCTATTAAAACACGGTGTTAGACACATGTTGGCTATTTTAACCTGCATCTTCATTCTTTCAATCATTGTCTGATAAGGAAAGAACAGCTTATGGTATATGATACCATTTTTTACATTCCTTAAATAGGCAAGACAATATGGTCTCCTTTTCTATTTTAAGAAGCTAAGAAGCAATCATCTTACTTACACTGCCGTTAGAAAAACAGGAAAAACCAATGAAACCATATTAGACACAATGAAACTGTCATTGTTAAACGAAATTTCCCTACACATCAGCCGTGCCATTATGGAAGATATTTAATTTGTCCAATCATAAGAAAGGGAGGTGCCCTGCTACTCTAGATAAGTATATACTGCAGATTTTACTCAGTTATATCTTGAGAGCCAACCACCTGCCGTACCGTCATTTGCTGTATTGTATATGAAATCTATTTTGAAAGGTTTAAACTCCAACAGATTAGTTTTCCACATAACCTTGTGATCAAGGTGAGCTTTTGTGTTCGCCAGATGTCTGTCATTCCGTGCGTGCGTCAACATGTTTTTCAAGCCATATATTGACAGAAATTGATGAAACTTGGCAGTTGTATTTTTCGATGGTATCATACCAATGGCGTTCAAAGAATTCCATTCCACGCAGAACTTCATTCTTCTTATACACCGAAAGGTCCAAAGCTTTGATATGTAGAATGTAGCATAACCTAGTAGACTTCGACCAAGATCTTTCGAATAATGACCCCTTGGTCAAACCCCGCCCGGGGGCTCTTGATTTTGCACAGGTTTAACAGCGAAAACTTCAAAAGTCTTTAACCACAAGGGATAGAGCTTAGATATTTGTATTATAAACCTTGCTCAAATTCTGACCCACGAGTTAAAATTGACGACGCCCAGGGGTCACGGGTCTTACATAGGCTTATACGAGAAAAGCCTTCAAAATCTTCTTGTCTCAAACAAAAAGGACTAGGGCTTAGATATTTGGTTAATGTCCTCAAATCATTACCCATGGTCAAATCTGACCCCGCCCCGGAGCTCACTTGATTTAACATTGAGATATATAGGAAAATCTTTCTCGGACCACAGGGCCCAGAGCTTAGACATTTGGCTTGCAGCATTACATAGTGGTCCCGTACCAAGATTGTTCAAATCATACCCCTTGAGTCTAAGTTGGCCCTGCATCGTGGTTTTTATTTTCGATAATTTTCGCGAATGAAGTACTTCGCTAATTCATCAAAAAAACAACAAACAAACACAAAAAAAACACGAAAATAGCGAATTCAAAAACAGAAAATTAGTAAATCGCGAAATAAACAGCTGGCAAATATAGAAATTTACTGTAAATTTATAGTTTTCACTTTGACCTTGTTTGACCTTAACCTACTGACATATTTTTTGTTTTTGAAGCTAGATGTACATCAATCAAATTTAGACCATGAATACACTTTTGCCTGTAGATTTTGACTCCGAAATTGACTGACCTTCACCTCGACCTATTGATCTTCTTTTTTGTTTTTGAAGCTACAGCAAAAACATTTGTAATATGTCGATAACTTTGTATGTAGATTTCAACTTTGACCTTAGTTGACCTGTTGTTGGAGCCACATCAATGAAATTTGGACCATGTATAGAATTTTACATGCATGCGCATTTCAACGCGACATTAGTTGACCTTGACCTTGACCTACATACCTATTTTCCTGTTTTTCTAAGCTACAGCAATAACATTTAAATCTAATGTACAGTTTTGTATGCAAATTTCAACTTTGACCTCCGCTGACCTTGACCTTTGGCATAGTTTTTTATTGTTCAAGCTAGGGAGATGAAATGTGGACTATTTGTGCAAACTAACTTCCAAAATGCTTATGAATGGTCTTGATTGCACCCTTTGACCTGCTTTCTTGCTTTAAAGTGCAGTGATACTCAGATAGGCGTTATAGGGCTACATCCTGATTGTAAATATGTCAAATGTCGACAGGATCTACCGGATAACATTGCAATATTTTTGTCCTTTTGGCCAGATAAGTACACAAGGTGCTATCGATTGAATTCAGTTACATGAAGTTTCATCATATAGATCTATTTTGAAAAAAAAACATGCTCCAGATAACACATGGACTCAGCTTCAATGAACGTAATCTGCATTCAATACATAGTCAATCATTTTCACCCCTTACTGATTCTTCACAGCATTACGATAGCGTCGGCAAGCAACGCAGAAATTACAAAAAAGATAGCTTAAACATAATTTATTGCATATAACATATTTCTGCATAATGAAAACTGCACATGAAAGTAGACAAGTAAATTAATGAAATTATAACAATCGGGTAGCCAAATTCGACTTACTTAGAACACGTCCCTTCCATAAAGATTATCAATATCATTATGCATGTATTAATTAATAATAAGAGGTATTGATCGTGACATGTAACATAACACTATAAAAAATAACCAAAGGAATCTATATAATAACTATAATTATTCAATATTTGAACCGACTGTAAACTTGCAAGCTGTAGTAAAGTCTAACGAAAACAGGGCTGATGTTCACATCATTTAAAATATTTGAAGCAATTCCCAAAACACAAAACTACTCTCACCATAATTTAAATAAACATACTTTATTGTTCAGTCCTAAATATAGTTCGCATACGTTTAATTACATAAAATAAAATCACCTGTCATGTTTCTGTGATGTCTGCGACGTTTTTCATCCGCCGCGATTACTCAGAAAAGTTTTTAAAACTTTCTGTTAAAATGCATCGTAAGCGAAATTCAGATTAATTATACAGATAGAAGTGGAGGTAATAACCAGTGAGCGGAAGTATAAATTTTGAGGGGATATTAGGCAATTAATACAATTAAGGTACTTGCAAGCTAAATGTCGATTTGTTAGTGACAATGTACGTTTTTCCTCTTGCTCCGTGATCAGCTTACTACAAGTTATAAAAGTTGTATAGTTTTCTTTGTAAATAATTATTAGGGATGTAAAGAATACCAAATTTGATAGAATTTTCTGTTCTTCTTCCGGTCGAGTATGCGGATAGTCGGAAACGACCATTTCGTATTTTCGACATGACAAATGGGCTAGATCTATAATGCATCGATGTGTTGGTTTCAATTATTCTCTCTACTTTACGACGCAATGATTAATGTCCGAGTTCGGGCGTATGTGGGAAGATTATAAAACTGACAGACGAACATCTTTAAAATGTGTTGTCACTTTTGTTCAAAACATTTTTTTTAAATCCGCCGATATTAAAAATAGCATTTATTAGAAACGACCATAAAGGGAGATTACTCGGGGATAACTATGTAGTAGCGCGCATCACAGTAAATTTATCACCCTGAAACTATATCATTACAAGAACTGAGTTACTTTTCTTTCTTTGTTGAGTTATTATCATCATCGTGTTTAGATACCGAAATATATTGTACTTAATATTAAGACGTCAAAAGATAGGATGCGCATGAACAATTTCTTGAACAAACATGGCACAGAGTATTTTAAAAATTGTTGTCCTAACATCCATTTTAACAAAATGTAAAAACACCAGTTTTATCAATCGTAGGTATAATTCTTTTATTCAAATCATAAGCAGCAAAGGGTCGACACAACACCTGTCAAAGCGTCAAATAGTTTATATTATATGTACATAGTTAATTAAACAATGATAGTTTCACACTTCGCCTGAAATGTTCGGATAACAATCTACGGATTAGAATAATGGACGTTCATTGGAAGGAACAAATAACGATGACATGCGATTTTATAGATGATGTGAAATGATGCATCTTTTTGTAGTTTTATTTTTTTCCGAATATTTGATTAACGTTTTACTAACAAAATACGCATCGGGCATGTTAAAGAACCAGAGGTGTCACTGAAACCCGACGCGTTCTGTATCTTGCAGTATCTCCGGATATCTATATTAACTAACCTATTCTGAAATCGTTGGTCAAATGGATTATCCAGTACCAAAGATAAAACTATTAGATACATACTCGAATGTTCGTTTATAACGACTCATTTCAACTTCTATCGCAAAAGTCTTGCAATTATAAATTTCGCCTTGTAACCTTTCGTCAGTTTTTCCTAAATTAGTTGCTGAACTTTCAATGTTCAGTTTTGGTATTTATAGCCTTCTTTTCTTAAAAGTTTTTTTTTTCAGAGCATTTTTTAAAAACATTTGCTAAATTCATAATGGTTTCTCGTTGTCTAAAAGCTTTCAAAAAATTGAACATTCATAGTTCAATAATTTGACAGAAACTTTAATAAAGTATATCAAAATAAAGATTATTGATCAAATTTGGGAAACAATGCTTCAATGTTGTTTTTCAAAGTTGAAATATTTGCATGGGTGTATTTCTTCATTTGTACCTTTGTAGCACTAGAAAATTTAGTTCAGGTTTTATTGAAATTTTTCCTGATACTACAGAGCTTTCAATATGTCCACTAAATTCTGTAAGAAAATTGCACACGCCTCTTAACTTCTCCTCCGAAGAAATTAAGGTATAGATAGGGAATGACGGATTAAGAAAGCACTGGATGCGTGAAAGGGCTATTCTTCCACCAGTGTGTTAGAAGTTTCTAAAAACAATAGAATATTTTTACTTTTTAATTTTACTATGTAATCAATATCTTTTTGAAAACAATTGCTTATTTACTCTCTGAATTCTTTTTATAGAAGTTTTGTATTACGTATAACATTTTATAGATTTAACATGAGAAAGATTTGTTTACTGCAGTTACTTGATACAATCAAATTTTAAATTGTCTTCATTTACCGTAATAAACAATGCAACAATTTGTAGTATTTCAAAAGTTTTATATAACATATTTATAAGAATCTAATTTAGTCACATTTTTTCCACAAATTAAACAAACCAAGCCACATGTGAGAAGATCAAAATTGGTCATATAAATAAATGCATAGATTTATATTGGTGGTATTCTTTTACCAAATCAGTAAAACTGTCATACTAGGCTATAACAATACGCATGTAAACATCATAAACATCATTTTTTACTCCTCAATCTAGGATTTCCAGCACATCTAATGAAGTATAAAATCATTTTAGTTGAAATTGATTGCAATGTAAATCATATGTACCTAAGGGTTGAGAAAAGTATCTGTTGCATTTAGATAATATTGTTAAATCGGAACCCGTGACAAGTATTCGCTTGGTCCACATTGTTTTGCGCCAAATCGTGTGGAATATAACATAGTTGCCAGACCTACACCTCCGATGATATTTTGAAATTAACGTGTTTGTTGTATTTATTTCAGCAAGGCACGCTGGGCTTTTGTCCGGGAAGGTTTTTCAGTTCAGTTTTGGAAAGCGGACATAATTTGTCGTTTATAAATATTCAAATTATTTTGCAATACAATAACTATCAAATTGTACATACAATGTATTTATTTAATATACTTTATTTTGCATTCAAAATAAACTGCAAATATCATCCAAAGTCAACACATTAAAAATAGTCTACTACTATATGAATAACATAATATTTTTGGCAAACTTTATTCAAGTTCTGTCTTGAAGGACGTGCAAATCTGGCCGCCTGAAATCAGTAAATACCATTTATTTATGTTATCAAAGGCTACGCAATAAAACAATACAAAGCAGAGGAAGTACATGAAAGAAATTGCACAAACTCTACTCGCACTTGAAGCAGACATTGCAAGAACTTTACCTATAATTAGATCAAATGTATGTTTACAGATTTGAATATCCATAGAAGGGCTTTTGTTTTCTTTTATTTCATATTCACTTCTGTTCAGCATAGTGTTGGACCGTGAAATACTTACTCCCCACGGCAAATGGCGGATATCATAAAAGGAGGAATTTAGTGTTACCAAAGGACATTTGTGGGTTGATAGTAACAGAATAATATCATGTTCGGTATTGAACTTCGCTGTTTGATTTTCTTGAACATTGTATGTTTCTAATTTAAGAGTACGATTTTTGTTCATATCCCATTGTGTTAAATATATTCCAGCTTCATTTGAGGATTGTAAGTCAAAGAGGTCTAGTCTCATATAGAACTGTTTCTGGTAGCCACTGGTTTCGTTCATATTGATAGTGACAACGGTACTATGCATTTCCAGCAATTTATCTATGGTCGAAAGACTCCCAGGCCAATAAGGAGAAAAAGAGAATTCGAAGTGAAGTACGATAAATGCAACAGCTCTTCCTGTCGATGTTGTGGTGTCGTCGTTACTCTTAAGATGTATATTGAACGTGTAAACGAAGCTGTCCAGGCCAGTATTGTTTAACCACTTTTGGAAATATTCATCAAGTTTGTATATTTCATCAACCATGATTCTGGATAGCGGTAGTAACTGCACGAAGACCCTATATCCAACCCCTCCTACTTTTGTCGCAAAATTGACACACGACCCATTTATGTATATTTTCGGCTCTTTACAGCTTACCTCGATGCATCTGTTCTGAAATAATGATTTGAATATAAATGTTAAAACAACTTTCAAAAAAACGTCTTATCTGTTGCAATGTGATTATCTCTGGTATTTTATGTTCCTTTTGTACATAATCAATGTTATGATCATTACACCTTCGACAACAACAATAATTTTTGCTACAACTTATTATGTCTGGAGTGGTGTTGAGCCCAAGTGGTGAAATTTCACTCAGTTGGATATTTGAGGTACTAATTTGTCAGTTCTTTCACTTTGAAATAAGAATGCCCTTCAATGTGACGATCGCAATTTTATGGAATACATTCACCAATAGCTTATTAACAGTAAAAAACAATTATTGCAAAAGTAATAGCTAAAAATAACATACATATGTATATAATCGTTTTTTCCTACTTAACAAAGTAACTGTTGAAAGTTTACAGATTCTTTTTTAACTGGCCAAGTCATCAAAAGATTTTCAATTATTTTATATGATCATTGATTTTATATCCACTAAAGAAAGAAATTGTTGAGCATAACTAATTTTAAAAATGTTCTGAAAACTTTACATGCTTTGACAAGTTTCATCAAAGTGACCATATAACTTTAGTCATTTTGAACAGTATTATAGCTTTAAGATTAAATTGAATACGAGGAATGCTATCATGCATTTGCGTTTCTTCTGAACAGTTATTATTTCAGTTTGGTTGTATCCATGTTGAAATACTTTTCTAAATATATCAGGAAAGTGAATTGCATTTTAAAGCTGTAAAACATATTGAGAAATCTACCTTTGCCACTTGGGACTATTCTATGGCCCAAATAAAAACGTAGTAGTTTTATACATTAAGCGTTATTCTTATGTCAAGTAGCAAGTGTTTGTTTAACATTACAATGCATTAATGGGCACAATTATCAAATACAAACCTAAATCATATATTGTATACACTTGACTTATTACCTCATACATTGCATTATAAGCGACATTTCTTACGCTTCGTAACGGGGATCTTCTA
Organism: Saxidomus purpurata; assembly: GCA_022818135.1. Taxonomy (NCBI): domain Eukaryota; kingdom Metazoa; phylum Mollusca; class Bivalvia; order Venerida; family Veneridae; genus Saxidomus; species Saxidomus purpurata. Next base: position 10,697,633 of record JAFMSR010000006.1, on the reverse strand, counting down.
GTCGTCGCTTTGTCCGTCTGTCCGTCCGGACGGCCGTCCGCCCGTCACACATTTGTTCAGAGATAATCTAAAAATGCTGAGGGACTGAGTTGAAATTTCACAAATATTGGGATCACAGAGATAAAGTGCAATGACAAAATGCAATTATTATAGATTAGTCATTTTTTAATTATTCCCCTTGATGCTATATGACGGTTCATAGTTCAAAACTACGAAATGGATTGAGTTTCAGATAGAGGTTGACGATATTATGCGAACATAAAATGACCGATAGTTACAACTCTAGTCTATTTGATATTTGAATTATCTCCCTTTGTCTTTTGAAAATATGTTTGTTCCGAAAATTATTCCCAAACCATGAAATTATTCAGATTTACTAGATATTAAACTTAGTGATAAAAGTGCATTATCTAAGAACCATTACTCTATCCCATTTTTAATTTCTCCCTTTACATGAATATGCTGTTTCGGATTATCAAACCTATAAAGGGGATCACATTGATAGAGGCTACTGAATGAAAGTGATATATTTAAGAATCACAACAATTAAACTTAATCCGAATTGCGTTTTACTCAAAATTGTTTAAAGCGTTGAGTCTATATTTTTTTACACAGAGGTTGAGCATATCAAAAAAAATTACATTATATAATCACCTTATGTAAACCTTGCATCGCCCTTTATCATGCAAAAATATGAAATTATATAAGGAACATAGCTCGAAGACCATTCAGCAGGAAGTGCAATGTTCAAAATCATAACTTTGCCAGTTTTTATTCCTTACTACATTGTACAATTGTCTGCAATATAATTGTTGCACTTTTCACACAGATAATTAAAGCGTCTAATGTTTTGATCTGCAAGATCAGAATTCGTGTGCAGTTTAGTTGGAAACGTATGCATTGATATTCGATGTTTTCGATTCTCTTGTTTTATCAAATATTGCATGGATACATACAAAATCAATTAGCCAATTGCATAAATAAAAATTAAATTAGCTTGACTGTCGAAGTAATATTGTGGCACATATTCACGCCCATGGAGAATTTGTTATTCAATACAAACTTAAATGATTGAATCTTAGTGTTGATATGTCATTTTAAATAGCGCATTTATTATTTAAATCAGGGAGACAACTGTATATTGTTTTACCTGCAAAACATCGTACAACGTGTGTCCAGCGCAATTCTTATTATCTTCAGATTTGTCAGTTGCAGCCCATGACCCCATGTTTTCGTAGTCTAATACTAATGAGAAAGAAGTGTCTGCATCCTTAATATAATTTGCCGGACAGGAACTATCATTCCGTTTATTTTCATTGCACATGTAACAAAACATGTTTCTGTAGATTCGCTTGTACGGCGCGATATAGGCAAGACAGGCCTCTTCTACCACATGGTTCCAAGTTTCCCATTTACCAGTTACGTTACAATTTGAAATGAGACTAGCACATGTATTTAATTCAGGCAACCAATATTTCGAATCAAATATTATGTTACAAGTTTCTGATTGAAGAACCCTTCTAAGGACTTTATCAGCATCAGTTGGTTTAAATACCGATCCTCTGCAAACAATATGTACCTCCAAGAAATCTAGTTGATCTTTAAAACCATAACATTCTGCACAGTACTTATTCTTGAAAACTTGATTTGTCACCCTGCTTGTGACAGGTATTTTACTAAGCAGATCGAGACTATTTTCATTTTCACACATTTGTTTAAGAACATCACGTCTACGTCTAGGCATACGGATATCGCTGTCTATCATTCGGTCAGGACACTTTTTGTACATCTTTACAGATCGTGGAGAATTCGGATACATTTGACCGTTTTCTGCTAAAATCCGCGGTTTCAACTGTAAAGGCTCACAGTATACTTCTTGCACGAGGTTTGCCTTTAAAAATTGTCCGTACGTGTTATAGACCTCTGGACAGCAATCTCCGTCTCTTTTGCACGTGTATTTGCAAGAACAGGCTTCGCAGCAATGAGTATATTGTAATTCTATTTGGTTCTCAAACATTTTGTGTACTATGGTGTTCATTTGCTGAGGGTCTTGTTCATTCACAGCACATGGCGACGACTGTAGACAGTGAGTGTGTTGTGTATGGATGATTGACTTTTGAATGTCTTCATATTTCCATTGGGTAAAAGCGTTCACAGCTTTAAAATATAGCAATGAAACAGCAAATACTTTCAATATGCTAGTCAAAGTTACGATAAAAGTGGCCTGAAAACAGAAAAAGAATGAAAAAGACAGTAACGTATGAAATAGTAAGGCGACGTTACAGTACTAATGTCTACACTGTTAATCTTAGTTAAAAATGTTCTCAAAATTCCGGCATTCATTTTCATAACAAAATATTCTCCAAGGTCAAAACACATTTTTAACATCCATCATTTTAGTAACGAAATAGAAATGGGGACCTCTTTGAAACCACAGGCCCTGGTCCATTTCTATATTAATCTTCTGTTGGCATATTTTATATTTAAAACGTGTTTTATCTACTATTTATGCATTATTCTGTTGAAAAATCAAACATTCAAAAAATTTCCATGACTGGTTTATATAATATATAAAGGTACACAACGCGAGCGTAACGCTATGGGAGCTTACTCGGCAAACTTGTAGAACACTTGAAAATTCGAGTTTATACGTTTGCAGCCTTTACACAAACGATCGTACATAGTGGATATTTAAAGTCTTCCATAAAAAGTACATTGACCACATAAATACCTTTGAAATACGCAGCACAAGTCTCTGCAAACGATAGAAGATTAATATAGAACTGGACCAGGGCCTGTGCTGGAAACTATGCAAACGGTTTCCATTCGGACAGTCATTAATACTTATTGTCCGATTATTAGTTTTGTAGAAATGGCTTTAACTTTAAAAAACCTTAAGAAACAAATGACTAAATAGAACCAAAATGAATGAAATTAAATACAAACAAATAGATCAGAGTTGCCAAAGTCCGAATTTTCGCTTCAAAACTGCTACTTTAGTCTTATTAAACTTAACCCTTAAGAGAGGCGCCGTGGTGTAAAGGAAGAGCGTCGGACTCTTGTGGCATTTGACCACAACCACCATTATCCCTTTTCAGGCGCGAGTCCATATCAGAACTCCAAGAAGCAGTCATCAAGAATTATTGTAGTTTGTATTAGTCGAGCAGCTTGTTGTTCAATCGATATATTTTAAATAAGACAAGAAATTAGGTTATATAAATTTTTACTTACTCGTGTAACGTTGATCTCAGACACCTGTTGGCTAAAGGAATGCATCTTCATTCTTCAGTAGAGTATGCACATTGTTTGATTCTCTTTTATACATTCTTTAGATACGCAAGACAGTTGGCTGCTCTTTTCACCGCCTATAATATTTTACGACTGTTAATAAGTTATCGCCGGGAGACCAAAGTTACCGTTAGATAAACACGAAACAGCAATACAATAATATTGGATGAAATGAACACTGCAATAGAACGAAGTATCTTCGCAGTCCTGAAGACGTAGACTTCCACTTTTATAGGAGGTATCTTATATAATTCATCCAATCAAAACGAAGAATCACAAAAGAGGCAGACGCCTTTCGAGCTTAGACCAAATAAACGTTGCGTTTTACTCAATATGTTATTAAGACTGTACCAGCTATATCGCCGTAACATGTTGTCGAAAGCTAGAAACCCTACAGGTAAGCACTTACAGAAAAATGCAAAGTGGCATTTATTCAGTTTGTAAACAAACTATTGCTCAAACATAGGGATCATTTGACAAAGTAATAGGTAAAGTAATTTTGATTCAGTTATAAAAGTGGTAATACAGAACAAGATGTATGTGTTTGGCTTATTATACATTTTCGCATTCTTTCAATTCATATCTCTTGCATAATGCGAGGCAGACAGCAATAGCAAAATCCTAATAACAAATATAGGGGCATCGTTAAAACAAACTAAAAAATCTAAATAATAGGTTTGGATGGGAAGTATACAGTAGTCGGAACGTAACAGTTGTCAAAATTTGTAAATATCGTGCGTATAACGTGCATGTAACGTGCGTATAACATGCGTGCACTCATCGCGTATTTTGTCAATCGTTTATCGTGTATCATATCGTATCATTCATCCTGTAACGTGCACCATATATTATACACGATACACGATTCCCGAATTACGATGCACGATAAGCCTATACGGTATACGATTAGATGGTGTATTCAGTAATGAATCGTTTTACTAAGCGTGAACATCTCCGCAAAAATAATGCTCAATTCATATTATATTATTTCATTTGTTAGTAAAGTTTCAGGTGAGAAAGACTTCCAGGACAGGTCGAAGACATTTTCACCTCATATCCGAAATTTAGCTCTATTTTTGCAACGGAAAGGACATATTTTGTTATCAATATATAAACTGCTGTTGTCAATGCATTCTTTAAAGTGCAACAGACAAGGTACGCCTGCACCGAAGCAACAAATTGGGGTATGGCGTTACCAAGTTGTTAACTGACTAGGTGAAAATAATACGCCGAATCAACTACACAGGTCCAAGCCAAAAAAAATGTTGTTTCGGGTCGGTAATCCCTTTAAAGACCCCGAAGTGAAATACAATAGTTACTATGAATTATCCTACCTGATTGGAATAATATTTTCGTTAGCTGACAGGCTGGGGTTCTGCCCCTTATACTGAGGCACCAGGAATTGATTCTCAATTATTGAGTGAGAGTCAAGGATATGGTCAATGAGATCTTAAGGCACGGCTATTTAATAAGATCCTGCTACACGAGCACTATGAAAACAAAGTGAACAAATCTGACTTACCGCATCTCGCAAAGTTAGAAACTCAAATGAATATCAGATATTTATTACTCTTGTCATCTACATATATATACAGATGGGTGTAAACATCCAGACTCTAGTATAGTAGCTTCTTCTGTTGTAATCCCATCTAAACAAGTCATGTCTATTACCATCATTATATATAAGATAGATTGGCAAATTATTGTTCACATTACACAACAGAAATGATTGCAATAGACACTATAGACACTGCATAGAGCTGTGTTTTACATCATCAACCTAAAAAGTTGCTACAATGAATATTTTCAGATTCACTATCATCATTGGTCTCAATTAAATCAAACAAAAGTTATTCTAGACCAGAGTTATTGAAAATAGTATGACATAACTTTTATCAATGCCTAAATTCAGGCTTACCAGTTACCATGTCCTGGTGCCCAGCTCATGTAGATATATCTGGTAATGAGAGTGCAGATGATGCAGTCAAAACGGGCATGGGTTTAGGTGCCATTATACTGGACATTCCATACTGACCCACAGAAATATATGCTAGGACTCAAACCACTATTCTGGATGACGTCGAGAATTGAAACTTTAAAAACCACATTTTGCCGCAATACAGTGCGACTTGGCAGTCCCATGAGATATTCCACAAATTACAAAATTGACAAATTAATAACACGTCTTAGGCTGGGCGTAAACTTACTACCAGCCAACATGGGTTGGTACATACTTTGGGTTCACCAGGTTTGCATCTAGTGCATTGTAGTATGCAACACGCCTCATTGGCTATTTGACTGCGTAGCTTTAACCACACAGAGTCTAAAATTCCTGCTAGAAATGGGTAAGCCTGGACTTGCATGGGTTCACTATTAATGATATTCTCTGTCCATGTAAAGCCCTAAGTAAATGTGTGTAGAGGCTGTTGGAAAAAAAACATAGTAGACTGTCAAATGACAGATACAATTAGGTTACCTAATTTACTTTAGTTGCTAGCAGACCCCTTCCTACAGATCACTAGTGAAAATCCTAAACAATTCTTGTATAAATGCATTTTTTATATTTAACAACTCCTTAGTATTTTAATTGTAGTAGTAATCAAGCTATTTCACTGGTACAATCATGTAAGTGGGTGTCGATTTATATTGGCAACCCAAAAACATTAAATTCAATCTGGTTATTATTTAGCAAATCATAGTCTGCACATAACAGAAATTAGCAGGGTGTGACGGGTGATATGTAAGTAGGGATTGCCCAACCACTGTACCTGTTACATGCCGGTTTCAGTTATAAAATACTATAACTGTAGTTTATATTTCATGTATTATTAAATACTGTGTGGTAGTTTGCACTGTCTGTATGGTACCATACAATAATTGTAACAAGTATCAGTGGCTATTATCTGTAATCTGTGGGGGACAGGGTGGGGGACGGGGAGTTCAGGATAAATGTTAGCCTGTCCCTGCTTACAAACTTACTCCTACTACCTCCAGTTGAATAAAACATCATCCCTTCCTCTTATCATAATCAGTAGATCCTTGCGGGTTTGGACTGGCCACTGGCCATACAACCGCTAAATCTGATCACCTGCATCTTTCTTACCAGTGACTCTTACTTCAGAAGGGGGCACATATTATAAATTGATTTTAATCAAGTAGTATACCTTAAACTAGGTATTATTTGGCTTGTTATATAGATCCGTGTTGTGAGAACCCTCACACTTGATAAATAATTGAATTTTAGTACTACAAGTTGTTCTTTTACTAAAGAGACTGCCCAAAGTTTAAGTAAAACATTTAACTCTCATCAATAACATTTAGTAGTAAGTTCTGCAAAGAGCTTAGTTATTTAAATATACAGTAGTAGAATACCACTATACAGTAGTAGAATACCACTATACAGTAGTAGAATACCACTATACAGTAGTAGAATACCACTATACAGTAGTAGAATACCACTAGAAAAGTACCATAATCATTGTTGTATAAAATAAATAAAACATTTTTAAAATATGTCAGATTTCAAAGATAAAGATGGCAAAACTGTGCTTGTGTGGACTTCCGGTACAGCCAGTGATACCAGCTGACACCTATTTTTCAGTAGTTTTATCTTTAACACCTCTATATTTTGTGTACGAATAGTTTGTAATTTTAATAGCTTAATAAAGAAATTAATATGAACATCAAATATATTATTAAGTCACAATTCATTCTGGTCTCAATTGGCCGGTTAAATATTTGTAGTTATGTAGTCATAGAGTTCTTCTGACAGATCTCCTCTAGTTTAGAAATCCATCTAAGGGCTTTTTTGCCTGTAAGTGTGATAGAGGCGGTGCTTGAACTCTGTCCAGTTTATTAAATTTGTTCCTTATCTCTGATAGTTTCCTTAAAAACCTAGCTTATATCAATTTGAACAAATATAGATCCTTTTAGTTCTTTCTACATAATCTAAATTCCAAAAAAACTAAAAAAAGTCAGGAGTATCATAACTTAATCCTGCCACTGCTGAGCTCTATTCTGCAGTCTCATAGTTATTGAGATTTTTGAAACATGTGAGAGTACATCCCCCATTATAAATATAGAGTGTTACTTAGCTCTTTCATATTGTTGTCGGTCTTCCATCAATTTATTAGCTACTGCTACATGTGTATTCCAGGAACAATTTCCCCAAATGATCTACTACATGTTACAGGGTTTCCACTGGCCCTTAATGTTTTTTGGCCACCCTTGCATAGTACGGTATACAGGATGTGTAGTGTATGTACACGTATTACCCCTTCATAATATCAGCAGAGTTATGTACATAGTATATGCAAACAACATCAATCTTGGAAATATGTGTACATCTAAATGCTGCAGTCTCATAGCCTGAATACTGATGAAACTGCTTATGTAAAAAATGCCACCAGATACATTAATTATGGAATGTACATCACTCTTCTGCCCAGTAATTAACCATCCATTGATGTTCATTGTATCCTTTTCATCATCAGTATGTTAAATAAACATATAATTCCATATAAAATTATATGTTACATGTACATATGTGTTAACTCCATAAATGGCATCTTGAGACTGTATGATCTAGGCTGGGTGATGTGTCTTCTCCAGGGTTCTGATTGTGACTGCTATCCACCATTGGATGCAGATCTAGATCATGCAATTGGACCATTCCGTTATTCTACAGAGGGTCCAAAGTAATTTTGCAAACAAGTTTTTACCTTTTTTTGGTTCATACCCTAGAAAGTTTTACAAATTTTAACCCAAAATGGTTGACAAAAGTTATAGTACATAACAGACTGTTTAATTTTACATTAACACGTTACATTACTGTTGCAAACAAGGACGGCAAAATCTGTTATTTTACTATCCCCATATAGAATAACACCGGCCAACCACCTTGAAAGGGGTTCTGAACCTAAAATAATTGTAGCAGTGATATAAAATATATATGGAATTGCGTGCCAAGAGTTAAACTACATTGAAATAAAATGAACCTTTGAAAACCTTCCTCACTGTGGCAAATATCCCTGTTTCCTAGAGGGTCATTTTTCATACGTGTTTTAAATACCCCACCTATAGAATAGGCCCACCAAAACTAAATATAAAGTAGCATAATATGTAACTAAATATAGAATTAAATGCCATAGTCCACAGTACATAAATATTACATAGCACTTTAATATTCTTCCGTTCTCTAAGAATAATCTTAGATTTCTAGAGGTGTAACCTCTGGGTATTTCTCCGTTTTCTCCGACAATTTTCACTTTCGGCCTACCGGAAAAAAAAACCCTAAAAATTGTTCACAACTTTTTTTCTGTTAAAACATTGGTCAAAATTTGGGGCCGGATAATCATCACAACTATAAATACTACAAAAAACACTAAAAACCCTGTTCCAAAGCTTGATTCATTCACAAACGCCATTTCAAGCTTTTTTCTTCAATGTCAATTCACCCCACCCACTTGACACCCATCAACATATCTATTCAAGGTTCCAGTGTAAGATATTATATTTGAACATTTATATGCCAAGGTCTTTAAAGGGGCGTATCCTATAACTGATGTCAAACTAAATAACCTCCAAAACATAAATAATGGAATCTTTGGAAGTATTATTACTTAACCTAAAAGTTTCAGCTACGTATTCCCAGTCACCGATAAAATCAGCGGTTTAAAATATACTTCAGTACCGTAAACCATTCAATAATCTATGTAGAGTTGTTGGGTGG
>JAFMSR010000006.1:10626055-10679371 GCA_022818135.1 Saxidomus purpurata | reverse complement strand
TAGTGGACACCTACGAAGATTGTCCAAATAATGACCCTTGAGTTAAAATTAATCGCTCGCGGAGTCACTTGTTTTTACTTAGACTTATATAAGAAAAATATCAAAATCTTCTACTCTGAAACCATTAGGCCTACAGCTAAAATATTTAGCATGTGGCCTCTACCAAAATTGTTCAAATTATGATCCCCGGGTCAAAATTTACCCCGTACCGACAGGTCACTTGTTTTTAAATATGCTTATGTTTAAGGAAAAACTTTAAAAATTTTCTTCTCTAAAACAACAAAACCTAGAACATAGATATTTAGCATGTGACATAACCAAGTAGACCTCTACCAAGTTTGTTCAAATTATGACCTTCGGGCTACACTGGTTTTTGTTAAGGCGTATGTAGGAAAAACTTTAAAAAATCTTATTCTATGAAACGTCAAGGCCTAGAGCTAAGATATTTATCATGTTGCATTGCAAAGTAAACCTCTACTTAGATTGTTTAAATTATGACCACCGGCTAAAAATTGACACTACCCATTGGTTTCTTGATTTTACATAAGCCTGTATAGTAAAAACTTTTAAAATCTTTATTTCTGAAACCACTAACGTAGAACTTAAATATTTAGCATGTATTATTGCCTAGTTGACATCTTTAAAGAATTTTCATATTATGTCCCCCAGGTCTAAATTGACTCTTTCTGCTATTGATGACCTTGTATTATAGCCAATGGTAGCCAGTAGAACGATATAGGGCCTCGATTATATAGGACCATCTTGGTCCTCTTGTTTCACTGGATCCGTGATTTATAAAAGTTTTATAGCTTTCTTTATAAATAATTATTAGGGATGCAAAGAAACCTTAATTTGATACTAGAATTCTCGGTTCCTCTTCCGGTCGAGTACGTGGGCTTTTGACCAGGAAGAGTCGTCAGTTCAGTTACAATAGCGGACACATTGGCATTTATAAGTATTCAAACTGTTTTGCAATAATACAACTGTCAAACTTTTCATATCTATTTAAGATGACATTTATTATGCATTCAAAATAAACTGAAATTATCTTCCGAAGGCAAACATTAAAACTATTTTGTTGTTAGATGACTAAACATAAAGTTTTTGGTAAAATTTATTCCAGTTCTATCTTGAGGTAAATAAAAGTTTCAATTCTGCCGCCTGAAATTAACAACTACAAATAATAAATGCTAAGAAAGATTACATAATAAACAATACAAAGCAGAACAAATACATAAATGAAATTTCACAAATTCTACTAGAAGCAGACATTGCAAAGACTTTCCCCGTAATTAGATCAAATTTATGTTTGCAGATTTGTATATCCTTAGAAGGGCTTTTGTTTTCATTTCTTACATATTCACTTCTGTTGAGCATAGTTTCGGACCGCGAAATGCTAACTCCCCACGGAAAATGGTTGATATCGTAAAAGGAGGAATTTAGAGTTACCAAAGGACATTTGTGGGTTGATAGTAACAGAATAATATCATTTCCAGTATCGATTTTGGCTGTTTGATTTTCTTTAACAAAGTATGTTTCTAGTTTAAGAGTACGATTATTGTTCATATCCCATTGCGTTAAATATATTCCAGCTTCATTTGAGGTATGTACGTCAAACAAGTCAAGTCTCATATAAAAGTGCTTCTGGTAGCTACTGGTTTCGTTCAAATTGATAGTGACTACGGCACCATGCATTTCTAGCAATTTATCTATGGTCGAAAGATTTCCAGGCCAATAAGTTGAAAAATAGAATTCGAAATAAAATACAATAAATGCAACAGCCCTCCCTGTTGATGTTGTGGTGTCATCGTAACTTTGTAAATGTAAACTGAACGTGTAAACGAAGATGTCCAGGCCAGTATTATTTAACCACTGAAGGCAATATTCATCAAGTTTGTCTATTTCATCAACCATGATTCTGGAAAGCGGTAGTAACTGCATGAAGACCCTATATCCAACCCCTCCTACTTTTGTCGCAAAATTGACACACGATCCATTTACGTATATTTTCGGCTCTACACAGCTTACCTCAATGCACATTTTCTGAAATAATGATAAGAATATACATGTTAAAACAACTTTCACAAAAACGTTCAATCGTTAACGATTTGATTATCTCTGTTATTTTATGTTCTTATTGTACACAATTAAAATGTTTATGATAATTTTGCATGCGAAAACTACAATGAACAATGCTACAACTTCTGCTGTTTGTTAATCTTGTCTGGAGTGGCAGTTAGGCTTAAATAATAGTAAAGCGACATTTAGTTGGATATTGATGTACTAATGCGTCACTATTTTTACTGTAAGATTAGACTGAATATATTAGATAAACTGTTTCATTTTCTTTTCTTCTGATTAGTCATATTACAGTTTGGTTGTACGCATATTGAACTATTTTTTTTAAAGATTTTGCGTATATCATGCGTGTAACGTGCGTATAACGTGCGTGTGCTCTTCGTGTATTTTTCAACATCGTGTATCATATCGTATCATTCAACGTGCATCATATACTATACACGATATACAATACACTATCTAAGATTCCCGGTACATGATGCACGATAGGATTAGACGGTATGTACGATTCGATGTTTAAGTCGTGAATTGTTTGACTATGCGTATATATCTCCGAAGAAAGAAACAAAGTGGTAGCCTCACATTGTGTTATTTTTCATTTGTCAATACACTACGGACAATAATGACGTCCGGTACAGGTTTGAAGACAGTTTACACCTGAAAAACGAAATTTAATTATGTTTTATTGACGGAAAGGACATACTTTCTCCTCAGTATCTAAACTGATGATGTCACGTCATTCTCCTAAGTGCAGTCGACAAGGTATAAGGAAATTCATTAAGAATTACAAAGGACATGGAACATCAACTACTTTCAAAATGAACAGGATGCGGTATTTTCTCATATTTATTTTTTTATTACTTTAATGCCGTTCGTTTTTACGAACTGCACACAATTAAATATTGTAATATTATATTATTGCAACAGTTCACTGAACTGTAAGCCATACCTGTTAAAAGAAATAAAAATGGATGCCTATTTTCTAATTCCATGTCTCCATCGAAAAAACATGATATGATATGATGTAACCAAGTTATTTATTGGGTAGATAAAGATAATATCACGAATCAACGATAGCTTTACAAAGTAAGTAAAGGTCCGAGCAAACAATAATAAAATAATTGGACCTTCTTGTTTAGGGTAATCCTCGTATTCCTTATGAAACTAATCGTCACACGAATTTTCTTAAATATGTGAATGATAATTATGTTTGCTGTCAAATAACCAAATGGACAGTGTCTTATGTGTAGTGGTGCTTTAAATAAACGTCATGACAGCAATTAACTTCAATTTCATGCCTACTTTCTCGCACCTCAGGATCAATACCCTGCCGAAGACACTCACATGTGTTCTTATTTGACGCTTACTTTAAATTATGTCGCACCTAGGTAAACTGTTGATATTTGAAACTTACAGAAGTCTTTTTTTCTATTATGTAATTAATTGGTGTAATTAATTTGGTCTTATTAAACGTACAACTGTATAGACAAACAAAACAAACACAGTTGGTGAAATAAAAAAGCAATAAAAACAAAAAAATGAAAAAAGTCCAAAGTAATCGTTAAACGCGTACTCCGTCTATCATGTAGTGTGCAGCGTGCGCTTCGTTTATCGTTCATATCGTGTACCGTTCGTGTACCGTGTATTTACCGTAAATGTAACGTGCGTGTATCGTGCGTACATATTGTGTGTGAGAAAACTGTAACGTTCTGACTACTGTACAAGAAAAGTAAATTGTATTTTAAATTTTATTACCAAATAAAGAAATATTATTACATTAATGGGCCCACTAACCAAATACCAACCTTTGTAATATCATTTATGAAATGTAATTGCTGCAGTTTTTTTTTATTTTAAAAAGGTAAAGTGTTTTGATGTCCGAGATCGGAATTTGCGTGTAATTTATTTGGAAACGTTTGCATCGATACTCGAATTTTTCGATGCCCTTGTTTGATCAAATAGTGCATTTGATCAGTGCATACAAAATCATATAGCTATATTGCACCACTACAAGTATAGCTAGAACTGCTGAAATAATATGATTGCGTATATGAATTCCCAAGGAGACTTTGTTTTTCAATACAAACTTGAATTATTGTATTTCACTATTGATAAGTCATTTAAATAACACACACAATATTTAAATCAGGTAGATAACTGCATATTGTTTTACCTGCAAAATATCGTACACGGTGTATCCAGCGCATTTCTTATCATCTTCAGATTTGGCAGTTGCAGCCCATGATCCTATGTTTTGGTAATCTAATACTAATGAGAAAGAAATGTCTGTATCGCTAACATAATTTGCCGGACAGGAGGTATCATTCCGTTTCTTTTCATTGCACATGTAACAAAACATGTTTCCGTAGATTTTCATGTAAGGAGCGGTATAGGCAAGGCAGGCCTCTTCTACCACCGGGTTCCAAATTTTCCATTCACCGGTTACATTACATTTTGAAATGAGACTAGTACATGCATTTACCTCATGTAACCAATATTTCGAATCAAATATTATGTTACAAGTTTCTGATTGGAAAACACTTCTAATGATTTTATCAGCATCAATGGGTTTAAACACCGATCCATTGCAAACAAATGTACCTCCCAGAAATCTAGCTGATCTTCAAAACCATGACATTCCGCACAGTATTTATTCTTAAAAATTTGGTTTGTCACCCTGCTTGTGACAGGTATTTTACTAAGCAGATCGGCACTATTTTCATTTTCACATAATTGTTTAAGAACATCACGTCTACGTCTAGGCATAATGATATCGCCGTCTTTCATTCGGTCAGGACACTTTTTGTACATTTTCGCAGATTGTGGAGAATTCGGATACGTTTGGCCGTTTATGGTGAAAATTCGCGATTTCAACTGTAAAGGCTCACAAAATACTTCTTGCTCGAGATTTGCCTCTAACACTTGTTCGTACATGTCGTAAACTTCTGGACAGCAATCTCCGTCTCTTTTGCACGTGTATTTGCAAGAACAGGCTTTGCAGCATTTGGTAGGTTCTAATTCTATTTGGTTCTCAAACATTTTGTCTACTATGGTTTTCATTCGATGAGGGTCTTGTTCATTCACTGCACATGGCGACGACTGTAGACAGTGAGTGTGTTGTGTATGGATGATTGCCTTTTGAATGTCCTCATGTTTCCATAGGGTTAAAGCGTTCACAGCTTTAAAATATAGCAATGACACAGCCAATCCTTTCAAAATACTAGTCACAGTTACGATAAAAGCTGCCTGAAAACAGAACTAGAATGAGAAAGACATTAAAGTTTTAAATGGTAGATAACATTACAGTACTAATGTCTAAACTATTAACTTAAGATCTATGTTTAAAATATAGCTCTTTAAATTCCGGCATTCATTTTCATAACAAAATATCCTCCAAGGTAATCACATTTTGTTAACATTTATCATTTTCAGTTAGGCAAAAGAAACGAGGATCTCTTTGAAACTCTGAATACGGATTTCATTTAGACAATTTATATTATTTTATTGTCCGATTACATGTATTATTTTTGTAGACATGGCTTTAACTTTAAGGAATCTTAAGAAGCGAATGATTTGATAGAACATAAATGAAATATTAAATACAATAAAATCAATCAAAGTTGCCAACATCCGATTTGTGGCTTCAAAATTGATACTATAGTCGTAACACTTAAGAATGGCCCGGTAGTGTAAACTTTTTAAGGTAGATTGCCGGACTAACTCTGCAGCGGAATTAGACCATAACCTCCACAATCCCTTTTTAGGCGCGAGTCCTTATCAGAACTCCAAGAAACATTCATTGAAAGGAGTTGATAGAAGTCGAATAGCTTGTTGTTCACTCGATATAAAATAAATGCGTTAAAACAAGACAAAAAATTAGGTTATATAAAATTTTACTTACTCGTGTAACGTTGGTCTCAGGCACATGTTGGCTATAGGAATGCATCTTCATTCTTCAGTGGAGTATTCACATTGTTTGATTCTTTTTTATACATTCTTTAGATAGGCAAGAAAATTGACAGCTCTTTTCACCATCTATAATATGTAACGACTCGTATAAGTTATCGTTGGGAGACCAAAGTTGCCATTAGGTAAACAAGAAACAGCAATTCAATAGTATTTGATGAAATGAAAACTGCAACAGAAAGAATTATTCGCATGCCTGGAGACGTAGACTTCAACTTTCATAGGAGGCATTTTATATAATTCATCCAATCAAACCAAAGAATCACAAAAGTGGTAGACGCCTCTCGAACTTAGCTAAAATACACGTTGCGTTTTACTCAATATGTTATTAAGACTTTATCAGCTATATCACCGTTTCATGTTGTCGAAAGCTAGAACCCCTACAGGTAAGCACTTACAGAAAAATACAAAGTGGCATTTGTTCAGTTTGCTTAAAACTGTTGCTAAAACATAGGATTCCTTTGACAAAGTAATAGGTAAAGTAATTTTGTTTCACAAGAATTAATTATAAATATGGTAATACAGAACAAGATATATGTAATTGGCTTATTATACATTTTTGGCATATTTTCAATTAATATCTCATGTACTATGCTAGGTTTCGAGGCGGGCAACGATAGTCAAATCCTAAAAGCAAATAAAAGACATCGTTAAAAGAAACTTTAAAGTCTAAATAATAGGTTTCGATGGAAACTATATACAACACATCATTTTTTCTGTAAAACGTTTTGTTCTTCACGTTTGATATGCACTAAGTCGCTTAAAGGTACGTAGTCATAATGTCTTACAACGTCACTTATGCCAACCAGCATGGTATTTACGGATTTGTACGTTTCTAAGATATGGTTTATGACCGAAAAAACCTGCAGGAAATCCCAAAACGATGTAGCGTAGAATAGAATGTTCAACACATTCGATACATATGTTGCTATGGATACAGGCGAAACACAGGATGCATTCAGTTATGCCGAAAATAATTGCGTTAAAGTTTCGACCCGTACCACTTTAAGGATTTAAATTAAAACAACGAAAGTCTGAAATCTGAAAAACGAAGCCATGTCATTCGAGAGCTGTGAATTTTGTTGATTGTTTTTGTCAGTTACGTTTGTATGTTCAGCCGTTAGAGAAAACTCGAAAGTTCAGGGTACTTTTACACTTAACGATTGTTTTCCCGTTCAAAAAGCAGGTCAAACTTGAATAGATTTTAGTCAAAACTCCATTTTTATTTTTGCGAAAATATATTACTTAATTGCAAGTTTATTGAGGTAACCAACAATGCACATCATTGCAAAAAGATAGTTCACCCCACACCTAAAACAGGGAAGCGGATTATTATTTTGTTTCTCCCAGAAAAGTACATTTGTTTGTACCATTACTATACATAGCTCAAAAGAAGCTTAAACATGTACTAACATTAATTAACAAGACGTTGTTGAATATTTCGATGTAGCTAAGTGTCTCTAATTAGATATTAATATGGAAAGCCCATAAAACATTTGATATCGTAAGAATATAACTGTCAGAATTAAATATTTCACCCGATATTAACAATCTATAATAATAAATCGTATAGCATCTTCAAGTTACATATAATCTTGGCGTTTTGAGTGTTTAGGCGTTTTAGATTGGAACGATTGATTTAATTGATGCAATAACGGAACACTAAGCCACGAAACTAAAATTAGCCTACAGCTCTGAAGAAAGTTATTGCTAAACTTAAATTAGTCTTGTGGCAATTAAGAGATAAATAAATATCTTATGAACTAATTTTTACGAGGGCTTGTCTTTTCTGATTTTGTACTAGAATTAAAACTTATTTCACCATAACCAATTGGGAGGGATTTGATTGTTGCCTGTGCAGCACAGTAAAAGCGCAAATGAAACATTTAATGACATAAATATAGCCCTTTAGAAAGTTCTTGCTGAACATTACTTGTGTTATGACGGTTACAAAGTTTAAAAGTTGATATTTAACATAAATGTAGATATTAATTGGTTAATAACTCATTATTAGAGATATGCCGCGGAAAAAAAACTTAAAAATACAATTTACTACATTTGTAATTTTGTTTTCAAGTCTTACTACAAATACGTACAAGATGGGAGTACTTCTACAACATGGTTAAATATTGAACAGAAGAATATCTTTTAATTTCTCGGTAAGGTGAATACATTGGGCAACAAGGTCTTACCCTTGTGTCAAGGTTAATATGAACATTAATAATCCTTTAGTGTTTCCTTTTTCGACTCTATTGTGCATGTAAGAATGGTAAATTCGATTAGTGATTTTCGTGGTATTATTTCAAAATTTAGATAGTATCAACTTTGACATAATAATTATGGTCTGGTTTGAATTTATTTATTCATCTTTCATTTATTTATCATAAGAATTTGATGTGTAATGCACCGTTAATATATTTCAATAGTGAATGGATTATTAGTAAGGATGGGAACGAATACCATATTTAGTATTCGAATATTCGTATCAACTATTCGAATACATTCGAATATTCGAATCAAATTTTAAAACTTTTCCGAATGTTTTACTATCCGAAAATTATTTATCCGAAATTATATATAGTTCGCCAATAACTAATTAATAACTATTTGGTAATTGTCAATTAAATTCATGATTCTCAACATTTAGGGATTTGAAACATTGAGCGTGTGAAAAACTTCCATGCACGTGATGTAGTTACTGGAGGCATTTTAGCAAGATTTTAGCGTTTTTAGATGTAGTAAGATTGAAAATAATATCAGATCTTATCGTAAGTCAAGTTATAAATCGGACTTTGATGCAAAGTGGATTCAGTGCGCACCAATCTTTTTTTTCTTCAAAATACCATTGGTTGCATTTTATTGAGTAATGATTTTCGATTGGGTTTCAATTGAGAAATCGAACATGATTGGTTTTTTAAATTTAAAGCTATGACGTTTATCTGTTACAGGCGATAGACTTGAGTTACATCGCCGAATTTATGGCTAATTATTTGAACAAAACATTAAGATTCGCACCTTACAAAACATGAAATAAAGACGCTAGATAATGACTCCACGTGTGAATTACTAAAACAACAAACTGAAAAACTGTTTGCAATTTAGGATCTGCAATTTGCAATTATGACACGCGTAATCAAAACACCGACCGGGGTATTAAGCAATTAGTTGTTTGATGAAATAATGGTAAGGCTTTCGTGTGTTTGTCAACGTTTTGTCGAACTTTAAAAGTTGAAAAAAAAAATCTTTTTAACGAATATTCGAATCCTAAAATTGCATTCGAATATTCGTTCCCATCCTTAATTATTAGTTCTCAAAGTTCACTTCCAAATATGCAGTTATTGTCACAAGAATTACTGTTACACATGCATGTTTATTAATAGACCTTTCTAACTTAAACCGAAACTTTAATAACAAAGTTAACGTAAACTTACTTCGTAATTGCACTATAAACCGAGGACTTTATCAATTATATGAGCCTATATCGCTCACCTGACTACCATTTGCTATAAAAAAGGGGTCATGGTTCCAACATAATTCGTAGAGGTCCACAACACAATGCTAGGTTACATTTAAAATATCTATTATCTGCCTGTCGGCCTTGAGTTTTTTTAAGTTCTCCCTGTATAAGCCTTTGTAAAATCAAGTGCTTTCCCCCCTCCCGGGAAGGGTTAATTTTGACCAGGGGGTCATGATTTGAACAATCTTGGTAAGGTCCACTAGACAATGTTACATGCTAAATATCTCAGCTCTAGGCCTTGTGGATTCAGAGGAGAAGATTTTTAAAGTTATTCCTATATGAGCCTATGTAAAACCAAGTGACCCCCCGGGCGGGATCAATTTTAACCCAGGGCCCATAATTTGAACAATCCTGGTAGAGGCGCGCTAGACAATGTCACATGATAAATATTTAAGCTCTAGGCCTTGTGGTTTCAGAGAAGAAGATTTTTAATTATTTTCCTATATAAGCCTATGCAAAACTAAGTAACCACCCGCGCAGGGTCAATTTTGACCCGGGGGTAATGATATGAACAATCTTGGTAGACTACTGGACAATGCTACATGCCTAATATCTAAGCTCTGGGCCTAGTGGTTTCAGAGAAGAAGAGTTTTAAAGCTTTTCCTATTTGTTGCCATAGCAACCAGAGTTCTGCATGGAAATAAATTCTTTGAACAACTTTGATAGAGCTTTATGCAAGAAACATCCCTGCAAAGTTTCATCAACATTGGCCCAGTTATTCAGAGGAGATGTCGTTTGAAGGAAATGGTGGACGGACGTACGACGTACGACGGACCCCGGACGGAAAGCGATCCTAATAAAAAACTAGGAAAAACAAAAGTGACAAAAAATACCACAAGAGTTTGCGACTTATATACATGTGTGCATTGTTTTGTCAAACAAACACTTGTCTAGATTACCCGTTGAAGTGGAATGGTATTTCCGGTATCAAGAATGAAACTGGTCTTTTGGCTCATTTATAGGATGAAATACATGTATATACAAATATAGTGTAGTGTGTTTTGCACCTACTGCTCTCTGTCGCCACGTCTCCTAAGCAGGTGCGAACACAGACACTTGGAGTATGGAGTCCCAACCCGATTGACAGGCATAATTGTATCACTCAAGTGCATCTATTGCTGAACAGTAATCAAAAATAAAGTTGTCAAAGCAAGTTGTGAAATTTGTAAATTTTCACTTAACAGCATTACAATATACAAGATATAAGTGTTTTTATCGTGAAAATCACGACTATACAGCTGCTATATGGTTATCAACTTGTACTTTAGTCGTGTCGCAATATCACACGTTACTAATGTCTGTCGATGCAGAACAATCTTCAAAATCATATGCATGACAACACCTCATCTTATCTGCTGTCAGTGAATTTCCTCCGGAAAGTCTACCGAAGGCAATGAAATTGTCACAGGCACACTCGTTTTTGAAACGTGGTTCGTCTTGTGTTGGGGCCTGTTGAATCCATAACGCAATGCGCGTAGGAACCAAATCCGCTGAGGTTACTGTGTTCTTCCTAAAACTATGTTATTAAGATTTATTTCCCTTGATTTCTAGCATATTTGTGTAAACCAGTCTAGTGCTAACTCGATTAAGTGTTTTTTCTGTGCATTTACAGGACATAAAAAATTGTCTACAAATATACCTACCTAGATAACAAAAAATTCGCTTTCCACGTTATAAAATACAAATTGATGGTATCCACTTTTATTTCACAATTCAAATATAAAGGGAGATAATAGAATAAAGATAATATATAGATAATACATAAAGGCAAGTGTTTTAAAAAAGATTAAGTGCAACATTAAATTGTATTGACAAATAATTAGTTAAAACTTTTCTGTAAATATATGAACAATTTTATGAGAAAACATAGTATAGCAGAACACTTATTATAGTTTATAATATTTTACTTTAAAAAGATATACCATACATCTACTGTTCTAGCCGAGTATATTTTTGAAACAAAGACTATGTGTTCAATAAAATGATAAATAAATCACAGTGTCTTACAAAACATGTAGCGTACAGTAATCCGAAACGGAAGTTGCTGATCTGTACGCTGACGATCAGTTAGTTGTTTGCATCACTTTAGCCAACCACGGTGTGTATTTTGTATTAATTCTTAATCGTTTTTTTGAAGGAATCTTTAGGGTGAGTGCAACAGCTATTTATACTTTGAGATTTGTAGGTGCTAGGGTCAAAGTCAATGTTAAATTCTAATATTGTTCTGTGGCGATGACTACATGTATTTTATTTTATTTTCAGAATTACTTTTTTTAATTCTACAATTTTTACAGACTCCGTTTTCACGAATTTCACAGTGACTTTTTCTTTAAAAACTGTTCCTTGCATAGTACAACTTTTGCATCAAGGGGGCATATGTGTTTTACAAACAACTCTTGTATATAACAACTTACAAACACAATCTTTTTTATAAGTCACATATTTTGAACAGTGATAAATTGTTCTCATTGCAAAATATTTGACGTTTAAAACTGAAATTATACTTGAATTTGTAACGAACTTGTTCTCAAGTGAATAAAACCAAGAAAAGATAAAACGCATAGTTTTCTTGAATTACACTTGCAATAACAACAAAGTAGCCGTCATATCCCATTTTGTTTAAAGTTGTTAAGTATATTAGGAAAATATCACTGTCAATTGTTTTTGAACGGCTTTCCTGCAAAAAACATTTCTATGAATTAGAAATAATTAGAATTGGTACAAATGTTATTTGAATTTACTAAGATCTTCTTCCTTTTCAAAATATATCTTCTTCCACCTAAACTCAGATAAAAGTTGTAATAAAGATTAGCTTAGAGGAGTCATTAATTAAATATTTACGACTTATATGTCCTCTTTAATTATTGTTTTACGAGTTTTAATATTTTCACAAAACTTATCACACACCTGATGTCGCTAATAATGAAACACTAACATATTATGAATATGATATTATAAAACCTTTAATTTAATGTAATATAATAACATAACACATTAAAATCGACACGGGTTTATATCAGTAAAACGCCTTTGGAAATCTAAGGCATCGAACTAACAAACGGTGTAGTCGGAATATGTTTATCAATTATGGTGCTCTGTTATTATCTGTGAAAATCCAAATTACACTATTTAAGTGTTTTCCGCTAGTCGAATGAAATGAAGAGGATAAATTAAGCAAATATCTACCTTTATTACTGCATCTGCTTCTGTTCCTCGCTATAAAGAAGCTTAATATTACAAGAAGTATCTTTAAGTTTTTTCATTATAAACGTGATTCTCTAGCTCATAAACACCTGCCAACGTTTTCGGAAGTTACGAGTTTATTTACACCTTTTATATATACGAGGGATTTTAAAAATGTAATGCTTTCTTTTCATCAATGATCAAATTTATTCCCTAGCTTCACATCGATATAAACAGGTTGCATTACAATACTAGTGTAATGGGCTATATACAATTACTCGCCACTATGATACAGCAGATAAATAATGATTCCGATTAGTCAAGAGCCTCCGTTCAAGAACTCGTATACACCGTAAGCAACATCCGTACATACCATCTCCTGAAACAATGTATAAACTTTTATGTCGCCATTGCTGATTGTCGTGAAAATCTTATTAAAATTAGTTGACACTCTAATAAACTTAAATTAGCTATATCAGAGAAAATCTAAAAACAAATGCCCTTCTGATGCTGTTAGTTTTATTAGAACTTGTGTTTACTTAAGGCCCATCTACACAGTAAACCTTGATGTATAAACCTTAGGAGTACGTTTTTAAGGTATGTAAACCATGACCGTATACACTGTAAATCATTGTTAATGCAACATATTTAATTATTTAAAAACAAGTATTTCGCACAGTGGAAACCTAAAATCTTCATAATATATGTCCGTTTTGTAAAAACTAATGCTACTGGATATTATTTATAGAAAGACAATGTGTGCGATCCTAATCAGCCAAGAAATATATAGTTTACTTATATCATTTATTATTTTTAATTTACAAAATAATTAAAATATCTAAGTAAACTAATTTCATAGTTTTCAGTATGAAAACAAGCAATGTTTTTTCTGCATATTTTTATTCAATTTCAATCCTTTTCGTCTGTTTTCCGCCATAATTATAATCTCTCACACATTGCACTGGAATTTTAATCAAATTAGGGCGCTGTCACGCGGGTAATAAATAAAATCTCTGTGTGGGATTGGTACAGCAAGGTTTACTTTCTCTATCCCAAAAATGGAGTATACACTTCAGGAAAATCGTACATTCGACCAATCCACACAGTAAACTTTGCTGAATAAATCTAGGTTAACTGTGTAGATGGGCCTTTTATTAAACAAAAGTCCTGCCCCAATAAAACAAAGTTTTACCTCACTTTTGTATTACCTGATTCATTAATTGAAAAGAAATCCCTGAGCATTTGTTTATCAACCTTTACTCTACAAAAGGGACACCACTTTGACGTATGCTAGAACTGATGACCTATATGTATTGAAATCGAAACAATATCGATTAAAAAGAAACTAAATGCGTATTGATCTACATGTAATACAAAATTTAAAACGAATAAAACAAGCAAACTTTATGAAAGAGACTTTATGTTGAGTCTTTCTCCAGACACGCAGGCAGACATTATCACTGCTTTTAATAATACATCACGCTATCTGGATGATATTCTTAATATGGATAACCCGTTTTTTGGTCAATTGGTGGACACTATTTATCCCCGGGAACTCCAGTTAATTAAAACTAACAATTTGGATACTGGTGCTTCATTTTTAGATTTACATCTCTCTATTTATAACAATATTATACATACCAAAATTTATGACAAGAGGGATGATTTTAATTTTAGTATTGTAATTTTCCCCCATTTGGATGGGGATGTACCTCATGCTACATCTTATGGGGTATACATTTCTCAGTTAATTCGGTTTGCCAGAGCGTGTAGTTATGTTGAGGATTTCAATGAACGTAATCAATATATTACAAATAAACTTCTTCAACAGGGCTACCGTTATTACAAATTGCGTAAATATTTTGCTAAATTTTACTATCGTAATTCTGATTTGGTTTTGAAATTCAATAGTAATCTAAAGACTCTTCTGCGAGAAGGTATTTCAAAACCCGATTTTTATGGGGATGTGGTTTACAAACTTCGTCAGATTTTGGGTCATGGCAATTTTCCAACTGTATTTGCTAAAATTATAAAACGTTTTGTTAAAAGAGGTTACGACCCAACTGTTTTGAGACACACCGCATGTTTGGTGTTCAACCCGTTTACAGTTGGACGCTATGCTTCCCTCTTTGATTGTGTCTGACGGAAGAGGGGGAGGACTCTGTGATGGGCAGTTTTTAAATCCCACTGGGACGAAACTGTTTTGATTTCTGTCCTCTGGCCTGTTTCGTCGGGCCCTTAAGGGTGTTTCTCTTGGTGCTCTGCCTTCTGCAAAGGCATTGAGTACATACGTTTTTTGGTTCTCAAGGTTTGCTTTTTATATATTTATACACGAGCATTTTTGTGTTTGACATACCATGCCTTTTGTTTCCATTGCGTGTGTTAGAGATTCACCTAGCAGGGATTACTTTTATTTACACTGTCCTGTGACTTTGGAACATGGTGGGGGTAAGAGTGAGGTTGGGTGCGCACCATAAACCGGTTTAAGCTCCCCAGTGGTGTTTTTGCCACTGACCGTTCCAAGGCGGTGCCCCACTGTGTTCCTTTAATTGTTCGTTTTGTCCTCGTGTGTTTGCTTTGTATGCTAGTGTGTGTTGGTAGTGTAAATGTGTGTGTGTACATGATTGTGTGTGTGTGTCGTGTGTGTGTGCGTGTGTTGGTGGTGTGCACTTCTGGGTGCTGTGGGGTTCGTTTTGGGGAGGCTGCGTTTTTGGTACGTGGCATTCCCTGTTTGATATTATTTTTGTTTTTCAGTCAATTTATATCCCCCGCCAACAGAAGTAAATCACTGAAAAGTACTTATTGGAAAGTGTCTTGAGGCACTTTAACTGGCTGCTTGAAATGAAAGTCCATGAATCAGTCACAAAATATACTTTTTTAAAGCTCCGTTCAGACGAACAATGCCAAAACTATATTCCTCGGCCTCCGGCATGGAAGTACTTTGACAATCAATTTCAGAGAAATTGAGACAATGTGCATATAAAACTGTAACACTTCATTGGGGCCTCATACTTGGAGCATCTTTTTAGTAATTCGTAATTATCTATATACAATGTAGAATATGTGAACAAGAACTATACCTGCGTAAAAGCCTAATGTCTCAAAACCAGCGTTCTACATTTTCAACTGCGAGTGGCGGCATGGTTATTAAACCATTAAAATACAAAGCGAAAACAGTATATTGTCCATTCAATTTTTATTTATCATCACGTCAATAACTCCACAACAATAAAGGTATTTTGTTTTTGCCAAATTTATACTGCGATAGGATAAATTTATTCAATAAATTTATGACGGGATAAGCGGCCTAGAAGCCTGTTTGAATTGAAATCATATTACCTATTCAAGCATGCTATATATGAGTAAGGAATATGTATGACGAAACATTCGATAGAGCTCTATGAATAACTTTGGAGTTCTAAATTTTAAGTCGTTACACAAAATACTTTTCTTATAACTGAATTTTATACAATAGACGTTTAGAAATTCGGTTCAGTGTATATTCAATATTATACAGTGGTCTTTGCATCATACTTAAAATAACGCATGTTCAACGTCATGTTTGCGTGAGCGGGACAACTTCATAGACTTCTTATTCAAACATCTTCAATATTTGTCTTGGAAATCTGTCTCATGCTTTTATTATTCTTAAATACTATTCTTCAACCATAAAGACTTCTCTATTTTTTATCAGTGATTTAACATGATATGAAACGTTCTTTATCTGTTTCTGAATACATTAATGCAACATGTACATCAAATCCACTTTGGGCCAAAATCCCCGACAGCCAGATCCAAGTTTTCTTCCTCGTCATATGTGTATGGTATTTTTGAATGTTTTATACCTTTCAAATATATTTGGGCTTTATCTCATTGGTAAGTTGAATTTATTCTTGCCTTTCAGTCCCTTTTATTCTTTCAAGCCTTATTGTTGATGACTATGTTTGCTCTGGATTTATATTCAATCATTTTAACACTTTGTGTCACCTCTTTTGGCTGCGTAAAACGTAAATCAAACCATTAAGTAAACATAAAGATCATTTGAATTGCGATATTTTCTGATCCAGCAAACAACATAGGATGTTTATTATATTGAAAATGTTTAAATCAAATGACCATTTCAGCAAATATTACCAACTAACTTTATTAAATCACAGCTACTGTTCAGATTTTTATTAATTACATGTACATCCCAGCTACATGATAAAGAAGAAAAGTTGTAAGAACAACGTAAGGACAACACATAATAAGTAAATCTATCGTATGGTGCATACTATTATACTACTATTACATCAAAAATGTGAAACATATGACAAAAAAAAGTATTTCACTATATTCACCATACATTCCATTAACATTATAAAGAAAAATGTTGTTAGCACTTACAGTTGTTTTTTGTCGTACATGTATAGTATTTATAACCAATATTTGATCAGTTGACAGATATCTAAACGACTACTCAAGCCCGGTAAAGGGTTTATAACGTCATGACAGTTTTTAAAAGAACGAGGAGAATGATTTGTTCAAATAGAACAGTTTTGACGTTTCTATGGAGTTATCCTGAATATTAAGTACATACATGATCAATGCCTTCCGTATTTCCATAAACTATTTATACAATGATCGATTATGAAAACAAAAACACAATGTAAAATTTTGATTCACATATTGATTAAATCTTCTTTCATTTCTACATTTCAATTTAGTTCTTCGTGTACCCATCGGCTTTAGAAAATATATTTTGAAAATCTAAAAAACTGTATTCGGAGAGAAATGAAAACTAAAGAAGTTCCCAACACGTGTCAATATTTTAATCCCACGGAGATACCCCTGTAAATTACAGATGAACACGTGTTATTATCAGCAACAAAATGATGTTGACATTTAGCATAAGTGAACATACGTATGCAACGTCAAAAGTTATGAAATTTAAATGCTCATGAAAAGACATTTAGAATGTAACAGAATTGTTGGAATGTTTTAAAACACAATTTTATTCATGCATAACAATACTGCTATGCAAAGTTATAAATATCGATTTCTACCAAAAAATGTGCATCCATGAAAATCCCGAAGACAAGGACAAACATTTACGTAAAATCACGAAACAGCCTAAATTAATTAGCAACTTCCGTTACGACGTTGAAGTATTTGAATTTTTGAATTAAAAATGAACACAAATAAAATAGCACTTGTTGTAAAAAATGACACGATAAACAATAAACAATAAAAAGTAGAAGAAGTACATGAATGAAATTTCAAAAATTATACTTGCATTTGAAGCAGACATTGCAAGAAATGTTGTCGTAATTAAATCAAATGTATGTTTACAGATTCTTATATCTCTAACACTACTTCCGTTTTATGTTACTTAATATTTACTTCTATTCAGCTTGGTGTTGGTCCGACAAATGCTTTCACCCCATGGAAAATGGTGGATACCATAAACACTAGAATTCAGTGATACCAAAGGACATTTGTGTGGTGGAAGTAGAAGTAGAATATCATCTCTGGTACAGGGCTTTCTTTCTTGAACTTGTTGAACAAAGTGTGTATCTAATATTAGAGTACGACTGTTTTCAACATCCCACTGTGCTATATATATTTTAGCTGCATTTACAATATGAACGTCAAACAAATCAAGTCTTACATAGAACTGAGACTGGTGGGAAACGGTTTCGCTCAGATTGATAGTGACTACGGTACCATACATTTCTAGCAATATATCAATGTGTAAAATGTTTTCTGGGGTCGTAGGTGGAAAGTAGAACACAGAAGAATCACAATATATACAACAACCCTTCTTGGCGATGTAGTGATGTCACCGAAACTCTTAAAGTGTATGCTGAACGTGTAAATGAAGACTTTCAAGCCGGTAGTTTTCACGTACTCATGAAAATATTCCACAATCTCGTCCATGCCATCAACCATATTTCCTGATAACGACTGTAACTGCAGGAACACTTTGTAGCCAGTTCCTCCTATTTTGGTCGCAAAATTGACACGAGATCTTTTTATATATTTTTGGTTCCATACAACTTACCTCAATGCATGTTTGCTGAAATGATAATACGAATATACATGTAAGTGTAAAACAACTTCAATGCAACTGATTAATGCTTGATTTAACACCAGTTATGCATGTAACAAGGCACTGACTAGTTCGCAATTATCAGAAGGTTTAGATAATCTTCAAAAATGGTTTTAGCAACATAATGAAGACTATAAAGTATCAAAACTAATACTTTCAAATTTCCTGTACGTCAAATTTACGGAAATACTTGAATGCTTTTAATTAAGTTGTAACATTTCAAAATTTATATTCTATTGCATTAGTTTTAGTTAGAATAATGATACTTTAATAACTTAAGGTCTAAAAATTATTCACAATAGTTGAAATATCATTTAGTATGCCTCTTTGCTGAACAGTCAGTATTGACGTTTATATGTGTCAATATTCAAACACAATTGACAGTGTAAAATATAAGTATGGCACTATAAGGTTATCAAGCAGGCTTGAAGGGAGAGCATGCCAAGGTCTTATCGTTTTTATCCATTGAAGAGGGTAATGGACCTTTATAAAAACCAGATGATACATGTATAATGTTGTTTAGAATATCAAATACAAATTTTAGAAGTCTGGAAGACAATTGTATATTCTTGTACCTGTAAAACATCAGACACCGTGTATCCATCGCCATTCATAAAACCTTCATACTTGTCTGTGCCATCCCATAATTCTATGTGTTCTTAAGCTAATACTAATTAGAAGAAATGTCTGGTCCGTACGTAAGATTAATTACACATTTGGTATTGTTTATTGCATTTCCATTACACATGTAACAGAGGATGTTTTTGTGCATTTCCATATAATGCGCAATGTAGCTACATGTATTACATTCCGCTTCTATCACCGGGTTCCAAGTTTCACATTAACCAGATTTGCTGCTTTTTGAAATAAGATTGTTACATTTTTTAACTTTTGGAAACAAATAATCCGAATTGAAAATGATATTACAATTTTCTGTTTCAACAATATCTTTTACGACTTGATTAACATCAGTCATTTTAACCTGTGAGCCATTGCAGACAATATGTAGGTTCCAGATGTTTAATTGTTTATGGAAAGCGTGACAGTGTGCACAGTATATATTCCTAAAAGTCTCCTTTGTTACCTGGCTTGTGACAGGTGTCCTACTTGCTATGTCGAGGTTATCCACCTTTTTACACATTTTTTTCAAGAACATCTCGCTTACGTCTGAGCATCGCAAAGCCGTCAACAGGCATCTTGTCAGAACACGTTTTGTGCATCATTACAGAGAATGGATATGGGGAATCGGATATCTTTTACTCCTACTGACATAGGTACGCGGTTGCAACTGGAAGTGCTCACAATATACTTCTTGCACGAGATTTGTCTTTGTAAACATTTCGTACGTTTTGAAGACCTCTGGACAGCAATGCCCGTCCCTTTTACACGTGCTTGATATTCAAGAACATGGTTTGTAGCACAACGTTGGTTTTAATTTTATTTGGTTCTCAAACATTTTGTCTAAAGAGATGTTCATCCGCTCAGGGTATTGTTCACTCATATTGCATAGCAGCGTCTTCAGACAGTAAGTGCGTTGTATTTAGACAATTGCATTGTAAATGTCTTCATATTTCTACTTCGGTAAAGCGTTAATAGTTTGAAGACAGAACAAAAAAACAGCCGTTCTTTTCAGTATGCTAGATGTTACAACAAAATTGGTCTGACACAGAGAAAGAATAAGAAAGACATCGGTGTTTATAATTAGCTGACGTAATGCGTTTAAAAAAGATGATAGTTTTGAATAACAGTACTAATATTCTATACATTTACACTAACACTTCAGTTTGGAATTTGAAACATTGTTCTTAAAATGTCGCAGCTCAGTTTCTTTTATTATAGTTAATTACAAAATATCTTCCGAGTTAATTATGAAATACCCTCCGAAGTAATTTCAAAATATCCTCCGAATTAATTACAAAATATCCTCCGAGTTAATTATGAAATACCCTCCGAAGTAATTTCAAAATATCCTCCGAATTAATTACAAAATATCCTCCGAGTTAATTACAAAATATCCCCGCGTGAATTACAAAATATCCTTCGAGTTAATTACAAATTATCCTCCCAGGTATTCGGTTAATGTTTTTTTTTAACATTTTTCATTTTCATTTTTAAGACCGTGGTTACTATCAATAACTCGACGTTGCCAACCATTGATAGGTTTTGTAAAGGTCCGTATTTGCCTTATAGAAATGATTCGCATTTTAAGAAATATTCATAACAAACTAAACAACGACTGATAAAACTTTGACATCTCCAATATAATGTAAACAAAATGTTCTAATTTTCGTTCAGAAAGTTTCATAAACTATAATCCTATTAAAACATGGTCTTGGACACATGTTGGCTATCTTAACCTGTTTCTTCATTCTTTCAATCATTGTCTGATAAGGAAAGAGCATTTTATGATATGTGATTCCCTTTTTTTACATTCCTTAAATAGGCTAGATTATATGATGTTCTTTTCTATTTTATTTTATGACAGCTAAGAAGCATCTTACTTAAACTGCTGTTAAACAAACAGGAAACACCATTGAAGCCATAATAGACACAATGAAACTGTCAAACGGAATTTCCCTACACATCAGCCGTTCCATAATGGATTTTTTTTTATTTGTCCAATCATAAGAAAGAGAGGTGCCCTGCTACAATTTTATTTTGAGAACCAACTAGCTTCCGCACCATAATTTGCTGTTTTGTACATTAAATGAATTTTAAAAGTTAAAACTTCCACAGGTACTCAATGCGAGCTTTTGTGGTCGACATGTTTCTGTCGTCCGTCGGTTTGCGTGCGTCAACATTTTTATTTTAAAATTATACACCCCCTAAACAGAAATTGATGAAACTTGGCAGTTATATTTATTCGATGGTTCTCTACCAATGGCGTTCAAAGAATTCCACTCAACGCAGAACTTAAAAAAATCTTCTTCTTATACATCGAAAGGTCCATAGCTTTGATATTTAGAATGTAGCATAACCTAGTAGACTTTGACCGAGATCTTTCGAATCATGAGCCCTGGGTAAAACCCCGCCTGGGGGCTCTTGATTTTGCAAAGGTTTAATAGCAAAAACTTTAAAATTCTAAATGTCTATAACCAAAAGGGATAGAGCTTAGATATTTGTGTTATAATGCTTGCTCAAATTCTGATCCCCGAGTTAAACTGACGACGCCCCGGGGTCACGGGTTTTACATAGGCTTATACGAGAAAGGCCATAAAAATAGGGCTTTGATATTTGGTTGATGGCATTGTCGTAATGTCCTCAAATCATTACCCATGGTCAAGTCTGACCCCGCCTCGGAGCTGTCATTTAACTTTGTGATATTGTTCTGCAGTACCCTGCCAAGATGCTCTAGAACGGTTGTATAGTTTGGGTTCGAACACTAGGTTGATCACAATGTAGGCATATCTAGTATAAGCAAGAATGAGACGTTGATCCAATCGATTATCTTTATTTTCTGGTTTATAACATTTCGAATACATTTACTGCAACATATATTACAATGTCATAAATATATAAAGGATCAAACAGGGATGCAATTTGGAGCCACGAATACCAGGTGTTTTATATAGGAAATAGATCTATAGGGAAACTCCCCAGTTGATCTTGTAATCAATAGTAAAATACAAAAAAGACCTGTACCTTTCCAGGTTTTCTCCTTTTTGACATTGGTAATTTATTTTATTGATACGTGCAAAAGTTTCTAGGTAGTGAAACAGCGTTCTGTTATTGTAATTTGGGTGGAGACGATTGATAAAGAGAAATGAACAAAGTCGGGGGGCTTTTATAGTGTTAGAACAGGTTCCTCTGACGTCACCATGAAAATGACATCAGGAGAGACGCTACACTTAACTCGATTAAGTTCGGAACTCAGAATCGGCTATATCCGTCGCGGTACGTGCTTACGGAATTAAATGAGCAGACCCGAAGCGGATAATCATAACATGAGGAGCTGAAATTCAATTACTAAATGTTGAAGTAATCAAGAGTTACTTCCCATTCAAAATGTCAGAGTACCAATGTATCGTGTTAGGTCGGTCCTTTAACGATGGCCACAGGTAAATGAGATTTCTACATGTTCAAAGTAACCAGTATGATGGTTTCCCGAAAGACTCGTGGCAACTTTCACTTTTTTTCTTTACTAAGTCATTCATAGATGGTCACAGGAAAGTTGTGTCTATAATTTTGCGATGAAAGACAAACGACAATATTCTGAAAGTAAAGCGACTACCGTATAATATTTAGTAATAAGCTTTCATTTCTCATCTTATATCTTGTTATGTCGGCCTATTAACGATGACCACAGGTAAATAAGAGTCTGCATGTTCAAAGTAAGCAGTATGATTGTTTTATGAAAGACTCGTGACAACTTCCCATCCTTCCTTTACTTAGTCTTTCATAGATGGCCACAGGCAAGTTGTATCTATAAGTGTTCAATAAAAGACAAACGAGAATTTTCCATACCCTTTTTTTCTGTTATCCTTTGCATGTACTGTCAATTGATATGGCCATAATTATCAATTATGTTGTTTCATGTTCTGCCAATGTAACTTTTTCTTGTGTCTCTTGTGGATGTACTAGTAACTGTTACTTTACCTAAACTTCTGTTTTGTTTGTGTCTGGTTTCGTTTTCTTTATTCTTATCGTTGTCTTTTCTTTGTTTTTGTTTTTCATCCTTTCGTTCTTTTAGTGTGCCTTTATTTACTACTCTTTTTTCAGTCCTATCATGTCTTTCATTATATTTGTTGCCATTTCCATGTTTCCTTTCTTTGGTTTCACTCTTTTGGTTTGTAACTTTTTTACTGGCTATCTCTTTGTTGTCTTTGGTTTCACTGCTTTGATCTATGACTTTTTGTGTGTGTGTTGATGGTGTGCACTTCTGGGTGCTGTGGGGCTCGTTTTGGGGAGGCTGCGTTTTTGGTACGTGGCATTCCCTGTTTGATATTATTTTTGTTTTTTTGGTACTGTCTTTCTTTTTCTTTGATTTCACTCTCATTTATATTAAAATATTCATCTATTTCCTGACTGAGTTCTGGAAAGTCAGCATACATAGCCATTATGTCTTCACTATCTGATGAAAGTACTACTTCTTCAATAAAATTGTTAGTGGCTGGAATTTTCTCAACAATGGGGGTTTTCTGTACAACACTTTACATTTTTGACTTTTCTTTTTTGAATATTGGGGTTGCTGATGTTAATTTGATTTCTTATTATGTTGGTACAATGGTCCTTTCTGGACAGTTATCAATTGTTTCCTTTAGGATCCTGTTCTCGGCTTCTGTCCCTTGCTCCTTAGTGATGGTGTTATAAAGTTCAAGGGCAAGGTTGTATGTGTAAAGGCATCGGTGTCTGTTGTCCTGTATTGTAAATAGCGATTTACAGTACGTACAGATATATTTATGGTTCATGTGAATTTCCAGTACATGTCTGGTTGCATTTCCTCTTTTCGTAAAGGCCTTGTCGGCATGGGGGCACAACTTGCACGTCCATGCTATAGCCTGCAATAAATTAAAGATTAATTATCTATTTAAGGGGCGCTCCCTACATCTAGCCGATTATATTCTCGAAACATAGAGTGTGTGTTCAATGAACGTAAAATGATGCATAAATACAATTTCAAAGTAGAACCTTTGGCGAAAATGCCTCATTTTACAATAATTATTCAGTATAGAGGCTTTCTATAATACATCGCATCAACCCACTGCAGTATATTTTAAACCGCTGATTTTATCGATAATGAATGGAAATGCGTCGCTGAAACTTTTAGATTAAGTTATAATACTTCCAAAGATTCTACTATTTATGTTTTGGAGGTTATTTAGTTTGACATCAGTTATAGTATATGTCCCTTTAAGGTCATGAGTACATGTAGCACAATGTATCATTTCAGTTCTTTATGGTAACATCCATACCACTTGAAACAATGGATTATTTATGGAAATCCGACTTTAATGTTAAAGCACTATTATTTTTACAGCAATCTCGATCAGCATGGAGAGCATGACAATAATGGCACATTAGGTTATAGGCTGCTATGGAGACTTCACAACAAGGTTTATGTAACACAAAGGTAAAGTACAAAGGTAATATTAATTAGGTAAGGTAATCTCATTCATGAATATAGCATCATCAACGCAAAGCATAGTACAGGTAATTACTAGTTCATGGATAATAAAATAAGGCTACTTTTTATTCATTCTTGAGCCAAGATGGAGGATTTTCTCCATTGTACCTCTTCAGTTTGTCATGATGTACAACTTGTAGTTTTGAATTAGGTTTTTATGCCCCCGAAGGGTGGCTTATTAAAATCGCACCGTCCGTCTGTCCGTCCGTCTGTCTGCCTGTCCGTCCGTCTGTCTGTGCGTCCTGCCTAACATTTCTTCGTGTCCGGGCGGTAAATTTGTCATGCATTGAAAGCGTTTAAAATAACTTGGCACAAGTGTTCAGCACATCAAGACGACGTGTCGCGTGCAAGACTTATGTCCCTACCTCAAAGGCCAAGGTCACACTTAGGGTTTGAAGGTAATTGAATCCTCTATATATGCACACATTCGTGTACGGACTATAAATTTGTCATGCATCAAAGGATTTTAAAATAACTTGGCACAAATGTCTAGCACATCGAGACAATGGTCGCGTGAAAGACCCACACCTTTCCTCAAAGGTCAAGGTAACACTTAGAGGTTGAAGGTAATGGAATCCTGTATATATGCACACATTCATGTCCGGACTATAACTTTGCCATGCATTGATTGATTTAAAAATACTTTGGCACAAATGTTCAGCACGTCAAGCCGATGTGTCGCGTGCAAGACCCACGTCCCTACCTCAAAGGTCACTTAGAGTTTATAGGTAATGCAATCCTGTATATATGCATACATATGTGTCCGGACTGTCACTTTGTCATGCATTGATTCATTTTAAAATATCTTGACACAAATGTTCAGCACATCAAGACAGTGTGTTGTCCCTACCTCAAAGGTCATGGTCAAACTTAGTGTTTAAAAGTAATGGAATATTGTATGCATGGTAACTCAGACTGTGAGAAAAAACAAAAATAATATCAAACAGGGAATGCCACATACCAAAAACGCAGCTTCCCCAAAACGAGCCCCATAGCCCCAAAGAAGTTTCCTTTGGAGGCACTCGTCACCTGTGATGGACAGCTCTTGTTCTTTTATACCCTACAATATTTCTCCCCATTTTTCCACTATGAAGTAAGGACCAGTCCAATGATTCTGTAACTTTGGGCTAAAACCCCTGTGTCTTCTGGCATTATAGAACCATACTGCCTCACCGAGGTTATAGTTGTTGTAGAATTTGCCTTTGTCATAAATAGATGACTGTCTGGCCTATGTTTCCCCGAGCAATTTCATATACATCTGTTAGTGTTTCTTCTAAATCAATAACTTAATTTTTTATGAATTTTGATTGTTCATCCATAGGTTTTCCAAGGGCAAGGTCTATTGGTAGATTCATCTCTCTGCCAAACATCATGATGGAGGGGCTGAAACCAGTAGAGCTGTGTACGCTGCTGTTATAAGCAAGAACTAGAAAAGGTAACTTCTCACACCAGTCACGTTGATTTTTACTAAAAAAGGCAGCCATCATAGTCTGTATTACTCAATTTGCCCTTTCAGTCATTCCATCCGAGCTGGGTCGTCCTACGGTTGTTCTGGTATTATGAATTCCAAGAAGTTTACACATTTCTTTGAATATGGTGGAGTCGAAATTTGAGCCTCTGTCAGAGAAAAGCTCTAGTGGTGTACCCAACAAGGAGGTGAACTCGTTTACTAACTTGGTAGCCACATATTTGGTTTCTATACTTTTCAATGGTATGGCTTAAAGAAGTTTAGTGAAATAGTCCCCTTCTACTAGAATATACTTCATTCCATTTTGTTGAAACAGGGTACGGACCCTGGATGTCTACTGCACAACGTTCCATAGGTTGTCCCACGAAATATATTTGCATCGGCCCTTTTGCAGCTCTGTGTGGTTGTTTTCCTTTGGCACAGGCTCACAAGATTTGCACCATTTTTCAATATCTCTGATTATTCCCTGGTTGCCCTGGCATAGGTCTTTTTGTATCCCAGATGACCTGCAGTGGCTTGGCTGTGAAGCTGTTTGAATATGGTTTTGCAAAGGACTTTTGGGACAAGTATAATACGTCTAAGAGATCTTGTGTCTGTATGAATTCTCTGATAAAGTACATTGTTTTCAATTTTTAACATAGGACAGTTATGCCAGTAATTCTTGATTTCTTGGTCATACTTGGCGATAAGTTGCCAGTCAGGTCTCCCTGCATTTCTTACCCATTGTTTCACTTGCTGTATCACATCATCTAGATCTTGTGTGTGGCAGATATCAGCCATGTCTGTAAATTCTTGATCTATGTTCAGAATACCTGTTGGTGTGGGAGGTAGTGCCTTCATTACTGGTTGTGGCTACTGTCACAGGTACACCTGTCACCTCGCATTTCTGTTCTATTTTGTTACAATATAGGCAAGATTTCTTTATGCAGGGACGTCGACTGAGGGCGTTACAAGTGTTTTTCATTCTGCCAGGACGATGTTCTATTCTAAACCTATAATTTCCTAATATCTAAAGCCATCAAGCTAACTGCCCTTTACTGTTTTTAAAGTTAAGTTATCACTGCAGGGAACCATGGTCTGTGCGAACTGTGAAAAAGTTTCCATAAAAAAGTGATGGTAATGTTTGACTGCTAATACAATGGAATATAACTCTTTTCTAGTAGTGCAGTAGTTTCTTTCACTTCTACAGTAACATTTAGAAAAATAACCAATAACTTTCTCGGTGTTATCGTGTATTTGGCTAAGAACGGCACCTCGGTGTCAAGTATAAAGGGAATTGACTCATTAGGGAAAGCTAATATTGGTGAACTACATAGTTGCTTTTTCAATTCTATGAAAGCTCTCTCTGTCACGTCATCCCACACAAATAATTTATTTGTTGTGGATATCCTATTTTTGTATTTTATTTACTTATCCACACATTGGATGTAAATCATAAGTTGAATTCCGTTTTCAACAATTGTTTTATTTTATTATTTTCGTCTTATTTCATTACTAACATAGCATCTAACGTCTTATTTTATCTCTGCCCCGGTCTTAATCAGACTTTTCTATTATAAGTGGCTTTCCCGCCAAGAAGATTATAAAACAAAAGAAAAGCATGAAATGCATGATAGAATTAAAAACGATATGCTTGTGCAAAGCCCGAGAAATAGACGCCGACGGAGAACCCTAAACAAAGGAAAGTGTCCGTCGGACACAAATGTATAGGGTCCGCCGGAGACCTTAAACTATAAAGAATACATACTCGCAACGTCTACGACACTCCCGGCGACCAAGAGAACGAATAATTATAACATTATATCGTATTGTCATTATAACTGAAAAAATTGAATAGTTCCTACAAAAAAAGCACACGAGAATATCAGTTATAAACAATCCATCTATAGCCACAAACATACGTATTTTCATCAATAATGTCTTCATCCTGATATGTGTAAATAGTATGCCATGTCATACTATGATAAACTGTAATTCTTCTAATGTCTTCAGTTGTGTCCAATTCTATACGGCGACACAGGTTACGCTTCTTGATTACTGACTTCACTATAATGCGACCCCAGACAATTCAATAGTTGTACCTTATTTTGCTGAGAGTCTGAGAAACACCACTGTGTAACAATTCTGCATGTGTTTTCCGTATCAGCTTCCTCATCACTTTTTGGAAGTAACACAGTATATCTAGCACCAAATGTGAGATCGGAATTTTCAAGTCGACCTCGGCATCTTAAAACTCCACTATCGTCAACATATAATCCTAGTTGACGTTGTAGGTTGTTGGGTGTTGGATATAATATTGCATCTTAAGTGTCTGAAAAGTATTTCTTTTGAATGTACCTCAGCCAGATTGTTTCTGCGTCTTTTATTTCTTCACTTGATATATTACCATATGTTCTTTTTGATCTGTCACGAATATTCTGTACGAATCTGGAGGCATATGTCGTCACTCTCAATGCCTTTGTCATAGATGAACACTTCTAAATGTCAATTCCGAAAGGCCCCGCATCGGAATTATAACAAACGTTTGTAACGGTAACGATTTTATTTTTAGAGTGTTCTTTCTGTATTTTATCAGTTTCAATGTCTTCTAGTGATTCTTCTGCTCGTGTTTTTTCGTCATGGTCCAAATGAGGCTATTCTGATTTTTGTAAAGATAACCACTTTGGTCCATGCTACCATATATCACTACTTTGTATTATTTCTGTGTCAGCACCACGAGACGCGACATCGGCTGGGTTGTCAGATGTCGGTACATATCTAAACATGACATCTGTATGTGTGTTGATTTCTGTTTTTGATTAATACCGACTTGTCTTTTTTCGAACCCATCCAATGTAGCACACATTGAGAGTTTGTCCAAAGAAAATCTTGATCAAGATCGAGTCTTAACTGATTTTTTACAAATTGTAAACAGCGTACTCCAGTTAGAACGGCAATAAATTCTAATTTTGGTATTGATAGTTTCTTTCCCGGTGCAAGTCTTGTTTCACCAAATATCAGCTCCGCTTTAGTTCCACTATTTTTTTCTTGTCGGAGATACAGCACAAGTACGCCTTTGCCGAAGCATCACAGAAACAAGCCAGGCATTTTTTACTATCTGAATTTTCAGCTAAAGTAACACATCGAGGTATCTGGCATTTACTAATTTAAATCAAATCTTCTTTTAATGTTATCCACGCAAGTTTCTCTTTTTCGCCAATTTCGTCGTCTCACTCTAGCTTTTGCATCCATAATTGTTGGAGAAGAAGTTTACCTTGTATGATAGTTGGAGAATACAGACCAAGTGGATCAAATATTGATGCGACCGTTTTAAGGACACTACACTTTGACACTACACTAGGCGGTGTCCCACTGTGTTACTTTAATTGTTCGTTTTGTCCTCGTGTGTTTGCTTTGTATGCTAGTGTGTGTTGGTAGTGTATGTATGTGTGTGTACATGATTGTGTGTGCGTGTGTGTTGTGTGTGTGTGTGTGTGTGTGTGTGTGTGTGTGTGTGTGTGTGTTGGTGGTCAGTGCACTTCTGGGTGCTATGGGGCTCGTTTTGGGGAGGCTGCGTTTTTGGTATGTGGCATTCCCTGTTTGATATTATTTTTGTTTTTTTTGTTTACTTCGTTTCTTCATCTTGTACCACTACAGATGCCTTTATTGAAAGTTTGTCCGTCTCTGTATCCCAATTGTGTCCAATCACTTTCATTACACTAGAGTTGGCTCTGTTGTTATCCTGAATGAGTACATTAACTTGATTATCATTTGAAATCCACTCTCTCAAGTTCATGGATATCGTATTGTATATCGATTGTCCTTCTTGATATAGATTTAACGCATCAGATATTGATTCTGTACCAGGTACTAAATTGTCAACATATATATCATTTTTAATCTTGTCAGCTATCTGAGTACCACACGAATCAAGAACATGATATTCAACGGTAGCTCTAAGCAAACATGGAGATGGTATAACTCCAAATGGTACAAAAACGATATTTGTTTATGTTGCCTCTTGCACTTACTGGTTTAAAGAAGTCTTAGATCTACAAGAAGCGAGTCACATCTCTTTCAATAGGCTGAATACTTATTTGTAAGAACGTTTTATCTATATCGGCTACCATTGCAAATTTATGGAGACCCATATCTCAAATGTCTGGTTTCCAATTTGTAATTATGCACCCTTCGAAGAAGAGGTGTATATTGATTTGCAGATGTCGGTCGGTCGGTATGTCTGTCCGTCCGTCCCTCCGTGCGTCTACCAACTGGTTTTCAGATCCTGAAACTTAATGTGGAGGTTGGTCATGACCAGCAGGTTTTAGGTCAGTATGTCAAAAGTCAAGGTCGCAGTGACCCGGAATAGTAAAACGATTTCCGGATGATAACTTGAAAATGTTTGGACCTAGCATCTTCAAACTTGATGTGGAGATTTGTCCTGACCAGCAGATGATCCCGATTGATTTTGAAATCAGTTGG
This sequence comes from Saxidomus purpurata, assembly GCA_022818135.1. NCBI lineage: Eukaryota > Metazoa > Mollusca > Bivalvia > Venerida > Veneridae > Saxidomus > Saxidomus purpurata. Next base: position 10,648,482 of record JAFMSR010000006.1, on the reverse strand, counting down.
TCAAACTTCAGGGTCACGGTGACCCGTAATTGTAAAACAGTTTCCACACGATAACCCGAGAACGCTTGTGCCTAACATCTTGTAACTTGATATGGATGTTAGTCATAACCGGTAGAGGACCCGTAACAGTTTGGGATTAGAAGGTCATAGGTCAATGTAACAGTGACCCGGAATCGTAGAACGTTTTCCGCTCAATAATTTAATTTAGGAGTGACCAATTGCAATGAAATTTGGTTTGTATGTAGTTTGCAGGGAGAGGAAGCTTTGGTTGCATTTAGGGTCACTAGGATTAAGGTCAAGGTCACTGTTACTAAAAATAGAAAAATGGTTTCCGCTTCATAACATGAGTTAGGAGTGACCAATTGAAATGAAACTTGGTGTGTACGTAGCTTGCATTGAGAGGAAGATATTTTTATATTTTGTTCTTTTAAATTCATATATTGTTTTACAAACTACTCTTGTTTCATTTTGGCTTTGCCATGAAAAGAAGCAGTTTCACCAGTGACAACTACATGTAATAGATTGACATTGACAGGCAATATTTCAGGCTTGCAGGAATCTGACCATTTTTCTAGTAAACTACTTCTTAATATTGTTGCGTTAAATCCTGTATCAATTAGCATTGTTATATCCTGGCCCTGAACTTGGGCTGGCAAGAAAAATCCTTCATTTGTTACATTATGAGTTGTGTTTAATATCGCTGGCCCCTGTTGTTGTGGTAGTTTGGTCGTCCTGTGGGCCTCCAGGATGACCGGTCCTCGTTTCCCAAATGTGTTTGGGTCTGTTGGTGAGTTGATGATCTTTAGCTTGTCAGATGAGCTTGGTTACCTTGGAACTCACTGTTTCTTATGTTAAAACTAGTGTGATTTCTTTGAGTCTGATGATTTCTGTTAGATTGGTTGCCACGGTTACTTGGATGTGGTCCATTATTGTATGTTCTGTTATCATGTGGAGAATGGTTTCTCCAATGTGGAGTAAAGTAACTATTTCTTTGAAATTGAGGGTTAGTCTGTTTGTTCTGTTTTGATTGTTTCTTAAAGTTATGGAACTCTCTAATTAAGGCATTCAATGACTCATTCAAAGACTATCATGTTGTCCGTATCTTTCTGCTTATTTCCAGGTTCTTTATAACTGGTTGATACATTTGTGGACATGTTTCTTAGCTATTCTGTAGGATTCCCTTCTTGCTGCTATCTGTTCTGCCTCAGATAGTGTATTTGAGATTCGCTTTTCTCAGTCTAAGTTTCAGGTCCGAGTCATTTAGGGCATCAATGCAATTGACTCAATGACATCAGAGGGAACATTTGGATAGGCTAACTGACTCATTTTCTTTATATTTTGAGCCATTTCAGAAATTGACTCACCTGGCTTTTGACGCCTATTTCTCAATTTGACTTTAAATACCTCTGTCTGATTTAATGACCCATATCCTCTGTTAGTTTCTGGACGAAGGTATCATAACTGGTTTCTAGGTCTGCAAGTTCTGCTAGTAAGGAGCGCGCATTTCCAACAAGACAACTGGCTAAATAAAACCCCGAGCCGAAAGGTTCCATTTGTTTATTTCACTACATATTTTGTAGGACTCGAGGAACTCGTATACATCTTCCTTACCATCATATTTGGGGGGGTTAAACTTAATATTGCAACTGGCAGCACTAGAAGAGTAATCTCCCCTGTTTAGATGTGGAAAATTTATAGCAGGGTCAGGACTGGGTGTGTCACTGTTATGTTATTGCTAGAGTTTACCTGTACAGTTCAAGGAAATAAATGGTTCTCTCTAGGAGATCTTAAACCATTATTGTTTAAGGATTCTTGTCTTACTGTCTGTACTTCATGTTGTAGAAATCTCATTTTCTCATGAACTTGCTGTTGTTCAGCTATCATATTGTGGTGGTTGTGAGCTATTGCATTAGCTATAGCCTCTAACCTTCTCTCAATGCGGGTCTTTATGTCGTCGTCATTAGGGGCCTCAGGTCTGTCCCCTGGGTCGACTTCTGCGGTATTGTCAGGGTAGTCTGGTTCTTAAGGATGCATCTTTTCTTCATCCCTAATTACTTGTATTTCGAAGTCTTCACTTTCCATGTCTTTAATATTAATTTTAAGGTATTATTTCTGCTGTAATCAACATAATATTTTATGACAGCTAGGTAAAGACAGGGAAGTAATAATAATTACTTTGATTTTACTATTTCAGATATTGGCAGGTTTGGCAGTGACATATAGAAGAGCTAAACAGTCTATTGGTGTATGGATGTTAAAACACCAGAAGGTCCTTAGGTCCGGTGGAGCCACCCGTTGGAGTCCTTGGAGCTAGATCGATTATCCGATATTGGCCTCTATCGGTTACAAGATGATGAATCGCCGTCCCCCGATTTCATAGACCGTAGCAGTTTGCAATGTGTATTATTCAAATAAACTAATTGTATGGTGTTGTTTTCTCTATTTGTTCCCCATATTTAACTAAGGTTCAGAAATGATATATTTGTGGAGACTGTAGTGGAGCTATCCGGTGGAAATTACTTGTCAGAGCCACAGTGGAGATGGAGCCGTCTAAGGAGTCGGAAGAAAAATCAACAATAATTTCTGATTAGCTGTTTAAGTCATAACCCATTGGTTGGAATTTCTGTTATATGTTTCTAGGTATTAAAATGAGATATGGTGTTTTTCATTTTGTTCTCTATTGTCACTGGTATCAAGCTTTAAGGGATCCAACTTCTGAAACCAGTTGTTCTACGGCACCCCTGCCAGGATGCTCTAGAACGATTGTTATAGTTCGGGTTCGAACAACAAGTTGATCACAATGAAAGCATATCTAGTATAAGCAAGAATGAGACGTTGATCCAGTCGATTATCTTAATTTTCTGGTTTAAAACATTTTCAATACATTTACTGCAACATATAGTACAATGACACACACACGCACGCACGCACGCACGCACGCACGCACGCACGCACGCACGCACGCACGCACACACACACACACACATATATATATAAGTGAAAAATACAAAAAAATGTGCCGGAAAAAGTTAAATATATGAAAAGATAAAAACACAGTCCATGCTCATCAGGATCAAACAGGGATGCAATTTGGAGCCACGAATACCAAGTGATTTATATAGGAAATAGATATATAGGGAAACTCTCCAGTTGATCTTGTAATCAATAGTAAAATACATAAAAGACCTGTACCTCTCCAGTTTTCTTCCTTTTTGACATGGGTAATTTATTTTATTGATATGTGGAGATGTTTCTTGGTAATGAAACAGCGTTCTGTTATTGTGTTTTTTTTTGGTGGAGACGATTGATAAAGAGAAATTTCCAAATTCGTGGGTTTATATAGTCTTAGAAAAGGTTTATTTGACGTCACCATGAAAATGACATCAGGAGAGACGCTCCACTTAACTCGATTAAGTTCGGAACTCAGAATCGGCTATATACGTCACGGTCCGTATTTACGAATTAAACGAGCAGACCGAAAGCGGATAATCATAACATGAGGAGCTTAAATTCATTTAAGCAGATAACCAAATATGATCAATGAATGACCTCTAAATACAGGAGATAGCTGGGGTGAGTGGAGCATTTTCCACTAGGTAAACATGTAGATGGGACATTGACCTTTCGATTGAGACCGGGTATAAACACTGTCATGGGTTTTTGGGTAGGAAATTACATTATACATTATATTCCTGCTTCGAACCAGCCACGCTTAATCATTTCTTGTTTTTTCTGTAGCTCCTGCATTGTACTTGTACAATAGTCGGAACGTACATGTAACAGTTGTCTAAATTTGCGTATATCGTGCGTGTAACGTGCGTATAACGTGCGTGCACTCATCGTGTATTTTGTCAATCGTGTATCGTGTAACATATCGTATCATTCATCGTGTAACGTGTACCATATACTATACACGATATACGATTCCAGGTGCACGATGCACAATAGGCCTATACGGTATACGATTAGGTGCTTTATTCAGTCGTGAATTGTTTTACTACGCGTGTGCATCTCCGCAAAAAGAAATAAAGTGCTGACTTCACATTGTATTATTTTTCATTCGCCAGTGCAATACGGGCAATAATGACTTCCGGGACAGGTGGAAGACAGTTTACACCTGACATCCGAAATTTAATTATATTTTATCGACGGAAAGGACATAATTTTTCTTCAAAATCTAAACTGTTGTTGTGTAGGCAGTAGACAAAGTATAAGGAAATTCAGTCGGAATTATAACAGGACAGGGAACATCAACTACTTTAGAAGGTAAGATATTGACTATTTATTTGGTAAATAAAAATGATATGAAGAATCCAAGAATCAACAATAGTTTTCATCAGTTAATGTCCGAGCAAAAATTAATAAAATAATCGTACAGTGCCTTATTAAAATAACATCTTGATTAAGATAATCCATGTAATGGTTATAAAGATAATCGTTGCTTGAATTACACAAAAACTATGAATGATTTATTGAAAAGATATTCATGTTGACTGTCAAAAAGACAAATGGACAGTGTCACTTTTTCGCGTAGTGGTGCTTCAAAGAAAGGTGTTGACAGCAATTAACTTACGCCCAATTCCTCGCACCTAAGGATCAATATTAAATACAAGTTTGACACTTACTGTAATTTATTTCGCACCTAGTTAAACTAGGGACATATGTAACTTTCCGAAGTATTTTTGCTATTGTGTAGGTCCGAATCCTGTAATTAACCGGTCTTATTCCTTTTGTCTCATTAAACGGTATAAGGGCAACAAATTGTAACAGAGTATCAAACAAACAGATTTGGTGAAAAAACCCAATCAAACTTTAAGTAAACTGTAAAAAGTCAAAAGTAATCGTATAACGTGTACTCCGTCTAACGTGTAGCGTGCAGCGTGCGCCTCGTATATCGTTCATATCGTTATGAATCGTGTACCGTGTATTTATCGCACGTGTAACGTGCGTACATCTTGCGTGTACCGTGCGTTCCGTGTAACAACTGTTACGTTCCGACTACTGTAAGCCAGCGGACATGCAGGGGTTTATCACAGACATTTGTAAATCCACTTTAAGGTCTGAAAAATCTGTTGTTTTTGTTTCAGCTGATCAAATATCTGATTCGAGTATAAGTTTTGAAACAGTCTTTTTCATGTGTTGTTTAAATGTATGATAAACACTTACATCCAGTGGTTGGAGTTTGCCGGCAGGCTGGCAGGCAAAGCCCAGTCTTTCGTAAGTGTGACTTTACCACCGTACTCTACTACCAATGTTTTTATCCGATTTTATCCGATTTTATGAATCCCTTTGCGGCAGAAATGATAATTGTACTATTTACTACTCCGCCTGATGCCGGTAATTTCGTTATGTAGTCTTGAAATATACGTCGATTTGCCAATTTTCAATTCCCTGCCGCGCGGTGATTTTGGAATGGGAGGTAGATGCAGCTGTTAAATCCAGCTTAGTCCTTCATAACTTCTGATATGATATTTTCATTCCAGGACCGAACTGTGCTCTCATTGATATTGCAATTTAGAACATCACTAAAATGTTAAGAAGCTCTTGTGATTCCGTTCTCATTTGCATACATGGCAATTTTACAACGAGTTTCTGGTAAGTATTCTCCATATGAACTCCGCTTTCATCATATAAATCTATTTTGAAATAAATATGTTTCAGGTAATAAATGATCTCAGTTGCAACGAACGTAATCTGCATTCAATACACAGTCAATCATTTTCGACCCTTACCGACTGTTTACAGCTTAACGATAGCGTCGGCAAGCTACACAGAAATATATTAGAAAAGATAGCTTAAACATATTCTAATGCATATTATATATTTCTGCATAATGACAACTGCATATGAACGAGTAGACGAGTAGATTAATGAAATTACAACAATCGGGTAGAGATAAATTCGACTTACCTAGCAAACGGCTGATGTTCACATCATTTAAATATGTTTGAAGCAATTCCCAAAACATAAAATAATCTCACTATAGTTAAGATAAACATACTTTATTGTTCAGTCCTAAATATAGTTTGCATACGCTTAATTACATAAAGTAAAATCACCAGTCATGTTTCTGTGATGTCTGTAACGTTTTTTAACTGTCTATTAAACTGCATCGCGAAATTCAGATCAGCTGTACAGCTGAAATGGGAGGTAATGACCAGTTGGTGGGAAAAATAATTTTGAAGAGATATAGAGCAATTAGTACAAATAAGGTACACATGTACTTGTAACTCAAATGTCGATTTGCTAGTGACAATATTCGTGTTTTCACTTGCTCTGTGATCAGCTTACTACAATTTATAAAAGTTGTATAATTTCGCGGGTACTCGGAAACGACCATTTCGTATTTTCGACATGACAAATGGGCTAAAGCTATATTGCATCGATGGTTTGGTTTCTTTTCTCTAAACGTTATGACACAGTAATTAATGTCCGATTTCGAGTGTAAGTTGGAAGATTATCAACTTATAAAACTGACAGACGGACCTTGACCTTCAAAATGTGTTGTCACTTTTTTCAAAACAATCTTTTAAAAATCCGCCGATAATAAAAAATAGCATTTATTAGGAAACGATGATAAAGGGAGATTACTCGGAGATAACTATTCAGTAGCACGCATCAAAATAAATTTATCACCCTGAAACTGTACCATTACGAGAATTGAGTTACTTTTCTTTCTTTGCTGAGTCATTTTCATCATTGTGTTAAGATACCGACATATATTGTACGTAATTTTAAGACGTAAAATGATAGGATGGTCATGAACAATTTCTTGAACAAACACGGCACTGAGTATTATTGAAATTGTTGTCCTATCATCCATATTTTAACAAAATGTAGAAACACCATTTTTATCAATCGTAGGTATTATTCTTTTATCCAAATAATAAGCAGCAAAGGTTTGACACAACACCTGTCAAAGCGTCAATTAGTTTATAGTATATGAACATAGTTGATAAATGTTTCACACTTCGCCTGAAATGTTGGATAACAATCCACGGGTTAAAATTATGGTCGTTCATTGGAAAGAACAAATAACGATGACATGCTATTTATAGATGATGAGAAATGATGCATCTTTTTGTAATTTTATTTTTTTCCCGAATATTTGATTAATGTTTTACTAACACAATACCAGGGATCGCTGGTTCGAGCCCCGCCCTTCCACAAACATAACTAACAGTTATTCGGATGAGTCCTTAAACCGAGGTCTGATGTATCGGTGCTGTACATCGGGCATGTTAAAGAACCAGAGGTGTCTCCAAATGGATAATCCGGTACCAAAGATAAAAATATTAAATACATACATACTCGGACGTTCGTTTATAACGACTCATTTCAACTTCTATCGCAAGAGACTTGCAAATTATTATAAATCTCGCCTTGTAATCTGTCGTCAGTTTTTCCGTAATTAGTTGCTGAACTTTTAAGGTTCAGTTTGATACATGTATATATAGCCTTCCTCTCTTAAAAGTAGATTTTAAGAGCATTATCAAAAAACTTCATAATGCTTTCGTGGTCTGAAAGCTTTCAAAAAGTTTTGGCAGAAACATTAATAAGATATATCAAAATAAAAATTACTAATTAAAGTTGTTCGCACTCGGATTTTTGTAAAAAAAAAACGTTCTTAAAACTGTATGTAAATAACGTATTTTAGAACATTTAGTCATATAAAAAGGCTTCAGTATAAATTCACGTTTATCTCTTAATTAAAAAAAATACGCTACCAAATTCAAAAGCATTGCAAACGCTTTTGAAATTTCAATATAAACATATAGTGAAGCGGTGCCGTGTAACCGATATTTTCAATCGATTTCTGAAACTCCTACCTAGATTTTTGCTTATTATTTTAATCTAGCTTTTAGTTTTATATTTATGTATAAAAATGTCAATTTAAATAAAAATCAACAGTAACTGAGAGCAAGTAGCTTTAAGTTTGGGGATACAATGCTTCAATGTTGGTTTTCAAAGTTGAACTATTTGCATGGGTGTATTTCTTCATTTGAACCTTTGTAGCACTAAAAAATTCAGTTCTGGTTTTATTGAATTTTTTCTGATACTACAGAGCTTGTTACATTTCCTCTAAATTGTAACACAATTGCACACGCCTCTGTGCTGCTCCGAAGGAATTAAGGTATATATAGGGAAAGACGGTTTAAGGTAGAACTGGATGTGTGAAAGGGCTATTCTTCCAACAGTGTGAGGAGTTTCTATAAACACTACCATATTTCTTTTTTTTAATTTACTAGGTAATTAATGCCTTTTTTAATACAATTGCTTATTTCCGCTTTGTTTTTTTTTATAAAAGTTTTTATATCTCATATAACATTTTATAGATTTAATAAGATAAAGATTTGTTTACTGAGTTACTTAATATAATCAAATTTTTAATTGACTTGATTTTCCGTAATAAACAATGCAACAATTTGTAGTATTCTAATTTAATCACATTTTGTACACAAATTAGACAAACCAAACCACATGAGAGAAGATTAGAATTGGTCATATAAATGCATGCATAGATTACATTGGTGGTATTCCTTTACCAAATAAGTACAACTGTCATACTAGGCAATGGTAATACGCATGTAAACATCATTAACATCTATTTTACTCCTCAGTCTAGGATTTCATGCACGTCTAATGAGGTATTACATCAGTCAAAAGTGTCTGTTGCATTTGTATAATATTGTTAAGTCAGAACCGTGACAAGTATTTGCTTGGTATGCAATTTCCCGCCCCAGATCTTGTGGAATATGAGATCGATAATAACTATCAAATTGTACAAACAATGTATTTATTTAATATTATAGGTTATTGAACTTGTATGGTGAAATATTACTTGGAACGAGTTGATTTGGCGGGAACAACGAGCTTGCGAGTTGTTCCCGCCAAATCAACGAGTTCCAAGTAATATTTCGCCATACAAGTTCAATAACCTTTTTATTATATACTTTCATATTGAATATGAACAAAAATGACATTCTGTTAGCAAAAAACAATAAATGAATCTTGAAATTTCTCAGACAACTAGCGTACTATTTCACCATGTACATTTTCTTTATTGCGTATTAATAGACTCGATTCAATATTGTTGTTTATACGTGACGTCATTTATTAGGAGAAACGTTGACGTCAATTATACGGTTAGAAATTTCAGTTGCCGTCCGCCATCTTGTTTTGAAAAACGCAAGACTTTTTCTACGGTTGCGGGTTTGTACTTTGAAATGTGAATACATCAACTTGATGTACGTTCCTAAAAATGTTTTCTCTTTCTTATGACTACATGCAAAACATCGTTCATTTTGTTTATCAATACTTGGCTGAAATACGTACCAGTAATTTTCGTAACCAGAACTGGTATTGCGTGCCCTCAAAAATTGGAACCTTTTAAAAAATGAAATTCTTTTACGTCTACTTGAAAATGATTGAAGTTTCTTTTTTATTTTAAGACCGTAGTTTATTTAATTGTAAAAAACGGTCACACTTCGACATATAAACCTCAGTAAAACGATGTTTACAAACAAATAAAATAGTCCGTACAGCTGATCGCTAAGACCGCCCCCCTTGCCAACGTTCAGTATCATTCCGTGCCAACGTGCAGTACCGTAGAATACTGAACGAACTCTCTAAGGCAAAGTGAACGGGGCAATATGAAAGTATATAATAATACATTTATTTTGCATTCAAAATAAACTGCAGATATCTTCCAATGTCAACACATTAAAAATAGTTTACTACCTCATGAATAAAATAATATTTGTGGTAAATTTTATTCCAGTTCTGTCTTGAGGGACATAAACTTAAAAATCTGGCCGACTGAAATCAGCAAATACTATTTATTTATGTCATAAATGGTAACGCAATAAACAATACAAAGCAGAAGAAGTACATGAATGAAATTGCATAAACTCTACTCGCACTTGAAGCAGACATTGCAAGAACTTTACCTGTAATTAGATCAAATGTATGTTTACAGATTAGAATATCCATAGAAGGGTTTTCGTTTTCTTTAATTTCATATTCACTTCTGTTCAGCATAGTTTTGGACCGTGAAATGCTTACTCCCCACGGAAAATGGCGGATATCATAAAAGGAGGAATTAAGTGTTACCAAAGGACATTTGTGGGTTGATAGTAACAGAATAATATCGTATTCGGTATTGAACGTTGCTGTTTGATTTTCTTGAACATTGTATGTTTCTAATTTAAGAGTACGATTATTGTTAATATCCCATTGTGTTAAATACATCCGAGCTTCATTTGAGGTATGTAAGTCAAAGAGGTCTAGTCTTAAATAAAACTGTTTCTTGTAGCCACTGGTTTCGTTCATATTGATAGTGACTACGGTACCATGCATTTCCAGCAATTTATCTATAGTCAAAAGACTTTTAGGCCAATTAGGAGAAAAAGAGAATTCGAAATAAAGTACGATAAATGCAACAGTCCTCCCTGTCGATGTTGTGGTGTCATGGTTACTCTTAAGATGTAAACTGAACGATCTAACGCTGATGTCCAGGAAAGTACTTTTCAACCACTCATGGAAATATTCATCCCGTTTGTATATTTCACCTACCATGATTCTGGATAGCGGTAGTAACTGCAGGAAGACCCTATATCCAACCCCTCCTATTTTTGTCGCAAAATTGACACACGACCGACCTATGTATATTTTCGGCTCTTTACAGCTTACCTCGATACAAGTTTTCTAAAATAATGATAAAAATATAAATATTAAAACAACTTTCACAAAAACGTTTAAGAGTTATGATCATTACGCCTGCGACAACAACAATGAGTATTGCTACAACTTATTATGTCTGGAGTGGTGTTAAGCCTAAGTGGTGAAATTTCATTCGGATGGATATTTGAGGTACTAATTTGCCAGTCCTTTTACTTTCGAGTGATAATACACGTCAATGTGACGATCGCACTTTAATGGAATACATTCACCAATAGCTTATTATCAGTAAAAACAATTATTGCAAAAGTAATAGCTAAATAACATACATGTATATAACAGTTTTCTTCCTACTTAACAAAGTAACTGTTGAAAGTTAACAGATTCTTTTTTAACTGGCCAAGACATAAAAAGATTTTCCATCTTTGTTTTATGACCATTGATTATTGTATCCACTAAAGAAAGAAATTGTTGAGCTTAACTACTTTTTAAAAATATTCTGAAAACTGTACATGCTTTAACAGTTTTCCTTGACCGAATATTTTAGTCATTTTTAACAGTATTATAGCTTTAAGATTAAATTGAATACGTTAAAGGAATGCTATCATGCGTTTTCGTTTCTTCTGAACAGTTATTATTTCAGTTTAATTGTATCCATGTTGAAATACTTTTCAAAATATATAAGGAAAGTTAATTGCATTTTAAAGCTGTAAAACAAATTGAGAAATCTAGCTTTGTCACTTGGGACTATTCCAAAGCCAAAATAACGTAGTCGTTTTATACATTAAACGTTATTCTTATGTCAAGTAGCGTTTGTAGTAACATTGTTTGTTTAATATTATAATGCATTAATGGGCACAATTATCAAATACAAACCTAAATCATATATTTTATACACACTGAATTATAAGTTGCATTTCTTACGCTCCATAACGGGGGTCATCTAGTCGTCGCTTTGTCCGTCTGTCCGTCCGGAAGGCCGTCTGTCCGTCTGGACGGCCCTCCGTCTGGACGGCCCTCCGTCTGTCATACATTTGTTCAGAGATAACCTTAATATGCTGAAGGGAATGAGTTGAAATTTAACAAATATAGGGATCACAGAGATAAAGTGCAATGACAAAATGCCAGTACTTTTAATTAGTCATCTTTTTAATTATTCCCCGTTATGCTGTATGACGGTTCATAGCTCAAAAACTACAAAATGGATTGAGCTTAAGATGGAAGTTGACGATATTAGGCGAACGATAAAATGACCGATAGTTACAACTCTAGTCTATTTGATATTTGAATTATCTCCCTTTGTCTTTTGAAAATGTGTTAGTTCCGAACATTATTGCCAAACCATGAAATTATTCAGATTTACTGGATATTAAACTTAGTGATAAAAGTGCATCATCTAAGAACCATTACTCTATCTCATGTTTAATTATCTCCCTTTACATGAATATGCTGTTTCGGATTATCAAACTTATAAAAGGGATTTACTTTAAATTTCACACATTAATAGAGGCTACTGAATGAAAGTGATATATTTATGAATCATAACACTGAAACTTAATCCGAAATTGCGTTTGTGATGAGTTTAACTCAAAATTGTTTATAGCGTTGGGTCGATATTTTACACAGAGATTGAGCATATTAAAACAAGAATTACATTATATAGTGACCTTATGTATACCTTGCATCGCCCTTCATCATGCAAAAATATGAAACTATATAGGGAACATAGCTAGAATACCATTCGACAGGAAGTGCTTGCTATGTTCAAAATGAAAACTTTGCCATTTTTTATTCCTTAATACATTGTACAATTGTCTGCAATGTCATAGTTGCACTTTTCACGCAAATAAATTAAAGCGTCTAATGTTTTGATCTGCAAGATCAGAATTCGGGTGCAGTTTATTTGGAAACGTATGCATTGGTATTCGATGTTTTCAATGCTCTTGTTTCATCAAATATTGCTTGGATCGCTTTATACTCAATTAACCAATTGCACAAATAAAAATTAAATTAAAACTTGACTGTCAGGTAATATGGTCGCATATATTCACTTCCGAGGAGACTTTTTTATTCAATAAAAAACTTAAATGATTGTATCAAAGTGTTGATACATGTATGTCATTTTAAATACATGTTAGCACATGCATTATCTAAATCAGGAAGACAGCTGTATATTGTTTACCTGCAAAACATCGTACAACGTGTGTCCAGCGCAATTCTTTTTATCTTCAGATTTTTCAGTTGCAGCCAATGGCCCTATGTTTTTATAGTCTAGTACTAATGAGAAAGAACTGTCTCCTTCCATAATAAAATCGTTCGGACAGGAAGTATCATTCTGTGTATTTTCATTGCACATATAACAAAACATGTTTCTGTAGAATCGCTTGTAAGGAGCAATATAGGCAAGGCAGGCCTCTTCGACCACATGGTTCCAGCTTTCCCATTTACCAGTTACGTTACATTTTGAAATGAGACTAGCACATGCATTTATGTCATGCAAATAATATTTCGAATTAAATATTATGTTACAAGTTTCTGATTGAAGAACCCTTCTAATGACTTTATCAGCATCAGTTGGTTTAAATACCGATCCATTGCAAAGAATGTGTACCTCCCAGAAATCTAGATGATCTTTAAACCCATAACATTCTGCACAGTACTTATTCTTGAAAGTTTGGTTTGTCCACCTGCTTGTGACAGGTATTTTACTAAGCAGATCAAAACTATTTTCATTTTCACACATTTGTTTACGAATAGCCCGTCTATGTCTAAGGTGACCGTCGTCTATCATCCGGTCTGGACACTTTTTGTACATTTTTACAGATCGTGGAGAATTCGGATATGTTCCGCCGTTTTCTGCTAAAATCCGTGGTTTCAACTGTAAAGGATCACAAAATACTTCTTGCTCGAGATTTGCCTGTGACACTTGTTCGTACGTGTTGTAGACTTCTGGACAGCAATTTCCTTCTCTTTTGCACATGTTTTTGCAAGAACAGGCTTCGCAGCATTTGGTAGTTTCTAATTCTATTTGGTTCTCAAACATTGTTTCTACAACGGTGTTCATTCGCCGAGGGTCTTGTTCATTCACAGCACATGGTGACGACTGTAGACAGTGAGTGTGTTGTGTATGGATGATTGCCTTTTGAATGTCTTCATATTTCCATTGGGTAAAAGCGTTCACAGCTTTAAAATATAGCAATGAAACAGCAAATACTTTCAATATGCTAGTCAAAGTTAGGATAAAAGTGGCCTGAAAGCAGAACAAAAATGAAAGAGACAGTAACGCATGAAAAGGTAAGGCGACGTTACAGTACAAATGTATTCATTGTTGATCTAAGTTCTATACTTAAAAAGGACTCTCAAAATTCCGGTATTCATTTTTATAACAAAAAATTCTCCAAGGTCAAAACATATTTTTAACATTGATCATTTTTGTAACGAAATAGAAATGGGGACCTCTTGGAAACTATGAAAACGGTTTCCATTTGGACAGTCATTAATACTTATTGTCCGATTATTAGTTTTGTAGAAATGGCTTTAACTTTAAAAATCCTGAAGAAACAAATGACTAAATACAAATGTAGAACAAAAATAAATGAAATTAAATACAAAAAAACTCAGAGTTGCCAAAGTCAGAATTTCGCTTCAAAACTGCTACTCAACCCTTTAAGAGAGACGCCGTGATGTAAAGGTAGAGCGTCGGACTCTTAACTCGGCAGCGGTATTTGACCACAACGACCATCGTCCCTTTTCAGGCGAGGGTCCGTATTAGAACTCCAAGAAGCAGTCATCAAGAGTTATTGTAGTTTATATAAGTCTAGCAGCTAGTTGTTCTATCATTATAAAATAAACAAGACAATAAATTAGGTTATATAAATGTTTACTTACTCGTGTAACGTTGGTCTCAGACACCTGTTGGCTATAGGAATACATCTTCATTATTCTGTGGAGTATGCACATTGTTTGATTCTCTTTTATACATTCTTTAGATACGCAAGACAGTTGGCTGCTCTTTTCACCGCCTATAATATTTTACGACTGCTAATAAGTTATCGCCGGGAGACCAAAGTTACCGTTAGATTAACACAAACAGCAATAAAATAGTATTGGATGAAATGAACACTGCAATAGAACGAAATATCTACGCAGGCCTGGAGACGTAGACTTCCACTTATAGGAGGTATCTTATATAATTCATCAAATCAAACCGAAGAATCACAAAAGAGGGAAACGCCTTTCGAGCTTAGATAAAATAAACGTTGCGATTTACTCAATATGTTACTGAGACTGTACCAGCTATATCGCCGTAACATGTTGTAGAAAGCTAGAAACCCTACAGGTAAGCACTTACAGAAAAATGCACTGTGCATTTATGCAGTTTGTAAAAAAACTATTGCTCAAACAAAGGGATCCTTTCACAAAGTAATAGACTAGTATAAGTATTTTTGATTCAAAAGAATTAATTATAAAAGTGGTAATACAGAACAAGATGTATGTGTTTGGCTTATTATACATTTTCGCATACTTTCAATTCATATCTCATGACAATGCTAGGTATCGAGGCGGGCAAAGATAGCAAAATCCTAATAGCAAAGATAGGGCATCGTTAAAACAAACTTAAAAATCTAAATGATAGGTTTCGATGGGAAGTATATGCAACACATAATTTGCATTAAGTCGCTTAAAGGTACGTAGACAGAATGTCTTACAACGTCACTAATGCCAACCTGCATTGCAATTACGGATTTATACGTTTCTGAGATATGGTTTGTGATCGAAAATACCTGCAGGCAATCGCCAAAACAATGTAACGTAGAATAGAATGTTCAACAAATGTGATACATTTGTCGCTTTGGATACATACGAAACACAGGATCCATTCAGTGAAGACGAAAGCCGAAACTGTGGCGTGAGATTTTCAACCCGTACCAGCTTAAGGGTTTAAGTGAAAAAAATGAAAGTCTGAAATCTGCAAAGCGAAGCCATTTCATTTGCAGAGTTGTGAATTTTGTTGATTGATTTTGTTATTTACGTATGTTCAGGCGTTAGAGAAAGCTCGAAAGCTCAGAGTACTCTTCCACTTATAATTTACAATTTTGTCCCCGCTGAAAAAGCAGGTCAAACTTGTGCAGATTTTAGTCAAAACTCTATTCTTATTTTTCAAAAATATGTTAACTACAATGTATTTGCATGTTTTTTAAGGTAAGCAACAATGCACATCATTGAAAACAAAATAGTTTACCCCACACATAAAACAGGATAGCAAATTATTATTTTGTTTTGTTTTTTTCTCAGAATATTACATTTGTATGTACCATTACTATATATAGCTCAAAAGAGGTTTTAACATGTACTAACGATAATTGTCAAGATGAAGATGATTATTTATCCGAAGCTTGGTGCCTTTAATTAGATATTGATATGAAAAACCAATAAAGCAATTGTTATCATAAGAATATAACTGTCGGCATAGAATATTTTATCCGATATTAACAATTTGTAATAATAAACCGTATAGCATATTCATATTATTAGATGGGAACGATGGATTTAATTGATGCAATTACATAACAGTAAAAGCACGAAACGTTAATAAACCTAAAGCTCTTAAGAAAGTTATTGCTTAACTTTAATTAGTTCTGTGGCAGTTATGAGATAAATACATATCTATTACATACCTTTAATATCTTATGAACGTGTTGTAATGAGGTCTTTTCTTTTCTTATTTTGTACTTGAATGAAAATCTATAACACCATATCACATGGATAGGGATTTGATTGTTGCCTTTACAGAAGTAAAAACGCAAATGAAACTATTAATGACATAAATATTATATAACATAAATTTAGTCCTTCGAAAAAATATTGCTAAACAATTAATTATATTGTGACATTTACAAAGTTTTAAAGTAGATAATTAACTTAAATATAGATATTAAATGTTTAATAACACATAATTAGAGATATGCCGAGGGAAAACTTATATATTCCATATACTACATTTGTAATTATGCTGTACTACAAATATGTAACAAGATGGGAGTACTTTTACAACATGGTCAATCATTGCAAAGACGAAAGTCTGTAATATCACGATACGGAGTATACATTAGACAACGCAGTCTTTCCCATGTGACAAGGCTTGTATGAACATTTGCATTTGATTGGATTGTCGTCCCGTCTTTTCATAGAACACCTTGCAAAATACATTATGTTAATATTATCATAAAACATTATCATTTTCCGGAAAACTGAATATGCTCGTGTATTCTTCACAAAACGTATCACTTGTGTACTGTTTTCAAAAACATTAAGCTCTCTGCGTGCGGAAACAGTGGGGCATATGTTAGTACCTGCCCTAAATACATGTAAATTGTACGGCCATAATGAATCAAATGTCAGTTAATGCCGAGTTTCTTCAGTTTAGATTTTTTATCTAAGTCAGTTGAACTGTTACATTAGCGTTTATGTTCGTCAGTTTGACTATATCTGTGAATTCTAGCATACGGAATGAGGTATTTATTTCATTT
Source organism: Saxidomus purpurata (assembly GCA_022818135.1). Lineage (NCBI taxonomy): Eukaryota > Metazoa > Mollusca > Bivalvia > Venerida > Veneridae > Saxidomus > Saxidomus purpurata. Next base: position 10,631,272 of record JAFMSR010000006.1, on the reverse strand, counting down.
TGTACGAAATTACTTACAACTGTGGACAACTATAATTTCCTCAAACAGTTGTTTGTGTCTCAAAATTGTAATACGTGTTTTTCATTAAAATCATATTGTAAAAGCAGTTTAAAAAAGCCTTGTATCTGACAAAATAATCTAACGATTTTCTTATCAAGGCGCTTCTGGTCATGCCCCTCATTAATTCATTAAGGACTCAATCCATCGATTCTTGTTATAGGAACAGGTGTGATCTTCCAAAAATCTACATACTATATCTCTATTCACTGAAAAGTTGTATGTACAGATCGTCTAACTTTTAGGACGACAGGCGTTTACCTCTATTTTAACAAGCGTTTGTGTGTACATGACAACTGGAACAAAACATTTCGAAAAAAGTTTTTTTTTAATTTTGAATCTAAACTATGATAATCTAATGGGACGTGTTCTAACTACGAAATCGAGTTGTTGATTCAAAGATAATGCGGTATCTTCATTTCATATTACAGTAAACTTCGTATAAAACGAACTCTTCGAATCCATTATATCCGGAGTTTGTAATATCCATTTAGTAATGTCATATTAAATAAAGAAGACAAACAATAGGGCCAAGAAAATGTGTCCCTTATATCGGGAATTTCGCTATATCTTGAGTCGATATATACGGTGTTTTCTTTATTGTATGTGGCGATCTTTGCAGTCCTAATGTAACGCTTACACACTGTTAGTATATATTGCTAAACGCCGATACTTGTATGGTTTACAATGTGTTTCAGTGTACTTGAAAATATGAGGCATTGCCTCTCGCTCTTTCCTCTATGGAATTCTGGCAACCCAGAGATGATCAGTTCTTTCTCTTTACAAAACTTAAACACTGATTGATGTCTTACTTTCTCCCATGAAAATAGATCTTCCATTGAAGTAAATCGGAAGTGTACATCCTACATACTGAATACAGGATTATTGTGATAAAGGTATTGCGCTTTTAGCTGTGCCCTTATTACTCGGCTATTCTTATATTGCGTTACGGTGTATAATTTTGCTGTACAATGTCTCGGAAGAGTGGTTCTTTATCTACACATTGAGGCTAGCAAACGATAAACGGAATATTCGTGAGATGATTATTAACTACGGATCGTTGAACATTACGTTAGCTTTTGCGTTTGTGTTTGCGTTGGTGGTGTTTTGGTAGGATATTTTTTTCGGTTCTATTTGCAACTAAGATTGGAAAAAATATGGATTTGGGAAATAATAATGCTTGCATTATTTTACACGTATGTTCTCCGTTCGATCAGATCTTAAACTGCCAATGTAATCCAACCTCTTATAATCCTTATTTGTGAATTGCGTTACGACATAACCTAAACAGCGTAGTATTACGTTATCATTATGCAGTGTCCATGTATGTTCTTCTTATTATGTTTCATCTATAATATTCAGTGTATACATATTAGTACACTGATCATGATGTATGTGTGACAAAACACATACTGCGTGCATTGCAATGGATGTATTTGCCCTCTATTGTGATTAGTAAAAAAGAGCTATTAGTAACCAGACCTTATGTACTTGTTTTACAATTGACATGTACCTGAATGTGCATGTATATTGTTCCTGAATGTAACATAATAATGCATGACTTTTGATCGACGTTTAAATTTTTTAATTAATTTATGTCGTAATTCCAGTAGGTTTACTAATATGCACCATTCGCTATATATTTTTATGTTCATTGTGATGTCGTTTGTGGTGTAAGACTATTCAAAATTGCTGTTTTCTGTAGAACAGTATCAGATACTATGCAATATAACATTTTGAGTTTCAATTCTTGATTTTGCCATCAATCATCTCTGCTGTTGTACTAAATCACCTGATAAAGTTGGAGCATGCAATAATGCTATTTTGAATTTAGTTATGGTTATTAAAATCACTTTACCGGAATTATAACAGCTAAACACAATACTGTTAAGATACTATCTTTCGAAGCTCGTTTGACCTGTTTGTACTAATTAAAGCACTAAGAGTGCGAAAGACTAGGGTTTTAGATGACTTGATACATACTTATGTTTGTAACAAATACAGTCGTATTTGTCAACAGACAAAAACAAAGAAAGTCAGACAAAATTGTGCTTGCAGGGTAAATTTAGTACTTACAGTTAGTTCTATAAGTTAGGTAAGTAGTCGCTGTCGAGGAACTGTAACCATTCAACGTAGCCATTATTAATTTAGTAACCTCTGTTAGTTTAACAAATAATGGTTTATTGAAGTTTGAAGTCCTTTATTCTCATAAACAACGCTTTTATTCTATTTTGAAATATGATATTGCAAAAAAAGTATTAAAGTACATGTATTCGAAATATGTATTAAGGCAAAGTTAAACAGTATGCTACATTGATAGCGTACATGTTTTATTAATTACCTGCAGTATATCATACACCGTTCGTCCAGTACAGTCTTTAGATTATTCGGATATTTCAATAGCATCCATTAATATTAGATACATGTATCTATGATCTATTACTAAGGTAAATGTAAAAACCGAATCTGTTTTGACATTAAATCTAACAGGTGTCCACTTGTTTTCCATTACACATATAACAGAAGATATTTTTGTTTATCTACAGAAATCTACCCGTTCTAGTAGGCCGTGACATTATGCGCAGTTGGATTTATTCTTAAAAGCTTCATTTGTGTCTTGGCTTGTGGCAGTGACCTACTTACTAAGTCGAGTCTATTCTCATGCTCAAGAAGGTCACGTTTGCGTTTATGTAACTGAAGACTATCATCTGACATTTTGCCAGGGCATTTGTAACTGTTGTACATAACATTAGAATAGTCTGAATGTGAAAACTTTACATTCGACGAGGAGCGTGGTTTTAAATGTAAAGGCACACAAAAAGACTCATGTAAGAGATGTGCTTAAGAAAATGTTCGTGCGTGCCGAATACATCTGGTCAACATTTTCTGTCTCTTATGCATGTACTTGATATGAAAGAACAAGATCCGCAACATGAACTTTGCATTAATTCTATGTGTTCCTCCAACATTGTGTCAAGAGCTGTGATTGCCGCTTCATCGAGGTACATGGCCATGAGCTCTTTTCGTTTCGTAAACATTGAATAAAACAAATAATTACCTGTACGAATTAAAATATAATATCACCTGATTATGATAAACGATGGAAATTGTTTAAGAACATAACAACTCAGCGTAAGAAGATTTTGTACTACTAGGGATGCACGATAAAACCGGTATACCGATATATTGCAATTAGCTTGAGACGTGTTATACGTACCGGTATGGCTTCAACCCGTACCGCGTATTTTATGAAAATAAAAAAGAGCAATTTCTCCGTCATTTATTAGTTGAAACTTGCATTTGAATAATTTGTGTGCTTTTATCGTGACGACATTGACGGACAGTAATTAGTAAGAACTGGCCGGTATATCATTCGATATCAAAACTCAAAAGGTAATCAAATAAACTTAATTATTTTGCACAAGGAATAATTAATTACTTTATTACCTTATAATAACCAGGTGTGTATACTTAAAAGTACATTTTAATAAGAGTTATTCACCCTCAAAATAGCAATATGCATTACAATACAGTACCGCGTATTGCAATTTATCGCGTTGTAGAGACACACCTGGTTCTTTAACATAACCGGTGTACAGCACCGATAAACATGTATTCATTATGTAAGTGGAGGAGCGGGAGATCGAACATTCGAAGTCTAATTGTCACTTGGATTACTATTCCAGCACGTTAACAACTGTACCACTAATTTGTCTCTACCCCGGTAATGTATTGCTCATCGAGGTAATCCTCGTGCACAAAATGCTTGAGGATTGTGTGATACAAAGTGTCAAGACAATAGCTCTCCGCAATAGTAAGTATCTTGGAGAACTTAAAAGATCTATGTAAATGATAATAAAATGTACATGTGTGTGATAGTTTGGTCGATTTATTCACTTGACATCGTCTGAATCGCCTCCGTTCGCGAGTGGTTACAGTAACTGACTTGAAATGGCTGCCACCTCTCATTAGGATTCGAGCCCTGCTTATCGATTACAACTCTTTATGTGAGATAGTTTCAGTTTTTAAAGGAACATTGGGGTCAAGCACTGGTCCTCCCAAGGAACGATGGTTAGGAAAACTGCACGGCTGTAATCAACACTGAAAATACGGTTGAAACGGGCCTAAACCCAATAACAAAACAACAATCGCTGTTTACAGCGCTATTTTATCCCTCCGTTTGATGAATGACGTTTATGTATCAATTATGTGGATATAAGTTCCACAAATAAGCAACTGATACATTTCATAACAACCAATGACTAGTTGGGTCTATCTTATCTAAATATTGAACTGATTATAGTATATACATTAATGTACATGTACTAGGATTCGAAGTCGTATAGCAATAAAAAGTAAGCACGCATTAGACTACAAAGCCGCCCCTACAGTTCTAAAAATGGTTGCGACTTTTACTAGATATTCTGGCTAAATTCACATTTATGAGTACATTTGTATGTCGAAAAACGTCAGCTTGATTATGTTTGGACGTCGTTTGTCTACCAGCGAAATGTACAAACAAGTAAGTTCTACACATTGAAATATACCAATCATGAGAGAATGTCACATTCTATATAGCACATTTTGAATGTTCATTTTACTATATTTCGGAGCCGAGTTATAAAGAAAAACGCACGAAACAGCACTTACACAGACTGTGTCGCTAGGTGGCGTCTTAACGTCATTTTATTGCTTAGTAACCGACTTCAAAATTAAATACAATGAAGAAGATGTGGTTCCTTACCAGTCATTACTGAAGGTGTAATCCCTCCAAGTTTTAGGTCAATCTGATAAAATTTTATTTCGGCCGAAGAACAGCGCGAACTATCTTAATATAGTCAGACGATGGTTTGCATTGTTTTAGAAATATTTACTAAATGTATAATTTCTGAGAAAAATATCTCTATAACAATAACTGTAATACATATTTCAAAACATATTTTTGCGTTAATATTTAATGGAAAATCCGATGGACATGTGTACAACTTATCAAACGATATTAATCGGCAGAATGTAGCTCAGGACATATCTAAAAGGTTATATGATAAAATGGTTGGCATAGTACTGCGTTGATCATTTAACGTGAAAAACTCTAGTGCCAAGGGAAAAAAAACAAAAAACAAAGTCAAACCTGAAGCCAAAGCATTTTATTAACAAACA
>JAFMSR010000006.1:10421055-10623555 GCA_022818135.1 Saxidomus purpurata | reverse complement strand
CAATGTAGTTATCAGCGGCGTCGTGGTGGTTCTGGTTTGTGTTGTACTTTCTGTTGATGATGTGGATGTCTGTTTCGTAGGTATCGTTTTCGATTTAGCTACAATATGAATTTGTCAATGTGACATATTAATAATTAAAGAAGAAGGCCAAGATTGCCCTATATCGCTCACATGAGACCTACTTATAACCATATGTGACCAAACGTCAATCCTAAACTATATATCATAAACACAGACAAGACAAACCGTCTGACCAATTTACATAATGATTGGCTATAAAATGTGACTTCTCGAGTACGAACACGCTTTTCCTCTGAACTGACCTGGTGACTTAGTTTTTAATCCAAGGTGATCCACAAAAAACATTCTGAGTTTCAATGATTATTAGGCTGTAATGTCCAGATGATCTGTATTCAAACTCGATCTAGGTTACATCAAGGTTATCACTATGACCAAGTTTCATGAAGATCCAATGAAAATTGCAACCTCTATTGCATACACAGTGGTTTTCTATGATTTTACCCCGTGACCTAGTTTTTAAACCCAGATAACTCATTATCAAAGTAGATGTTAATGCGTTAGTCATTCTGATTAAGTTTCATAAAGAACTAATAAAAAATGCAATATCTATTGCATACACAAGGCTTTTCTATGAATTGACCGGGTGACTTAGCTTTATACCTCAGTTTACCGATATTCTAACTCGACCTAGATTTTACCAAGGCAATCATACTGACCAAGTTTCACGGAGATTCAATAAAAGATCCAACCTCTATTGCATACACATTCTTTTTCAATGATATGACCCTTTGACTTAGTTTTTGACCCCAGATAACCCATATTCAAACTTGACCTATACTTTATCAAGTCAATGATACTGACAAAGTTTCAGTCCACAAAACTGATTATAACATTAACAATTTTGAAAACGTACCTCAAGATAACTTAATCGAAGTCGATAGCTGGTGTAAATTAAATAATATGTCAAGGCACCCGTGCAAATGTAAATGCATGTTGGTAACTACAAAATACAAGCTTAACATACTTGTGAGTTACGTTTATCAATGGAAAACGTTGAGGTGCATAAATTACTAGGTGTTTTAATTGACAAAACACTTTCAAGGAAATTCCAAATACATTAAGTGTGTAATAAATTAAACTCAAAAATAGCTCTGTTGAAACGTATTATCTATTACTTATTAGATAAAATGAAAAATATATTTTATAATGCATATCTAGTACCATTCTTCGAGTACTGTTGTACTGTCTGGGGCAATACAGTGAGCCCAAAATCAGATCTAAATAAAAACTTTATAATACGAAAAACTGCTACCGGAATTATATTAAATAAACCATTAAAAACTAGTTTGTCAGATATGTTTAATGAACTTAAATGGTTAAAATTCGAAAATAAGTGTGCCTACCATACAGGTTTACCTATACAATGTACTCAAATGCCAACAACAGCTAGTACCGGACTATCTGACTGAGTTATTAACATTTTCGAACAATACACATTAAAGACTCCGTTTGAGTTATTAACATTTTCAAACAATACACATTAAAGACTCCGTTCTTCGGAAAGAAATGATTTATGACATCACAAACCTTGAACAAATTAATAAAAAATTCATTCAGTTGCACCAGTATTGATATTTGGAATAAATTACCTCTTGAAATCAGAAATATCTCTTCAGTATCGTCTTTCAAATACAAATACAAGAACTTCCTTTAACAAAACCAGCAGCAATGATCTAGCATTTCAAGAATATAAATTCAATATGTGCTACGTATAGATAAATTATGTGTTTTGTATGATTGATAAGTATAATTTCACTTTTCATAAAACATATAGGGGTAATGACGAGTGTTTGTGGGATTGAATGCCTTTATATAGACTGTGTTTCGGCATGTAAGTAAGACAGACTTTATAAGGGAAATGAAAAAATGTACTTTAAAGTAACCATAGAAGTCGGTACTATTTACTCTAAAACAATGCTTATGTATGTTTTTCTTCCATATTCATGTCGTTTCGTCACAGTAAGGCGTTGTTTGTCGGCTTATTTTATAATTCCCAATATCATTGAAATAGAAGATAAATATTGGGTTCGGTGTAATATCACGTTATAATTTCACGGAGTGGGCATCAAGACTGATATTTTCGGTATTGATATATATAATTGGTTATTTGTACCACGAAAATGTGATATACGCTTACAGCAAAAATTGGATTATCTTGTCCGCATTTATTTTCCTTTTGTACATGTACAAAATGTATATATAGCCTTCCTCTTTTCAAAGTAGATTTCTTTTAAGAGCATTATTAAACACTTTTGCCATATTCATAATGGTTCTCGTAGTCTGAAAGCTTCCAAACAGTTTTGGCAGAAACTTTAATCAAATATATCAAAATAAAGATTACTGATTAAGTGTGGGGATACAATGCTTCAATGTTGGTTTTCGAAGTTGAACTATTTGCATGGGTGTATTTCTTCATTTGAACCTTTCTTGTTTAACTGATTTTTTTCTGATACTACAGAGCTTGTTACAGGTCGTCTAAATTGTAATATAATTGCACACACCTCTTAGCTGCTCCGAAGGAATTAAGGTATATATGTAGGGAAAGACGGTTTAAGATAGCACTGGATTTGTGAAAGAGCTATTCTTCCACCAGTGTGTTAGGATGGTGGTGTGGTGGCCGAGTGGTTTACGCTCTGGTCTACCAATCCGGAGGTTCCCGGTTCAAATCTCGACCGGGGCACTGGATATTTCAGAAACGCTTTTCAGTGTTCCCCACCTATCTGAGATGAACTGGTAAGAAACCCAGAGGTGGTCTCGCGTGTATCGGTGCTATACGCCGGGCACGTAGAAAATAACCAAGGGGTCTATTCGTAAAAGATTCCCTTTGCTTCTGTCTCTAAAAATAAAAAAAGACCACAATGGAAATAAGAGCTTTCTCTTTATTGTGTTATCCTTGGTACTTGGTACTGAAATAAATACATACATACAGGAGTTTCTATGAACACAAGAATATTTCTATTTGTTTAGTTTTACTAGGTAATCAATGCCTTCTTGAATACAATTGCTTATTTCCTCTTTGTTTGTTTATAAAAGTTTATATAACTCGTATAACATTTTATAGATTTGACATGAGAAAGATTCGTTTAATTGGTTACTTAATATGATCAAATTTTAAATTGTGTTCATTTTCCGTAATACATGTAAGCAATACAACATTTTGTAGGATTTCAATAATTTTATATAATACATTTATAAGAATGTAATTTAATAACATTTTTTACACATATTAAAGAAACCAAGCCACATGAGAAAAGATTAGAACTGGTCGTATAAATACTAACATAGAGTTATATTGGTGATACAGCTTTAAAGCGACTGCACTCCAGATGGACAAGTTACGCTAAAAAAGAAAATTTTCAATTTCAAGAAAACAATTGTCATTACTGTATCAGGGGCTTGTATTATGATAACGTGACAAGTTTTCTAACAAAAAAACAATTAAAATGTGTTGTTTTGCTTACTTTTTTGTAGAAATATCACCCCGTGACTAACGGGGTGGCTCTTTAGTATATCAATATTTTTACTCGCATCAAGTCGCTGACTCCGTAGTGTAGTAGGTTAGCCCTGTAAGTTTTTTGTAGCGCAAGGTCCGAGTTCAAAACCTGGCTCGGGTAAATTTTTTTCTACCTTTTTTTTAGCTCTTACACAAAGAAAATAATCTTGATGCTGACAAATTGAATTATATTGTTTTACCAAAAATTAAATTTCTAAGAATTTGGAGTGCAGTCGCTTTAACAGATAAGTGAAACTGTCATACTATGACAATGCGCATGTAAACATCATTAACATCTTTTTTTACTCCTCAATCTAGGAGGTGTTACACCATTCAAAAGTGTCCGTTGCATTTATATGATATTGTTAAATCAGAACCCGTGTCAAGTATTCGCTTTCCATAATTTTCCGTGCCAAATCTTTTGGAATATTAGATCGAGTTATCACCCCTACACCTCCGATGATATTTTGAAAATCACGTGTTTGTTCTGATCATTTCAGCGAGGCAAGCTGGGCTTTTGTCCAGAAAGTTATTTCAGTTCAGTTTTGGAAAGCGGACATAATTTGTCGTTTATAGATATTCAAATTATTTTGCAATACTATAGCTATCAAATTGTACATACAATGTATTTATTTGACATTGCATTTATTTTGCATTTAAAACAAGCTGCAAATATCATCAAACAATAGTCTACTACTACATATATAAAATAATATTTTTGGTAAACTTTATTCTAGTTCTGTCTTAAGGGACATATACGTACAAATCTGGCCGCCTGAAATCAGTAAATACCATTTATTTATGTTATAAAAGGTTACGCAATAAAAAATACAAAGCAGAGGAAGTACATGAATGAAATTGCACAAACTCTATTTGCACTTGAAGCAGACATTGCAAGAACTTTACCTGTAATTAGATCAAATGTATGTTTACAGATTAGAATATCCGTAGAAGGGCTTTTGTTTTCTTTAATTTCATATTCACTTCTGTTCAGCATAGTGTTAGACCGTGAAATGCTTACTCCCCACGGAAAATGGCGGATATCATAAAAGGAGGAATTAAGTGTTACCAAAGGACATTTGTGGGTTGATAGTAACAGAATAAGATCATCATCGGTATTGAACTCCGCTGTTTGATTTTCTTGAACATTGTATGGTTCTAATTTAAGAGTACGATTGTTATTCATATCCCATTGTGTTAAATACATCCCAGCTTCATTTGAGGTATGTAAGTTAAAGAAGTCTAGTCTTAAATAAAACTGTTTTTTGTAGCCACTGGTTTCGTTTATATTGATAGTGACTACGGTACCATGCATTTCCAGCAATTTATCTATAGTCGAAAGATTTCCAGGCGAATAAGGAGAAAAATATAATTCGAAATAAAGTACGATAAATGCAACAGCCCTCCCTGTCGATGTTGTGGTGTCATCGTTACTATTAAGATGTAAACTGAACGTGACAACGAAGCTGTCCAGGCCAGTATTGTTTAGCCACTTATGGAAATATTCATCAAGTTTGTATATTTCATCAACCACGAGTCTTGATAGCGGTAGTAACTGCACGAAGACCCTATATCCTACCCCTCCTACTTTTGTCGCAAAATTGACACACGATCCATCTATGTATATTTTCGGCTCTTTACAGCTTACCTCGATACAAGTTTTCTGAAATAATGATAAGAATACAAATGTTAAAACAACCTCACAGAAACGTATAATCTGCTGCGATGTGATAATCTCTTATATTTTATGTTCCCTTTGTACATAATCAATGTTATGATCATTACGCCTGCGACAACAACAATGATTATTGCTACAACTTATGTCTGGGGTGGTGTTAAGCCTAAATGGTGAAATTGCCTTATATTTGAGGTACTAATTCGTCAGTCCTTTTACTTCACAGTGATAATACCCTTCAATGTGACGATCGCAATTTAATGGATTACATTCATCAATAGCTTATTATCAGAAAAAAAAAACAATTATTGCAAAAGTAGTAGCTAAATAACATACATGTATATAATAATTTTCTTCCTACTTAACAAAGTAACTGTTGAAAGTTAGTAGATTCTTTTTCTACTGGCCAAGATATAAAAAGAATTTCCATCTATGTTATATAATCATTGGTTTTTGTATCCACTAAAGAAAGAAATTGTTGAGCATAACTACTTTTTAAAAATGTTCTGAAAACTTGACATGAACTAACAAGTTTCCTTGACCGTATATTATTAGTCATTTTGAACAGTATTTTAGCTTTAAGATTAAATTGAATACGTTAGAGGAATGCTACAATGTATCATACATTTTCTTTTCTTCTGAACAGTTATTATTTCAGTTTGGTTGTATCCATGTTAAAATACTTTTTCAAAATATATAAGGAAAGTAAATTGCATTTTAAAGCTGTAAGACAAATTGAGAAATCTACCTTTGTCACTTGGGACTATTCCAAAGCCAAAATAACGTAGTCGTTTTATACATTAAGCGTTATTCTTTTGTCAAGTAGCATTTGTAGTAGCATTGTTTGTTTAATATTATAATGCATTAATGGGCACAATTATCCAATGCCACATTTAATCATATATCATATATAAAGTCATATTTATCTGAACATTTCTAGATAATTGTCCCTCTCTTTTAAAGAGTAGTAAAGATACATGGCAACTTTTCTAATCAAATACACATTCTCGTTTTACATCAGGGCATACAACTATTCTAGAGTTAGATATTGACAATAATACATGTACATAGGTAGATATCTCGTACGAATATCAGAATATAAAGGACATGATAACATGACGTGATATTGATCTTCCAGCACAGTTTCACAATACACACATACACGATATTCTCTCGAGATGTTATAATGTCTACCTTTCTCTATAATTAAGCAATGAGATACGGAATCTTGCCATACAATTTGAAAATTTCTCAACATCTATAGCAGTAATAATTGTTTCAAATGCAAAACAATATTTATATTTACAATAGTATTGCAGTTTTATATTGTCTCTACACTTTGTCTACCAGTTTTGTATGAACTTGTCTTTTAAAGTTTGAACATATTGAATTAAAAATAGCCTTGGGTTTGCAACAGTTTGTGCTTCCCACACATATCCAAACCCATTTCTGGATAAGTGACGCTTAACATCAGTAACCCGGTTTTCATACCCTATATTGTCAGAATATATAAGCATTTCATAACATATATATACGTATATCTATCTCTGGGTAAATTGAGTAATCTTAACCAATATTTGATACATCGTTTGGACGCATACATATGCATAGGATATCTCCCTGCATCCCAAAGTACAGTATAATTACATGCAGTGTTATAGACGTTCAAAAATCGCTTGCAGGCATACACATGTACTTTTTCTATGCATTGTGGGTGTTTTAAGCCCAAAAGTTCAGAACCATATAACATAATAGATGCAATTTTCGAATCAAATATTTTAAAAAACGTTTTATATGGCAAGCAAGATAAATGCTGAAGTGAACTAAAATGTACATAAGTACCTTTCTCGCTTTCAACGACATGGTCTCTGCCATTTTATACATTGATAATTTATTTGAAAATAAAATACTAAAAACATCTAATATTGCTATACCCTTATAATTATCAGAACAACGATAACTACCGTTTTTGTGTATTGGTATAATGACTGATTTTGCCCAGTTATCTGGAAATTCACCTCTAGAAAACAATCTATTAAAAAGTGTATGTATAAATGGCAACAATACATGCACACCATATACCAGCTGTTGAGGCACAAGACTACCCCCATACGCTTTATTTATATTCAATGCTTTTACAGTATGTAATATTTCTTCATCAGTAATGTCAGAGTTAAAAATTAACTGTTCAATATTATCAAAGTTTGCATCTATATTAAAAGTGGTACAGACATTATCACATACATGGTTATTTTCAACAGTATTCGAAAATAGATTACTGAAGTGATCATACCATTTGTCCAATGATATAATATTCTCTGATTTAGGTTTATTTAATACCCGTTTGATCTCACTCCAGAATTTTATGGAGTTATTTACATTAGACTCTACTTTATTTTAGTATTTTCTGTTGAACAACATTCGTTTATGCACACATTTTATAACTAAATTTACTTTGCATATAAGCATTCAAATTCTCATCACACCTGCGTTTTCTGTGTTTTTTTTTTATTAAAGTATTCTGGTAGTACGTTTTGCCTGCGTACATTCTTTATCAAACCACTCAATACATTTCTTTGGTTTACGTTTTCTTCTAACCTTTTGAAAACTAATACTACTGTTACATATCACAGTTTCAAATTCCTGTATGACTGTATTTATATGTGTTTCACCATCTGATAACATAATATCTAGATCTGTAAAATACCCATTTGGGATATTTTCAGATATACAATTTAAATACTCCTCACAACTATCCTGAGTGAGGTCATAGAACATATAAGTATGTTTACAATTATTTATAGGTATATCACCTTGATCTATCTTCAAAGTCAAAGATTAAGGAACATGACTACTTGCAGTGCATGAATTGATCTCAAACAATGTAATAATATCAAACAAATGTTTCATCTCAATATAATAATCTATGACACTACATCCGTTTTGATTAATAGAATTGAAGCCATCACCTCCATCATATCTACATTTGTACCAAAGCTACAAAGCTCAAAACAACAAAATGGATTGAGTTTCAGATAGAAGTTGACGATATTAAGCGAACATAAAATGACAACTCTAGTCAATTGAATATTTTAATTATCTCCCTTTTTCTTTTGAAAGTGTGTTTGTTCCGAACATTATTCCCAAACCATGAAATTATTCAGATTAACTACATAATTATTAAACTTAGTGATAAAAGTGCACTAAGAACCATAACTCTATCCCATTTTAATGATCTCCCTTTACATGAATATGCTGTTTCGGATTATCAAACCTATATATTTCACACATTAATAGAGGCTACTAAATGAAAGTAATATATTTTAGAACATTTTAACTTAATTTTGCGATTGTACGGAGTTTAACTCAAAATTGTTTATAGCATTGAGTCTATATTTTTACAGAGAGGTTGAGCATATCAAAAAACAATTACATTATATTATGACCTTATATATATCTTGCATCGCCATTTATCATGCAAAAACATGAATTTTATAGGATCATAGCTCGAAGACCATTCAGCAGGAAGTGCAATGTTCAAAATCATTACTTTGCCATTTTTTTATTCCTTACTATATTGTACAATTGTCTGCAATAAAACTGTTGCACTTTTCACGCAAATAGATTAAAGCGTCTTTTGTTTTGATCTGCAAGATCAGAATTCGTGTGCAGTTCAGTTGGAGACGTATGCATCGATATTCGATATTTTCAATGCTCTTGTTTTATCAAATATTTCATGGATCGTTTCATACAAAATCAATTAGCCAATTGTACAAATAAAAATTAAATTAGAACTTGACTGTCGAAGTAATATGGTCTCATATATTCACTTCCAAGGAGACTTTGTTATTCAATACAAACTTAAATGATTGTATCTTAGTGTTGATATGTCATTTTAAATAGCAGATGCATTATTTAAGTCAGAGACAACTGTATATTGTTTTACCTGCAAAACATCGTACAACGTGTGTCCAGCGCAATTCTTATTGTCTTCAGATTTGTCAATTGCAGCCCATGACCCTATGTTTTTGTAGTCTAATATTAATAAGAAAGAACCGTCTATATCCCCAATAAAATCATCCGGGCAGAAAGTTCCACCCATTTTATTTTCATTGCACATGTAACAAAACATGTTTCTGTAGAGTTGCTTGTAAGGAGCGATATAGGCAAGGCATGCCTCTTCTACCACATGGTTCCAATTTTTCCATTCACCAGTTACGTTACATTTTGAAATGAGACTAGCACATGAATTTATTCCATGCGACCAATATTTCGAATAAAATATTATGTTACATGTTTCTGATTGAAGAACCCTTCTAATGACGTTATCAGCATCAGTTGGTTTAAATACCGATCCCTTGCAAACAATATGTACCTCCCAGAAATCTAGTTGATCTTTTAAACCATAACATTCTGCACAGTACTTATTCTTGAAAGTTTGGTTTGTCACCCTGCTTGTGACAGGTATTTTACTAAGTAGTGCGAGACTATTTTCATTTTCACACATTTGTTTACGAACATCACGTCTATGTCTAAGTTGATCTTCGTCTATCCACCAGTCTGGAGGACACTTTTTGTACATTTTTACAGATCGTTGAGAATTCGGATATTTTCCGTCATTTTCGGCGAAAATCCGCGGTTTTAACTGTAAAGGATCACAAAATACTTCTTGCTCGAGATTTGCCTCTAAAAATTGTTCGTACGTGTTGTGGACGTCTGGACAGCAATCTCCGTATCTTTTGCACGTGTATTTGCAAGAACAGGCTTTGCAGCATTGAGTACGTTCTAATACTATTTGGTTCTCAAACATTTTGTGTACTATGGTGTTCATTCGCTGAGGGTCTTGTTCATTCACAGAACATGGCGATGGCTGTAGACAATGAGTGTGTTGTGTATGGGTGATTGACTTTTGAATGTCTTCAAATTTCCATGAGGTAAAAGCGTTAACAGCTTTACAATACATCAGTGAAACAGCAAATACTTTCAATATGCTAGTCAAAGTTACGATAAAAGTGGCCTGAAAACAGAAAAAGAATGAAATAGACAGTAACGTATGAAATGGTAAGGCGACGTTACAGAACTAATGTCTACACTGTTAATCTTTGTTCCGTACTGATAAAAAGGGCTCTCAAAATTCCGGCATCTATTTTCATAACAAAATATTCTCCAATGTCAAAACATATTTTTAACACTGATTTAACACATTTTAGTAACGAAATAGAAAATGGGGACCTCTTGGAAACTATGAAAACGGTTTCCATTTGGACAGTCATTAATATTTATTGTCCGATTATTAGTTTTGTAGAAATGGCTTTCATTTTAAAAAACCTGAAGAAACAAATGACTAAATAGAACTAAAATGAATGATATTAGATACAAAAGAAATCAGAGTTGACGAAAAATTCCGAATTTTCGCATCAAAACTGTTACTTTAGTCCTAATAAAACTTAACCCTTAAGAGGGGCGACGAGGTGTAAAGGTAGAGCGCCGGACTCATTAACGCGGCAGCGGCATTTGACCACAACGACCATCATCCCTTTACAGGCGCGAGTCCATATCATAACACAAGAAGCAGTCATCAAGATATATTGTATTTAATATTAGTCCAGCAGCTAGTTGTTCAATCGATATAAAATAAACAAGACAAGAAATTAGGTAATATACATTTTAACTTACTCGTGTAACGTCGGTCTCAGACGCCTGTTGGCTATAGGAATGCATCTTCATTCTTCAGTGGCGTATGCACAGTGTTTTATTCTCTTTTGTACATTTTCAGATACGCAAGACAGCTGGCTGCTCTTTTCACCGCCTATAATATTTTACGACTGTTTATATGTTATCGCCGGGAGACCAAAGTTACCGTTAGATTTACGCGAAACAGCAATTCAATAGTATTGGATAAAATGAACACTGCAATAGAACGAAATATCTTCGCAGGCCTGGAGACGTAGACTTCCACTTATAGAAGGTATCTTATATAATTTATCCAATCAAACCGAAGAATCACAAAGAGGGAGGAGACGCTTTTCGAGCTTAGATAAAATAAACTTGGCGATTTACTCAATATGTTATTGAAACTGTACCAGCTATATCGCCGTAACATTTCGAAAGATAGAAACGCTACAGGTAAGCACTTACAGAAAAATGTACAGTGGCATTTATTCAGTTTGTAAAAAACTATTGCTCAAACATAGGGATCCTTTCACAACGAATAGTACAAATGCATACAAATTTTGATTCACAAGAATTAAATATAAGAGTGGTAATACAGAACGAGATGTATCAGTTTGGCTTATCATACATTTTCGAATATCTCATCTCATGTATAATGCTCGGTTTCGAGGCGGGCAACGATAACAAAATCCTAACAGCAAATATAGTGCATCGTTGAAACAAACTTAAAAATGTAAATGATAGGTTTCGATGGGAAGTATATGCAACACACAATTTGCATTAAGTCGCTTAAAGGTACGTAGAAAGAATGTCTTACAACGTCACTAATGCCAACCTGCATTGCAATTACGGATTTATACGTTTCTGAGATATGGTTTGTGACCCAAAATACCTGCAGGAAATCCACAAAACAATGTAACGTAGAATAGAATGTTCAACAAATTTGATTCATTTGTAGCTTTGGATACAGATGGAACACAGGAACCATTCAGTGAAGCCGAAAGCCGAAATTATTGTGTGAAAAGTTTACGCACCACTTTAAGGGTTTGAATAAAACAAATGAAAGTCTGAAATCTGCAAAGCGAAGCCATTTCATTTACAGAGCTGTGAATTTTGTTGCATGGTTTTGTAACCTTATACAATGTATATACAATATACTATTTTTGTAATTTTGTTTCCAATACGTAACATGATTGGAGTACTTCTTCAACATGGTAAATATTGCAAAGAAGAATGTCTGTTAATTTCAAGATACGGATAATAATGAACATTTTACAACTATGTCTTTCCCATGTGTGAAGATTTATATGAACATTTATAATCCCTTAGTTTCTCCTTTCTTATTTTAGACTCTATTGTGCATATAAGAAAATAAAATTAAAGAAAATTCGGTCAGTGATTTTCGTGGTATCATTTCAAACTTTAGACGGTATAAACTTTGACATAATGATTATGGTCTGGTTTGAATTTATTCATTCATCTTTCATTGGTTTATCATAAGAATGTGATGAGTAATGTACAGTTAATGCATTTCAATAGAGAATAGATTATGAAAGTATTAGCAAAGTTCACGTTCAAATATGCAGTTATTTCTACAATAATTACTGCTATATGTTTATGAATTAACATAAACATTTTCAGTCTTCACTTTTACATTTCTTTCGTAAGTCACTGGTGTTATTATATGATTATATTTATTCTCTTTTTATTTAATTATTTAAATTTTATTTTCCATGCATAAATAGAGACTAAATCAATTGCAGAAAGCAATATACTAACAAAACCAGGTAATTGCTACAGAGAGAATCTAAAATTTGATTTAAATTATAGGATTATATATATATAGACTAATTGTAATAAGTGTATTAAAGAAAGGACAATGTATCAGCTTAATCATGCTCGGTTCAATTTAATTAAGTTTAAAATACAACAACTTTAGTGTATACTTAATGTGATTTGACAACTACCGGAAAGTACGGGAAACGTCATTGCGTCTGATGTGAATGACGTCATTTCTGGAGTTCTTGGTTTCATTTCTAAGCTTGTCATAAAGATGGTCTATATGTAGATTGTAATAGTGCAGTAACCATTCTGACAAAAAGGAAGTATTGCCGAAAATATTAATTAAAGAGGTGTTTTATATTGAAACAATTTTTCCCAACGAGATTATCATATTCATTGTAATTCCAATACGATTGCCTGTACATAATCAATTAAAAATCTTTCAAAGATTTTGACATTTGTATTTGATTATTTTCTGTTCCGCAGAACTGTTGTGTTGCATGAAAAAATTGCTAAGTCGCGTTAAAAAGAAATGAATTGGTTACATAATGTGTCTGATATTGTACTTGTTTACACTATTAAAGATAAAAATGATTATTTAATTTCATTTGTCTAAGACATGTGGGATAATAAATACAGCATCCAAGAAATCATGATGATGATTCAAATGTTAGAGTGACCTCCCTTCTTAGAATTTCAAACGCCCTATAATACATGTACCATAAATGGATTAAATATTCTATTAGAATCATAAACTAAAAATTGTAGAGATTTTTCTCCCATTTCTACCCTTTGCAAGTACGGTCTTTCCGCCTTGGTACAGAGGTAGCTTGTTCGCCAGAACATCGAAGGGTCACGGGTTTAATTTCAAATACTGCCACGTTGGTAGAGTCCTTAGTCAAGACAAATTCATTCCACATTGTTTCGTTGTTGATCATGATGTTCACAGATATTTAAATGGAAATTCTTAATAAAGAAGGTTAAGTAGGTAAATGGGTCATTAAATACAACATATAATATATAAATGAAATTCAATGAAAATTATCAAAGTTCTAGTTTTTGCTACAAAGTGATTAGTTCGTAATAAAATGAAAACAAGGTCAACCTTTTTTTATTGTAGCTACTCACGTTAAGATGTCTTTAAAAACCTGCATCTTCTTTTTACGTTGAGAATGTTTATATCAAAAGAATTGTAGTATATATATTATCACCAATCCACTACCTTCTTATATGGGACAGAACAGAATATTATTTGCCATTTACGACGCTTAATAAGCCATTTACGCGGACATCATACACACTGTAGGAGCAAACAGGAATCCACAATAAAAGTTTTTTGGATACAATGAAAGCTGTTTATGTTTAGCAAAATCATTAACCGGAGAAGTAAATAGGTCAAAACACGCGTAGATGACGCCGTAGTATAAAGGAAAAACTCTGAGCTCTTACTCGTGGTTTGCAATTCTGTATGTGAAACTAGGCCCTCGAAATACATCTTTTCTGCATCAATTATTTTTCATGTCACTGTATAAGTCAATCATGAAGCCATGTTGTAATTGCATAAATGTGGTGTTTGGTATATAGAGAAGTCTACATTTAGTCTTAAAGTAGTCGATCTGGGTTCGTCACTGTGCGGATTTTTGAGAAGTAAATTTCTTGTGTACAGTTGATTATACACAATACTTTCTATAAAGACGTACATTACGATCTTACTTATATTCTGTGTTTCACACCTTTGAGATTTGTTGTAAAACGCTTAAACATTATATTTGTTGATCCATATACTGTAATCTGTGGTTTATACACGACCTTAGTGTTTTTAAGAGAAGTCATGCATTTTAATATAAGAGGACCATTGACACTATATTGCTAACCTGAGTCAACAGAAAGCATCTGTAACCTATGATTATACATGTATGACTTGTGTAGCGTACGTATCCTAAAATGAAATAAAATTATATTAACAATGTACAATTTTTTTTTTATATAGATTTTATAAGGAAAACAGCCCCAGCCCATTTGTGTCTCGCTTTTTGAGGAATCATCAAGTTTCTACACAGAATATATATAGAAAAAAATTGAAACCTACTAGGTGCCTTATTTTGAAAGGGATCAAATGAAATTTAGCAACTTTTAAAGAGAGTCGTAAGGTGGTCAAATTTTTCAAATGAAATGTAATTAAAATCACTAGCTTCAGAGAAGAATATATTAAGAAGTTTCCGTAAATATCATATAGCGAAACCAGCTCATCCCAACTGGCGCCTCATCTTTTAAGGATCATTTTACCTTTATGTTAAACTTGTACTTAGTTAATACCCATTTGGCGTAAAGAGTTCCACATGGGGATTTGATTGTTGTCTTTCAGAATAAAAAAAACGCAAACGAAACTACTAATGCAATAAATATAGCCCTTATGAAAGTTATTGCTTATCAACTTAGTGCTAAACAATTATTAGTGTTGTGACAATTATGAGGTTTTAAAGTAAAGCGCTACAACTTCAAGACAGTGATTGCTCAAAATAATTGGTGTTGTATCGGCTGGTTATACCAAAGGTTTCCATTTTCTTATTTTTGCCAGAGAAGCGAAAATGTTCATTTATGTTTTTGTAAGTACAGACATCAGTATCTGTTTTTGTATTTGATAAAAACGTGAAAAGTACTGACTATGTAGTGAAACCTTATGTAGCAAAATATTTTTTATTCAAACGAGATTGTCATAATGCGTATATTCATTGTATCAATTATATTTGGTTACTAATTCAATACCTTTCATTACATAGAGCTACCATCTTGTTTTGGTTTAGCAATATGTAATAAGGCAGTATGTAATTAGAATATAGGGGAACTTATGACAGACCATCGATCGATACTGCTGATTTAAAATTATATTAAAGTAAGATCTACAAAGCTGTAACCTGGCACTATCGTTTTGTCCCGTTACATTGTAACTAGTTTAAACAAATATTTATTTTTACATAAAAGTATGATAAAACAAGAAGACGCGGCAATGCCGCCAAAGCAGGTTTAAACGGCGCCTGCAGAAATTGTAGAATTAAGAAAAAAACAGTCATCTTGACTGCCCCCTATTAACAGTGCCCTTGACCTTCACCCTTGTGACCTTTACCCCAAAATTTTGTTTGCTACAATTTAAAAACTAAAAAAAATTACATTTTTAGTAACTGTGACTTTGACCGTAGTGACCTTGACCTCCCAATTTTTTTTTTGCTTGAAACAATCTAAAAACTAAAAATAAATAAAAATCTATTTTTAGTAACAGTGACATTGACCTTGACCCGAAAAAATATGTTTGCTTTAAAGACTGTAAACACTAAAAAAAAAATAAAATATATGTATAGTAACACTGACCTTGACCTTGACCTTGACCCTAGTGACCTTGACCTTGAATTTTTTTTTGCTTAAAACCATCTAATAACTAAAATCAAATAAAAATCTATTTTTAGTAACAGTGACCTTGACCATGACCCTAGTGACCTTGACCCAAAAAATGTTTTTTTGCTTGAAACAATCTTAAAACTAAAATAAATAAAAATCTATGATTAGTAACAGTGACCTTGACCTTGACCCTAGTGACCTTGACACCGAAAAAAAAAATGTTGCTTAAAAGACTGTAAAAACTAAAAAAAAGATAAAAATTTATTTTTAGTAACAGTGACCTTGACCTTGACCCTAGTGACCTTGACCCAAACAATTTTTTTTTGCTTGAGACAATCTTAAAACTAAAAATAAATAAAAATATATGCTTAGTAACAATGACCTTGACCCTAGTGACCTTGACCCCGAATTATTTATTTTTTGTTTAAAACAATCTAATAACTAAAATCAAATAAAAATATATTTTTAGTAACAGTGACCTTGACTCTAGTGACCTTGACCCTAGTGACCCAAAGGTTCCTCTCCTCGCAAGCTACCTACACAACAAGTTTCATTACAATTGGTCACTCCTAACTCAAGTTATTGAGCGAAAACCATTTTTCTATTTTTAGTAACAGTGCCCTTGACCTTAAACCTTGTGACCCCTAATGCAATCCCAAGCTTTCTCTCTACACAAGCTACCTACACACTGAGTTTGATTGCAATTAGTCACTCCTAACTCAAGTTATTGAGCCAAAACCATTTTTTCTATGTTTAGTAACAGTGACCTTGACCTTGACCCTAATGACCCCAAATGCAATCCCAAACGGCGTCTCCACGGAAGCTACCTACAGACCAAGTTTGTTTCAATGTAATTGGTCACTCCTAACTTGAGTTATTGAGCGGAAACCATTTTTCTATGTTTAGTAACAGTGACCTGGACCTTGACCCTAGTGACCCAAAATGCAATCCCAAGTGGCGTCTCCACGGAAGCTACATACAGACCAAGTTTCAATGTAATTGGTCACTCCTAACTTGAGTTATTGAGCGGAAACCATTTTTCTATTTTTAGTAACAGTGACCTTGACCTTGACCCTAGTGACCCCAAATGCAATCCCAAGCGGCGTCTCCACGCAAGCTACCTACAGACCAAGTTTCAATGTAATTGGTCACTCCTAATTTGAGTTATTGAGCGGAAACCATTTTTCTATGTTTAGTAACAGTGACCTTGACCTTGACCCTAGTGACCAAAAATGCAATCCCAAGTGGCGTCTCCAAGGAAGCTACATACAGACCAAGTTTCAATGTAATTGGTCACTCCTAACTTGAGTTATTGAGCGAAAACCATTTTTCTATGTTAAGTAACAGTGACCTTGACCCTAGTGACCCAAAATGCAATCCCAAGTGGCGTCTCCACGGAAGCTACATACAGACCAAGTTTCAATGTAATTGGTCACTCCGAACTTGAGTAATTGAGCGGAAACCATTTTTGTATTTTTAGTAACAGTGACCTTGACCTTGACCCTAGTGACCCCAAATGCAATCCCAAGCGGCGTCTCCACGCATGCTACCTACAGACAAAGTTTCATTGTAATTGGTCACTCCTGACTTGAGTTATTGAGCGGAAACCGTTTTTCTATTTTTAGTAACAATGACCTTGACCTTGATCCTAGTGACCCCAAATGTAATCCCAAGCGGTGTCTCCATGCAAGCTACCTACACACCAAGTTTGATTGCAATTGGTCACTCCTGACTTAAGTTATCCAACGGAAACCAATGTTTGACGCCCGCCCGCCCGCCTTACGACATCGCCATTCTAATAAGTAGGATTTTTGAAAAAAAACCTGCTTAATAAAGTCATTACTGCTGGGGTTGTTTTGGCAGTAAAATTCACATATTTTTAATGATAAATAATTTATTTATCGATGTTAAATTTCGAAACAGTCAGTTTAGGTCTGCAGGAATACATGTAACATTTTTAGCTGATGACCGATCGAAATTGAATCAAGGTAACAAGTCATCTTATAAAGATGACATAAATTTTCAATAAATGTTAAATTTCACAATGAATGCTTTAATGCTCAAACCAATATAACAGCGTCCCCCAATACACTTGAAAAGAATTTGGCATTTTAAAACAGACAACATGTTTCATATTGACCCTTGACAATTGGAGATCAATCTGTTATCGTATTCTGTATATCGATGTTACTTAGTGCACCATGCAAGCTAACACCTTTACTATACCAATATATTTTTTACTTTACCTGTTAGTAGCACCATAATACATGTATAACAAATATGGTTTCATTGAAGGCAAAAACATTGGTTTTATTTATTCAGATAAGTTCTAATTTTCTTTTACAATTCTTAGAGTTCTTGCATTTGTGTCATAGAGTGTTGTATATGATTGTGTAATGTATTTTCTATGTGTAAAGAGACTCTTCAAATTGTATTTATTTTAAATGATTGTTTGCATTGTCTTAGAACTATTTACTAAATGTATAATTTTTAAGAAAAATATATATATAACAATAACTATAAATACATATTTCAAAAGATAATTTTGCGCTTATATTTAATGGAAATTCCGATGTACATATGTACATCATAGCACACGATATTTAATCGGCAGAATTTAGCTCATGACATATCTAATAGGTTGTATGATAAAAGGGTATGCAAATTACTGCGTTGATCATTTAACGTGAAAAAACACTATTGCCAAGGGAACAATAAAAACAATGTCAAAACTTAAACCAAAGCATTTTATTAACAAACATACGCTACATTAATATCGTAAGTAGTTTACGTCGACTACATTTGTAAAATGTGTGGACACTCATTAATACAAGACAAGGAGACTAGTCACCTAAACATTTCGATCTTATGTGTTTTAGAACATTAATTTGAATTTATTCAGGTTAACACTTTTTACAAGGAGGAAACAACAAAATATGGGCAATACTTTAGTTGTTACATTCATTCAGGTTGAATGCTATAAGGAAAGTTATACAACAGCACATGTGTCATATATCTAACAACGATTTCTCATGTCGTTTTGCAACTGATTAATTAAAAGAATTCCTTGAAAACAGATTCAGAAATAAGTTATTGCTTTAACACGGACTAATTGTACCGATTACCACTAGTAAGAAAACATTCACGACAAAGCCTTTACTACAATTGCTTCTGAGAAATGAAAACGAAATACTGATGTGCATAACGGAAGCTAAATAAGAATGTCAAGCAATCAAACATCTAAAAGTACATTCAGAAATAACTGGAACAAAGTCAAACGTCATTTTGTCAATGTTCTAAGTATTGCTCGGGTTTGTAAACTCTGTTCAGTGTCCTATTGACGGGTGTCATGTAATCGTCGGTAGGATTTGTATGTTCTGATCCTGATTCTGTATACCCAGGAACTGTTGCAGATTCAGAAATCAACTTGTCGTATACATTGTTTCCACTATTCAGCTCGGTCTCCATCTCCTTAAATGGTGAAGTTTGTCTGAGAGTTTCTATTGAACATGCAATGCAAAAATACAATGGTTTATCACGCTCAACCTTATTTAGGCGCTGACATTTGCAAGAAATATCGTCTTAAAAGCAAAATGTTCGTAGAAATTATATCCTTATTTTTTTTTCAATTTGAATTGTAAGAGCAAACCTTAGGAATGTTTAACGTGATATATGAAATTTTATGTCTGCGTGCCATCTAGACTAGATCTATACTCTAGACTCTATACAAAGGAATCATTAAACGCCATTCAAATCGTACATGATTTCAAGTTTATGAATTAATGTATGTTTGGAGTTGTTTTGACCAAGAAGAGTCCGCGGACATACCAGTCATAGCTGTGGGGACGTTATTAATTCATTAATTGAAATACACACTTTCCGAATCGGATGCGTCATCATTGACTTAAACGTAGCAAAGTAGTCTTTATGGTATTGTAATTCTAACTTATTTCATACAGAAGGGCACTTGTAAATGCAGGGCGTCATAGAAAATACATGTAGAGCGACAAGGCTAATACCCCCTTAATAGTTTTTCTAACTTTGATATTACGTCTTTAACCGGATATTCTAAAAAAGGCTGTGAATCTTAGTACACTTTTTAGACTACTGTAAATTTGGTCATTTTTACATGACGAACATTCCGCGATTTCTGAGAAGACAGACTTATTGGCGAAAGGAAAATTCTAGAAATGGTAAAATTATGTGAAATGAATCATTCGAGAGATTTTTTATTTAGGAAGTGAGAATTTCGTGAAAAAAAGCTAAAATTAAATCATCTCGAATAATACCTTATTTACAATATCCCTCAAAACTCAATCAAATTTAGTATTACTGGAGCTTTAGAGACACTTTCGTTCAGAATGTTATTGTTTGAATAACGACATTGATCCTCTTTGTCTGAAAATAATGTACCAACAGACGATAGTTGACTGTGTTTTTTTAAAAAAAAACAGACAACATGTTTAAACTGAAGAATTCGTTTACAAACTCAAATGTCTAACAAAAAACCTGATAAGAGGCTGAAATCCTATACATACGTAAAAGAATTGGCCACGATTGTCTCTGAAACAAGTTCTGTTGATATTATATGTTTTTAAAAAAATGCAGATAAACATACTAAAACTACCACTAACTTCAAGGATCAAGTTCCGTTCGCGAACTTGTTTAGTTGTTTTCGTCCAATGCTTTAAGTAGGTATCAGAATATAAAAGTACAAACTTAAGCTGCATAAGAAAACACACGTACTTCTTCAGTTTTTATATCCGCACCAGCAGAGTGTTCCCCTACCTCATCAAACCTAATTAGGTCATATGGAGTTCTTGATCCCTGTGTCCCATCATGTATAAAGGATACATATGGATTGGATTGTTGCTGGTTGGCATTTCCTCTTCTTACTTCTGGTCTTCGCCTGTTAGTTGTAATTTGTTGTAGTTATATATAAAAAATATAATCATTTTGGCTGCAACATTAATTATGAAAGGCAAAAAAGAACTTAACGTTTTACTTTTGAAAAGGAACAATTGACCATCTCGAAGAAGCAATATCAACCTTCAACAGAAAGGATATTTCTAATGGTGTTTGTTGACATCATCGTCTACTGCTAAGCCGAGATCACAGATAAATGAGGTAATTGCAGAAATTTCATTATGTGTCTTAGAGAAAGAATTTAGTGTTTACCTTTTCATGACGACAAGGATGAATATTACAATGATTACTATGAAAGCAACAATGGCGACAGTTCCAACTATTACAGTTTGTATCTGGTTTGTGTTGACTGCTGCTGTTGTTTTCAGAAGCGTGTAAGTTGACGTTGTTGCCCTTCTTTCCATAGTTGTTGATGGTGTCGTTGGAAGTGTAGGCATTGTACGTTTCGTCGCCGTCGTGGTGGTTCTGGTTTGTGTTGTAGTTTCTGTTGCTGTTGAGGATGACTGTGTCGTAGGCATTGTGATCGATTTAGCTACAAATGAATTTGTCCCAATCAAAGCTTACTATATATTAAAGAAATAAGGCTTACGTAGTTATTCCAGTTATTGACAGATGGACATGGAATTATACCCGACAGAAAGAGACGTACATTGTATGTCAACGTTTGTTTGGGATGTATAGTCAAAAAAGGTTTCAACAGATTTTCATTGTATTAAGCAGAAATATCAATCTCATACAGACTCAAATACTTCTGTTATAACTTTAGAAATACAATTTCTCTGACCACTGACACATTTAAAGACTGGCGTCAGGAGAAGGAGACATTAGGACAAAATACCAGGAAAGCAGGTTCGTGCATTTTTTAAACAATCATTTCTTTCCTCTGTCAAGTAGATACAAATTTATAACATCCTGAATACGTAAACCTAGGGCGCTATTGCTAACTCTATAAATTACGTTACCAACCGTAATTTGACGTCAAATCTCAAAACTCATCTCAATTCACTTTGGCAGTAAAGTATGGTGGCAAACATTTTATGATAGCAATATCAATTTTTGATCGAAAAACAATATACTCTTTCGATATGTATCATATCTGGTGAAAAAAATTATGTCCTTCCAGGAAATGCTTATTTCATAGAAGAAAGCAAACTCATTTGAAATCGCTGTTGCCAGCGCAATGGTCTTCTAGAATTTTGAAACAAAAGGGGGCTTTTCTGTGGAGAAAAATATATTGGATATCCGATATTTGCATTGCTTTTGTATTTGCAAAAAGTGATAAAAGTGCAATATTTTTCAATCAATTTTTGTCTTGAATAATAAAAAAATGTCTGAAGACCCCTTCTACCGTGAAACCGGTCATTACAGTTTTCTAACAGTGCTGATGGTTACACTGAGCGGTTATATTACTATTACGTTAAGATGCAACGTGGGCGAAGACTGACAAATTGTACTTAGTCATTTCATCACTAAACTAACTGTTTTCACATGTGCTTCTGTCGCTCAGTAATCTCACTCCATCTTCGCAGCTGCAGGTGTAGCCCGAAGGTGTAGGTAGGCAAAAAGTACTACAGGGACCATGTCCGCCGTTTTGCAAACAGGCATCGGATACTAGTATAGAAAATAGGAAACATAGTAGGCTCGCCACGTTCACACATAGCCGTTTAAATACATTTTTCAAGTAACAAGAGAACAATCATCGGCAACTATTGAGCCTTACACTGTATATGATACACTCGTCAAAAGAAGGTCGTATATGTAATATTGTGAATATGACTATGTCGGATGAGAGAACAAGATCAAGTAATGATCCGCAGATAAAACAAAATCATTTTCAATATACCATGTCGATTAGTACTATGCTCTTTGCTAGGGCCAAATCTTGTGATTAATCTTTTATATGCAAGTCCTATTATGCACATTTATTCCCGGCAAATTGGTAAATGTACATGTAAGTATTAAATATGCTGTATCCAACTCTTCGTGCCATTTGATTAAACAAAAGATGCATACAAATCTAAAAGCAAGAACAAAAACAGCAACAAATGTCGAAGTGATTAGGGTGTCGCAAGGTGACGAATGAAAATCATATTTATCTTACCAGATGATGATGCAATCTTAGAACTGTATAATGATATGGAGTCCAGCCTTCCAAGTTCAGGCCTATACGCCATCCTTGATATGATGTAAGGATTTGCTTTGTGGAGCTTAGTGATATATCTGATGTGGGAAAAATACAAAAGTGTATTGTAATGTTTAAGAGTAAGTCGGCAAAAGTAAAACATCAAAATTCACCATGTCAACGGCGGCTCTGATAATGTGCTGATGTAACTAGGTTGTAATTAATAACAAATATTGAACTGTCAAAAAACGTTAATCTTGACGAAGTAAATACAGAAATCAATTTCAAATTAACATAATGGATAGTAAATTTGAACTTGATGAAAACATATTTATTGAAATATATTTATTTACTGTATTTTAAATGCTATATTGTCTATGAAATTGTTTGGTTATCATGTTGATATAAAGTTGTTTTACGTTACTACATGTACATTTGTAACATATAGATAGTAAAGTGTAACGCTTGACAAAATGTAGAATTTTAAACCTATACATTTTGGATTTATTTTGACAAATGAAATCAAAGCAAATGTTGGTTGTATTGCATACAGCACGAAAAAGAACACCAAATGTAATAAAATGTGTTACCAAACATGAATACCAAACAGTTTTATTGCATTTTATAAGCGTAAGGGAACCGTGTCAGATTTTCGATTTCTGTTTTCAACTTTCGTTCATGCCCTTTTATGCACTTTGAAAGAGATGGATATATTAAAAAGAAAACAATATTTTCGAAAATCTGTGACACAGTTCCCTCAATAAGGAAACAACGTATGAAATTCAAGAACATTGCGGGGTTTATGGGGTTAGTCATAGCTGTTAGCCTTGTTTAGAATCACACAGGTAAGAAGTGTTATTTCATTTAGTGCCATGTTTTTTTTGGTATCATTATGTGTATCATAATCTTACACATTTAAAGATTGAACAGACCTTTCTTAAAATGTGTAGTTTTACATACTTTCTTAATACAATGACAAAACAATTTAGTAAATGAGTTTCTTGCTTTTGTCAGCGGCAACCTAAAGCTGTTTACTCACGGTCGATTCCAAGCTGTGTAATACAAAAAATTGCCAAGAAGCTGAATATCCATAAGATGTGCTTCGTCGTCCGTGTAATACTTTGTACAGGCGCCGTTATAAGAGCATCGTTGTATGATGTTTGTTATGCCGTCACTAACATACAATTCATTTGCTAAAGTAAACATTTAAATGTATTGACATTATTAGATATTCAATATGCAGACAAAGGAAAAGTGAAAAAGTGTAATATTGTAATAAATTATAAATGTATCCATTTTTAAATAATTTCAAAATAAAACAACAATAATTGTGTTTCATTCAGAGATTTTTACGTAAATGTATGAATAAATAATATGACTTGTCGATAATCGTACATCAGTTGTAATCTTGTATAACATCTTCGACGAAACAATTCCAGTTCTATATATTTCTGAAAATATTAGTTCTACATGTATACATAAAGCCCGAGGGTTGAACTTTCGGTACAACCTTTACTTATTTTAAGTTAAAATATCAGGTATCTACTAGCACCCTTTCGGAGTTTTAAGAATATTGACACCGGTGCAGTGTTCATGTTTCCGGCACTTTCTACAACAAACGTACTCCGCCAACACAACAGATATTAATATTTTCTCATTGTCGACAAAAAGTACTTAGTATAATTATTTTTCGCGAAAATAAAGCGCATTTGACATATTTTAGGCATTTATGAAATAAAAGTGCTTTGATAAATACAACATTTACCTTCAGTATCTATAGCGAGTCCATTTGGCCAAAATAAGTCTGTCTCTTTAACGGTTACAACATTAGACCCATCCATATTTGCCTTTTTTATACAGGCAGGTGACTGGCCATAATCCGTCCAAAATAGAATTCTATATAGAAAAATAATAATTTGTGTGAATAATATATGGAAATAAAAATAAAACTTAATTCATTGTTTAAAACAGTTAATCTACAATGTAATTACTACATGTATCTACAGTTTTAGGCCATCTACAAAACTTGCATAAACTATTCAGTTTCCAATAAGCGAAAGCATGTCCGTTGTGCAATATAAACATTACCGGTTAATATCAACGTGATATCAAAAAATCTAAAGCCAGTGCTTACGAGTCAAAATTTATGTTCCTCTTAATAAATGTTTCGCAGTTCATAACGACATAACTTAAGAAGCCATAAGGTGATTGAAATGTGAACTTTTTTGTTAAATAATTTTTATCTAAGTCTATACTTTATCGGGCTAGATAAATCTATATATATTTGTAAAAGATAACAACTCACCTAGACAAAAAGATAACCCGTACCAAACTAACAACATGAAAAGTGCAGATACGTGTATACAACCACAGGGCTAGTTTACCACAAAACATATGAAATGATACACAATTACAACGGAGACATTAAGAAATATGCGTTTAAACTGTGTTGTTATTTTATGCTGACAAAATGTAAATGTCTATTTTTTATTTAGTCCGAGATAGGTACCTACCCTTGATCCGAATCAAGGACAATGTCTCTTGGACTTACGCCATAATTTATTAGGCGTTTGTGTAGACCACCCGGTGACAAAATGCCAATTCCGGTAAATCCCGAAAGCGACACATTTTTGGCAGTGTAATAAATATTTCCGCTAGAATAGTCGATTACAAAACGTTCAGCATGACATCCTAAAATATCTGAAATTTGAATTGTTATAATTGTATCAGCTTCAAGTCGGTATCTTTTACAATATGTCAAAGCACTCATTACAGAAGTCAAATACAGTATCCTCTATTTATTCATGTAGAAATGAAAACTATAGTACAACATATTTAATTTGGGTCTAATCAAAACAAGCAGAACTTTTAAAACGTCATATTGCAAAGTTTCGTTTTAATTAATGGACTAGATAAGAGTAACATTTGATTATTTTCCCGCGCTCTCTCTCCCTCTCTCTCTCTCTCTCTCTCTCTCTCTCTCTCTCTCTCTCTCTCTCCGGACACAGCGATGAAGGAACCTGTCTTTTTGAGCTCCTACTTCCTACCGTACAATTTCTCTTCCAGGGTGATACAGTCTGGTCACGTCTGCACAACTATTTAATACTCACATTTAAAATATGACGAAATTGTAGTACAATGTAGGTAAATTAATTAAGGAATACGTCAAGCAATTAGTTGGAAATGCTTACCAGTCGCAAGAAACATCTTGTATCCTGAGCCGTTTAGATTGATGCTATGTATTATCCGTCTGGTACTCCATATAATTTGTTCAGTTACGTGATTGAAGACGACACCAATGGGACTTCCGTACGTATCGGTATCGACAGCCCTTACAT
The DNA here is from genome assembly GCA_022818135.1 of Saxidomus purpurata. NCBI lineage: Eukaryota > Metazoa > Mollusca > Bivalvia > Venerida > Veneridae > Saxidomus > Saxidomus purpurata. The sequence continues at coordinate 10,597,072 of JAFMSR010000006.1, read as the reverse complement.
CGTCACTATCCAATGACATCTGATAGATTGTGTTGTGGGTCCAGTCAGTAACGAGAAGAAAGTCGTCAGACAATAGGGCTATCAAAAATAAAACAACAATTAAAATAAAAGATAGTTTGTGATATAGTCCCATCTATAGGTACACGTATAATCGTACAGTCACACCTTGCCCGAAAGCATCAACGGATGTCTGACGGATAGAAACATTGTGAAAAAATGTTTATCCGGTGGTGAAAGTCCAGTCACATGACGAACAAAAAGGATATTAATAGTTGTGTGCATTCAAACGAGACGAATATATTTTCAGGGCATGCAAGAAGGGTATTTTAACAAGAGCTGTCCATAAGACAGCAAGCTCGACTATTGTGGGTGTTTGCTAATAAAACAAAACTTTTATCAGTATAATAGCAAAACAAAATTCTGCTAACTATTAAGTATAAACTAGGAAAGTTGAATCATAAAAAAGTCAAAATCTATAACTATAGATTTAATTTTTGGTAAATTAATTGTTTGATACAAAATTTACCCCTGAACACTATTGCTAAGTTTGATATAACTACCATAAGTGGTTACTGAGATATGTGCATGATAGTACCTTGCATGCAAAACTTGCACCAAATTTTCAAGTCAAACAAGGGCCATAATTTGTACTAAATTTATACAAGAGTTATCTGCCTTGATTGTATGACACCCCTAAAGACATGAACAAAGTTTCAAGTCAATATCATAAGTGGTTACTGAGATATGTGCATGATAGTACCTAGCAGGCAAAACTTTAACCAAATTTTCAAAGTCAAACAAGGGCCATAATTTGTACTAAATTTATACAAGAGTTATCTCACTTGACTGTGTGACACCCCTTGAGACATTAATGAAGTTTCAAGTCAATATCAAAAGTGGCTACTGAGATATGTGCATGATAGTACCTAGCAGGCAAAACTTTAACCAAATTTTCAAAGTCAAACAAGGGCCATAATTTGTACTAAATTTATACAAGAGTTATCTGACTTGACTGTGTGACACCCCTAGAGACATTAACGAAGTTTCAAGTCAATATCAAAAGTGTTTACTGAAATATGTGCATGATAATACCTAGCAGGCAAAACTTTAACCAAATTTTCAAAGTCAAACAAGGGCCATAATTTGTACTAAATTTATACAAGAGTTATCTGCCTTGATTGTATGACACCCCTAAAGACATGAACAAAGTTTCAAGTCAATATCATAAGTGGTTACTGAGATATGTGCATGATAGTACTTAGCAGGCAAAACTTTAACCAAAGAAGCAACGCCGACGCCGACGCACAAGTGACTGTAATAGCTCTCCATATTCTCCGAATAGTCGAGGTAATAAAGGGCGGGAAAGTGAATCAATCTTTTATACACGCCAGAAGATGTACGATACTGATGAATATCTGTTACATGTACGGTAGTTATACAGTACTCATCATGAAGTCGTCAGTTTTGTCCGGTAGACCTCCCATACAACTCCGTTATTCATCAGTTGAATGAGTTCCTGGTCAGGTAATCGCCCGCTGAACATGCGGGCTATGTTAGACACACGTCCGGTTCACCCGTTGCATATCAGGTAAATTTGTAGCAGCCCGTCCGAGAGGTCAGGTCCACCGGACATCAACGGAGACGGATTAACAAATACAGGACAAGGAACGCACGGATTCTGAACAAAACGCATGCATGCACAAAACTGTCCACTGAATTGAACGGATCTCGCCTGACAAGAAACGCATTCACCGAGCAAGAAAAAGGACACTGAATGCACGCGACGGAGACGAACGGATTAAAATTTGGCTCTCCATCGGACGTCCGTTAATGCTATCCGGGAAGGTGTCACTATGGCATAAAGAGTTGACTTAAAAGTATTCAAGATGTTTTAAATACCCAATTTACTACAGTCGAATGTAATAATTCGCATATTACGAAGTTTGATAAAAGAACGTGATATCATTATTTTTTGAAAATTTCATTATTACTTAGAAATATATTACTACAGCAAAATGTATAGACGGTTTCATAGTGAAACACATTTAAAATGTTAATTTTCAACATCCTTTTTAAGACCATAGCAACATTAAAACCTTGAATGCACGTTGCTATACAAAATGGACAATAACAGTTTGTTTTAAAATTGGAGAGAAAATTAAAAGATTTACTTGATGAGCACGTTTCATTGTTTGAATCTAGTATAAAGCCATATTCACAGTGACACGTTCTGTTCAGGCCAGTTGGAATACAGATGTGTTCACATTTACCATTCAGTACATCGCATGGACCTGATAAAGATAATAATACTGTAAATTTGATTTTATTCTGAGTTTATTTCCGCTATATTTTGCAAAAAAAGAAGGCACTAATTTAAATGAAACTAAATTTTCAAGACAATCCACTTCTGAATCACGGATTTACTACTTCGCGGTTTTATGAGCAAAATATAGATATAGATATTTATTTATTAAAGATAAATAACTGTGTTTAACAAAGACATAGGAGGCATCATAAATAGTATTTGTATCTCTTAATAGAGTTGTTTTTACATGACTCGGGTCAAAAATGTTTAAAACCTTCAAGATCTCCATATAATCTATATACATTCATACTAGTTTCTGTAATGCTATTTAAACTTCATACCTTATCAGATCTAATAAAGCCGTTGTTTATAACTTAAAAAGGCAAACTAAAACTAAATGACCGTTGACGCGCGAAAATGTACCTTCGGACATTTATTACATTATTCGACAATAATTGATTAAAAAAACCCATAAAATTTACATTTTTGTCACCCTCTTTAAATATAAAACCAATGACAAAAACTGATAGCCACTATATTTCCCTCAACAGAAACATACTATTTGCTTCAAAATCATCCAAGACTATTGCTATGGCAACAGCGATTTTGAAATGATTCTTTTTTTTATTGTTGCTATACCCTATGAAAAAGGCATATCGTGGAAAGAAGACATGAAATATTTCACCAGATCTGATATATACTGAAAGAGTATATAATGTTGCAACCAAAAATAAATGATGCTGTTATAAAATGATTACTGGAATAGTTTACTGCCTATGTAAATTGAAGTGAGTTTTGACGTCAAATTGTGGTATGTGACGTCATTTTTAGAGTGACCAATGACGCCTTAGGTAAACGTTTCCAAAATGTTGTAGCTTTGTATGTACTGGACGTAGGTAACTGAAATTTTCCAATATTGATATTGAAATATTATTTGTTCAAAATATGCAAGAAAGCTAGTTTCCAAGTATTTTGTCCGAAGGCCCATTTTCCCGTGTCGCTGGTCAAATAATATTTAAAGTTCATACGTAAAATTAAAAAAGCAAAATATAAAAAAGGTAAGTTTCAAGTAGAAGATGCGTTCCAAAAAATTCAAGAAAATATCATATTTTTGCAATAATTGCTTGCATGTCGCTGAAATTTAAACTGAACACAGAATAAGATTTGCTCGTTTGAGTAGTAACCTTTTTTTTTAATAAACTGCATGACTAATTTAGAAAAAAAACTTGTATCAATAGCAACGAAAGGTAACGTATTGCAGCACACTTACAGCGTTGTTTGAAATACGCTCAGAAATATTAAACAAGATATAATTGATATGCCTTCAAATCAAAATTGACGGAAATAACAGTTTAGCAAGAATAAGTGAACTTTTATTTCTCTCTAATGTTTTGTGTATTTTACGTTTCAAAGTCTCTGTAAGCTTTAGATGAATAACACAATGACTTAATGTTACTGGTTCTCGATAAAACAGTATATGCTTTTCCATCAAGCAGCATATATAATTATTTCAGGGATTTTATTCAAGGTGAACATGTTTTGCAGACGATACCAGTTAGCTGTCCGGTCATTGTGTATTTGTGTTGTGCCATTTTAAATATTTCTCAATGTGTGAAGCAAAGTTAATGAGTGCGCCGCAATACAAAACCTATAGAAACGAAAATTCTTTAATGAGTGGAGGACCTTTTTAAAAATTCTCATATAAAGTCACCAAATCTGTTTCTTATATCAATTGAATTTTATAATGTTTGACTTAAAAAATCAAATGATGTGATCGGTTTCCTGGAACTTTCAGATTGTGCGTCGTATAATCATTTTATATCAGTCATATTTCTAATTGTTTTATATTGTTTTGAATTTTAAGTCGTGATTCTTTCATCATACATCATTCTTTGAAATATTTGTACTTCGTTATTTTCATACCTCCAAACATATGCTTAATGATAAGTCTTACATCGTCCTTTATCTTAATAGAAAAATGGAAACACAGGTAGATTAATCATTCTCTTGATAGACACTGAAAAAAACACCTTTCAGTTCACATACCTTTCAGATGAGGTTGGAGGGAAGCATCTAAAACTTTCATATCCGTCATTTCATCTACGTTTACATTCTCCAGTTGAAATAAAAATTCTGGTTTCAATTTCTTTCGATAAGTTTTGATGACACCAGTTGGATAAAAGCTGTCAGCAACGACTAGGTAATTCTTGAAGAAATAAACACTTTACAATGATAAGGGTATGTACAAATGTATACGGCATAATACTAGTTCCGTTTCTACACAAAATGGTGATTACGTTGCACGGAGTTTTCTGGTACAAGACGTCAGCTTGTTAAAAGTATCGTGCTGGCGTAAATTATCAATGATGGCGCTAAGGTGTATGCTCGTTTATTATTTGTTGTACAGAATAAATAAAAAACACACAATCCTTATACATAATGTAAGTTCTCCATGACTTACCAGACTTTATTGAATTCAGACACTCTAACTTATTCAAACGCCAGTGAAAAGATTGAAAACCTTCGCTTCTTTGATGTACTTTTATAAGAGTTATTAAACCATTCTGATTGTTTTATCAAAGTGGTAAAGGAAGATCCCAATATAATGATGTAAGAACTGTTTGCTCAACCCCTTTTTTGCGTTGTTTGTAATGTATATTCTTGCATACCAAGTCGTGATATCTGCAATTTTTAACAGTGCTAGAAAATCTCATCTTTCATCCCCTGGTGTAAGACGACTTAATGACGTCAGAACGAACTACTTTCATGAATGAATGTGTAAATTCATACATTAATACAAGAAAATAGCGCGTAAATATAAGTCATTAATTTCATTTTCTTTCTGCTACTTTGTAGTAGAAAATGGTATGCAAGGAGAAGAATATTTCACTGGTTGCACGTGCAGATGAGAATATCCGGCTCCCGGGTAACTATTTTGGCGGTACCTGAGTAGAGCCTCGTTACCGCCAAAAACAGTTACCCTCGAGCCAGATATATCCATCTGCACGTGTAACCAGTGAAGATTCTTATATTCTAATATGCCTATGGTATATTTCTGTAGTCAATTCGATTGCTTAAATATGAAATTTCAGGATTAACCGTCATGCATTGTTTTGATTCCAGGAGCGAAACAATGAATAGAAACATTTACGTCATCACACTGATGTCATTACTCAGTTTAGCGGTACGCATTTAAATCGATTGACGTCTGCTTTGTTAGGTTCTGAATATGACGTCTTCTGCACAATGTCACTGTCAGGTATTTTATATATTTTATGTATAACATGATTATATGTAATATAAGTTTGTATAATATAGCTATGAATGATATCTTGAATGGTTGCCCGAATAGGGGAGTGAATTCCAACAGCACTCTTTATGCCATTTTACACATTACCGGCGAACTGAAAAGAGTCCGTAGTAGTAACGATAGTTTTCATAAATTCGCCCTAGTGAATTACTTCGCCAGATTCATCACCTCCTGGGAATGCTTCAGTTTCGATAAAACACTCCAAAACATATATCTTTTTAATGCATTGCAATATTATTAAATTCAAACTATCAAAGTTATAAGAATACACCGTTAAAGAATGATAACTTAATAGCAGTATGAAACTAGAAATAAATGTTTTCTCGGTCTGATATATTTCATGTTTTAAACAGTATCATAAATTCTACTTGCGACTACTAAATCTGTTAAATCATATAATTTGCCTTGTTTGCCTTTACAGTCATGTGAATTTATTTTAACACAAATAGAATCACTATAAAACCAACATTGTTAATCGGCAGTGTATCATGTATGTATGTACTTTAGAGTTTTGTTGTTGGTACCGGCTAATCCATATAACCAACTCCCGCAGAAGAGTTTTATTTATTTTAGATTTCAGGGGATAGTGCAAGATACAACACGCATTCCGTTCTAGAGACACCCCAAGGTTTTTTAGCATGCCCGGTGTACAGGACCAATACGTCGGACCTCGGTTTCAGGTCTTATCAGAAAGACCATTTGTTATGTTAGTGTAGAAGCGGGGGATCGAACCTGCGGTCCCTGGATTACCAGTCCTACGTGTAAACTACTTGACCACTGATCCGCTCCTGTGTATCATTGAAAATGTATTGCTGTTTTAAGGAAAAGTCTCCGACCATCAGCCAATCAGTTGAAGATTTGAGTAGAAACAGCAAGCGTCAATTACATACCTTATATGTAATAACCTTAATCGGTGAATAGAAAGCTGTTTCCGGTGCTAGAGTGGACAGCTGTTTTCCATAAATGTCATAGGATTTCACAAGACCAGCATTAATGAAGTACATACTGAAGTGAAAACATAAATAAGCAATGTCGAGTTTTCACCAGGTATTTGTTGTTAGAATAAACATGATTTGTATGGGGCAATTCTGAACAATTTGAAGCTTATAATCATAAACATTTTTTTAAATATCAAACCCTCGCTTGAATGAAAATCTGCATTTTTGAAGTGTATGTGATTTATGTATTTTACTGTATAGCTAAGTTTCCATGGAAATAAAATGTATTTCAAACCGTCGGTGTTTCGAATGCGTGCTGCAGCATTTGATACATACGTATTTGTTGAAACATCTACAGTAAGTCCTTTTGGAGACACTAAATATTGACCGGGAATGACGACATCTCTATCGGTACCGTCAAGCTTTGACTTCTCTATCTTATAATTTCCCAAATTCCCAGAAATCCACAATAATATACTGAAAAGAAATACAGCTCTTTTAGAGAAAAAACCCTGTGTATTTCAGTTGGAGACAGCTTATCGAAACAAACACTGCTGAGACACAAACACCTGTAAACAGTGCTGAATATACCAATCGTATTCTTTTATTGAACTGGTATACTTTAAATTTGATTTTAAATTGTAACTTGTGCAAGGTTAGTGCAATCATCCAATAAAATAAAACTTTTTTTTTTCGTTCTACTGCTCCGTCAGTCTCAGAAATCTGAACATATAACACATATAGTCTGTATCTTACTTATCAAGCGGTAAGACTTTCAGGCTGTTTGGATTTATCAGATCTGAATGAATTAAAGTCATTTCCATCGATGTTGCGTGCGACACGAGTCCAATTTTGCCGTCTGCCTTCCCCATGCTCCAATATATATTGTTCTCTTTCCAATCAATTGCAATGCCTGAATTCACAAAAATAATTACAAGCTTCACTGGTTATTTGTGTCTATTGTTGTTTTGCTGAATTTCGTTTAGAATACCAAATAAAAAAATACGGAGAGTTATGTTATTTAGTTTCGTTGAAACAGAAAACCAAAAAATTAGAGAACATATTGTGATTTTTATTTTATAATATACGTTAAATAATTTAAGTGGTGCATGAATCGAGACTACCCTTGTAGTATTAAAGAAATGTTACACAGTTGTACCTGTAATTGTTTCGGTAGCTGCCAGCACCCTTTGTTTTATGAAATTCTGTCCAATGTATAAAGTGAATATCTCTTTCCCATCGATAAATATCACCTTTCTGTTCGTCATATCTTTAAAACAAAACTTGAGTCTGATAAACCCACATTTCATTACTCATGTTAGATGCTAGCATCAATGTAATTTGTGCATACATATATTTTATAGTTTGCTTTTCTTGGTCGGAGAAATGACAAAGAAGTTAAAAAAATAGAACGTATTTAAGTAGTAACAATGTCCAGGTAGTACTTAAAATGGTTGTTCAATGAAACTAAACTTCGGTAAGTCGACTGCTTGGAGTAGTTGTTTTGTTATAATACCTATATCGAAATAAGTTATTTTTGATCCACCGATGAAGAAACAGTCGACAGAATCTGAGTGCTCTGTTGATGCTAAACTCCGGATATCCATCATGCATATGCTACTACTGTTTGACCACATAAACGCTCGGTGATACTGCCCCAGATCCTCTAAAACCAGACACATAAAATAACATAAAAAGTGATTAACCTCTAACGCTTTAAATTCATTTGCAACTTACATAATTATTTAATTAATTGTCGGTTTGTTGTAAACCGACAATTTGGTTAACTTGATCAAACTTTTGCCGAAATAGTACATGATTCAAAATAATGATGCCTTATTACAATGTATGGTGGCATATTTCTGACACACTTAAGTAAACTGACTTTCGTGTTAATAAAGTTGTTTTCGCGAATATATTTCGTGTTATCTCCTTATCAGCCATTTTGAAAATAAGTAGACTAATATGGCGGATAAGTAGATTATAGTTAACCACTTTATTAACACAAAAGTCACTTAACTAACGTGTGGCAGTTATATGCAACCATACCTTATATACATTAATTAAAGCGATACATGTACTTTTATTTCCTAGTTTTCATTTATCAAATATATCATTTATTTTAAAAGTAAATTTTAAAGTAACAATGTATACCTGAGCAAGTCAAACCATCCTGGTTAAGCTTGTAACCTTCGCGACATAGACACACTGAACCAAGCTTCTCGTTTACACAAATATCACTACATCTTCTCCTTTCACAGCCATCTAAAATTAGTCAAAATTGTTTTCAAAATCAAGGGACATGTTTCAGAGTTTTTAAACTAAAAATAGTTAACAACGATTTAAGGCGTACAGAAATCTAAAAAAAATCCATACATAATGAATTCATAAAATGTATCTAAACAATATTTGCTGTATACTTGCCCTCCTGATCTGGTTGAACGTGTGCGCTGTACACAGCTATAGCACCAAACTTTTCTCCATTAGACTTTCTGAGTTCATTTAAAACACCACCTGTATTCTTGTTAATAATAACCAACGTGCCATTTACATAGTTAATGACGCCTATCAAGTCCTGCAAAAATGATGGTATTATCATATACTAAAACCATCCCTGTAATCATATGATAATGTGTTAGACTTTCTTTGCCTCAAAAAATAAACTTTTTTATTATTGAAGTCGTAGAAATGTTTTGAGTGTTTATCACTTCTTTTTTTTGTAATAAAATCAAGATTTTAGTCGACATTTCTCGTAATTTGATCGAATTTTTCAATTATATTTGGGACAATGTTGTGATAATCTGGAATATGTCATAAAAACATGATGATTGGCAAACAATTTTTTCTCAAATTTCTAGCAATCTTAGTAAAATAGTTTACAAAGGTATGTAGTAATTTAAAAAGACCTGATAAATAAACTTTTTTATTATTGAAGTCGTAGAAATGTTTTGAGTGTTTATCACTTCTTTTTTTTGTAATAAAATCAAGATTTTAGTCGACATTTCTCGTAATTTGATCGAATTTTTCAATTATATTTGGGACAATGTTGTGATAATCTGGAATATGTCATAAAAACATGATGATTGGCAAACAATTGTTTCTCAAATTTCTAGCAATCTTAGTAAAATAGTTTACAAAGGTATGTAGTAATTTAAAAAGACCTGATTGGTCTTTTTACTATTTTGCTAAAAACAGTAAAAGTTAAATATCTCTGCAATCTTGCAGAAGTATCACTTCATTCTTGCCAAAGTCGTAAGTATATAACATGCTTTAGTCAATTATAATATACAGTATTATAATACTTGTTGAAAATGATAACCATCAGGGGCTTAGTTATGGACCTTTAACGTACTACATTCATTGACAACTAACCTTAAAAACGGCTATGTCATACAACAGTGAATGAGGCAATCTTCGTATTATTCTACGCTCACTTCCATCCAGATTAGCTGTCTCTATGGTATCTCGGGCGGCATCTACCCAAAACAGTTTGTTTGCAAACTGATCAATAGCAATATTTGTTGGAAATGCTAATCCAGATGAAATTAGTGTCTTTCTGTCATGTCCCGATAACGACGCCCGCTCAATCTTTTTGGAAGAGCCAGTTTCACTCCAGAATATATATCTGTACAATACAAAATTATTTATAATAATTAGTCTTTCAATGTTAACTGTAAAAATCAAACCAATATCACGGAATTGTTACTGAAGACTTGTAGTGAACGTTATGAGTAATCTTTAACTGAGAAAGGCCCACGAACAACATTCATTTTGTATTAGTCAATGATAAAAGAAACGTTACTCAACTATTTTTTTTAAAACAGTCTAAATCCTGTAATGTGAAGGACAGCAATGAATATGTTCATTGACTACAAGAGTGGAACCAAAGACATAAGACAAAACTTACTTTACGTCATATGCATATTTTTTAATGAATTCGTCTCGATGAGAAAAATGCAAAATATTTCGATAACCCTATTGATCATATTAAGTAATCAGTTTATTAACTGTCCAATAACCGTCAATAATCGTCTTTAAAGGCGGTACGTTGCCACAAACGATGCAGAATAATTTCAGAAGCGTTGCCACTGGAAATCATGATTTCTGGCGCCACCTGGTCAGAAGTGGAGTAGTGGTGTGGTTATAATGATTTTATGTCCTTTTTGTCAGCGCTATTTTCTGCATTTTTGAAGAAGCTTTGTTATTTGCATTCTCAATATCAAGTTTTGACCGTGCACATTGTTTACTGACGGTCTACTGTAGTCATGTGCCTAAGTTGTTGTTGTTGTTGTTGTTGTTGTTGTTGTTGCTGTATGAGTTTAACGCCCTTTAAACTGTAGTTCGGTCAATTGTCACGGGCGGGCAGTTTACCTCACCGTCTTTCCTGATTAAGAAACTGACAACTTTCAAAAATAAAGAGACATGGTCGGTAGCAGGGCTCGAACCCAATACAGTGTGCCCTCAACTAAAGAGGTTACTGTGGTTGCAAGTCATCGACTCTTAACCACTCGGTCAAGAAGATAGACATTTGCCTGTTATGTTGATTATTTAGTTTTGTAGTTTAAAATTCCTTCATTTAAACTGGTTGTCATTTAAAAGGCGATGAGAAACCCCAATTCTATAAATAGGATTATAGATAAACACCTTGAAAAGAGTGGGAATCTAACGTAATGAAGCATAAACTGGGTATATTTTTGTTTCGGAAAATTACTGCTAACTAGATTATCAGGGAACGTTAACATTCACAAACCGGAATTTTGAATACCATGACTGATTTTTGTTCTTTTATGAGTATATCTCGTTTACCATTTGTATTGTGCGACAATATTTACCTGGCACTCATTAATCTTCGCCAATATATTCGGTTACGTTCGGGTGTGTTTCGTTGTTTCAATTGATCATCACTATATCGAACAAACACATTTTACCGACTGAAATTCACACCGTAGAGACAGCGGCGTAGTGGTAAGATGCCTAACTTGTATGCATGGTTCCATGGGTTCGAATCCTGCACAGATAATTTAATTTTTAAAAGTTATTTATAAGAGTATGGCTATCTTTATTTAATTTGTGAGACTATGCACCAATGTCGCAGTTTTGCATTCTATTATTTCTGTTATTGTGTCTATTGTTTGTTGGTTACATTTTCTTTGTTTTCTGTGTTTTTTTATCTTTTCAGTTTTGATACTTATAATTGATATTCATGGCATGTCAGGAATTACATAAAATTACATCGTCCGTTGAATGAATATTTTTCCGTCTGTCCCTGGGTTATCTCCGAAATCCTTCAAAATATTTGCTAAGGCAATATTATCTTTAGAGCGTACAACTGTTTTGATCATTTGCTCGTCGACATTTTCAGTTCTATTTACAAATGTATGCAGGAAGACGAAGAAAGAATGATCAAATAGTCATTAAAAAATCTTGAAACCCCGTGCTGAACAAAGACAAAAGTGAATGAATTAAATGCAATGAAGCGATTAAAAAAAGGTAAAACAAAAAATCAAACAAGACTCGAACCTGCATACGCTGGATTGGCAGTCAAATGCCTTATACACTACGCCATTGCGGAATGCGATATCGCTACAGTACGAAATTTATATTTTGTATCAATCGCGTGTTACATTTTGATCCGAAGATTACCGACCAAACACGAACTATTCATGAATGCCAGTACAATATTGCCGCATAATAACAGATTCTTTCAAAAAGATCGAAAATGTAGTATTAACTTGTGAATTGGGTCCACAGCTAGAGCAAATGGCTCATCCATGTCATCTTTCAAGATAATCTTATATGTATCCGTTTTTGTTACAGACTGGACAACAATCCAGCTAAATAAGGGATCAGTCCAGTATATATTGTTTGAAATCCAGTCCACAGAAACATGAACAAAGTCACTTGAGACACCATTGTGTATAAGTTGAACCTGCAAGGAGGAAACATTTTGTTTCCAGTCGAAGTTATCTAAAACATAGATGGCAGATGTGAGTCTATTATACATGAATAAACGTGTTGCGGCATAGTCAGCATCTAAACTCAGTATCTTCCATTTGTTTCCAGTAAACCTAACGTGAGATAGATTTACACTGCCTTGCAAGTCATAAAAAGTTCCTGGTATCATGTCGATTTGCCCGCTCAGTGTTGACACCAGAATACTGTTCTCATGTTCATCACCTGAAAAACAGATAAATATATACATTTGTAGTAATTTAGGAATATATACTCTTTGCTTAAATATCCTTTCATATTAGTCATACACACTACAGCATCATTATGTCGCATTTAACTATTTTGATTCAGCCCAAAAGGTCTCCCATTGCGTGGAGCATGCAAAAATAGCATGAAACCCAATTATTTCAGAAAAGTCAATATAGTCGAATGCATTTTATATTGAAAAAGATTTGAGCTGTTTCGAAACTTCTCGACACTGTTTGTCGAAAGAGCCATGATTTTATTGCACACGGAAAGTCTTTCTGCATGATGGTAAACGAGAACGCATTGCTCTTAAAATGTACATCATATTACATTTTTCACGAGTAAAAATACAAATTAATGTCGGGAAATGGCGGTTTTTTTAATACTGTTTTCAAAACAAACGTGTGACATCGAACGAAATTTTGTTGAAATTGATTGAATCTTTTTTGATACTGATATACCTTGGTAATTATCATAGGAACATAATAGCTTGTTTCAGAAATATTATAACTAACTACGTTACTGTAACGGGTTTTTTTTTACGAAAATGAAGGATTTACATTGTTGGGAACTTTTACAGTATGGTTTGTTGCAATAAGTCGTATAAATCACCCCAATGGCAATCACACTGTAAGTGGAAGTATTGTCAGATGATTTATTTCGCTAATCAGTATTCTCAACAACAGTATTCAATATTTGAAACATGTTACTTAACTTTAATGGAGCATTTACTTTACTCTTTTGGGCAAGATTATTTTCTAGTTTCTTTTTTCATCTCAGTGCTGTAGATATCTAGGTGACCATCATTGCCACTGTCGGGACTGCAGAATTCAGTCATCTGAATCCATTACAACATGATCGTGTATTCTTTGTAGTGTATGTGACGTTCACTTAATTGAAGTATACATCTTTCACATTTCTGTATGGTTTTTGTTTAACTCTTCGCATTTGCATAATTTTTCGTCAGACCGTAAAATCATCATTTATCCCTTATAGCCTTTTTTCATCACAATTAGGTTTACTGGGTAACCTACAGAAATGTCTCCTTCATTCTTTAACAACAAAATAAAAATGAAGTTTTCATTATTTTATTTGAAAGCAGGCCAATGTGTAGCGACGTTAAACAAAATTATTACCCAGCATTTAGTAGCAACATTACGCAGGGTTAAAATCAACATTACGCAAAAATTTTTTTTTAAAGTTTTTACTCAGCGTTGAACAGCAACATTACGCAGCGTTGAACAGCAAAATTACACAGCATTGAATAAAAACATTACGCAGCGATGAACAGCAGCATAACGCAGCGATGAACAGCAACATTACGCAGCGTTGAATAAAAACATTACGCAGCGATGAGCAGCAGCATTACGCAGCGATGAACAGCAACATTACTCAGCGATGAATAAAAACATTACGCGGCGATGAACAGCAGCATAACGCAGCGATGGCGATAAACAGCAACATTACGCAGCGTTGAACAGCAACATTGCGCAGCGATGAATAAAAACATTACGCAGCGTTGAATAAAAAAATTACGCAGCGTTGAATAAAAAAATTACGCAGCGTTGAACAGCAACATTACGCAGCGATGAATAAAAACATTACGCAGCGATGAACAGCAGCATAACGCAGCGTTGAATAAAAACACAACGCGGCGATGAACAGCAACATTGCGCAGCGATGAACAGCAACATTACGCAGCGTTGAATAAAAACATTACTCAGCGATGAACAGCAGCATTACATAGCGATGAACAGCAACATTACGCAGCGTTGTATAAAAACATTACGCAGCGATGAACAGCAGCATTACGCAGCGATGAACAGCAACATTACGCAGCGTTGAACAGCAATATTACGCAGCGTTGAATAGAAACATTACGCAGCGTTGAACAGCAACATTACGCAGCGTTGAATAGAAACATTACTCAGCGTTGAACAGCAACATTACGCAGCGTTGAACAGCAACATTTCGCAGCGTTGAACAGCAACATTACGCAGCGTTGAATAAAAACATTATGCAGCGATGAACAGCAGCATTACGCAGCGATGAACAGCAACATTACGCAGCGTTGAATAGAAACATTACGCAGCGATTAAAAACAATATTATGCATCATTTCTCTTACAATAAAATACCGCAGTGTATAAATTTGCAGATACTCTTTTTGGTTTCGTGCACTGTTATCATCACTTTTCTGATTGATTCGAAGCAGTTTATCACTGGCTTTGTGCAGGAAGTCGAACAAGGAACAATAATGTGTCTTTCTCCTTTCCTTTGTGGATAATTTTTTGTGCTATGTCTCATTTCTGTTGGTTACTTTAAGTCTATATCTATCTCATGGCAATTCAAATTTGCACTACAAAAATAACGTACTTTATTAAAGTACTTTATTTATAAGCTATTGATAAGTTTCATGTGACCATGCCGTTCTTCCTGTTTCTAAAAATGTCAATAGTCATGTCACGAACGTTCGGGAGAATGCGTTTGCATTTACATATATGTATATACGTTTTGTAGAACTTCCTGTTTAATGGTCGTACAAAGTGGTGTGTTAGGTCAGTAACAAACTCATAAAAAGTCATTCATTTAATCAGAGTTGACGTTGCCATGTACGTGTGACAGTTTCTTAGATTTCTATCACCTTTTAATTACAGCAAAAAAAGTCTATAAAAGTGAAAAATGTTACGCGTTTTTGTTTTGTAAACAACATTTCGCATTTGTGTAAAGTGTTATGGCATTAGACAACCATTACCAACATCGAGACTTTCTTTTTGCAAGCTTTTAAAGTGTGATGGCTTAAATTGTGAGTCAGTTTCAATCAGCTTAACTGTATAGAATAAAGGGTAAACTGTTTCATAAATTTGATATTTGCGACACTATATACGAATTTTAATGGTCGCCAATATTTTTAATTGATGTCATATATAAAACTGGTGCGTATTTAAGATTAACTACGACATTCCAGGCCGTAACAGATGGATAAATCAATGCACTTTATGAGTATAAAATATAAAATATATATGACATAAGAGTATTCCACGGCGTTAGCCGGAACCGTTAAACTGGTTGTGACCAATAAAAACCGTATATAATGCCAAAAATGTCAAACTTACTAAACGGTTAACCCTATTCTAACGCAAAACGCTCTAAAATGCAAACATAACCGATCGTTCGAGTGTTGTGTATATATGTTATTTAACCGTCGCAAATTTAAATTACGTTACCAATCAGAATGAACGTTACATCATTAGTGCGTTAGAAATTTTAAATTTGTTCTATTGTTTTAGCAAAATATGTAGTACGAAAGGATATATTAAGTACATGAAAATTTTACCCCTTGTTACTACTGAGCTTATGCTCTTTT
Source organism: Saxidomus purpurata (assembly GCA_022818135.1). Classification (NCBI taxonomy): domain Eukaryota; kingdom Metazoa; phylum Mollusca; class Bivalvia; order Venerida; family Veneridae; genus Saxidomus; species Saxidomus purpurata. The sequence goes on along the minus strand of JAFMSR010000006.1, from coordinate 10,580,955 downwards.
TTGTATATTCAACTGAATAAAACATCTACAAAAGTATTCACATAATTGACATGATGTCGATTAATTGCTGAATCTAATTCTTCTTATTGACATACAGTGCATGTTAAGACTACAGTGCCTGGTCATCATGAATGGCTGATCAACGTTGTGAGATTTTAACTACACATCAATGACATGTTCAACACAAATGAAATACTAATTTGTCCGTATTGTAGACGGAGTAATATTTTGTTTTACAAAGTGCGGCACTTACGTCAATGCCAATACATGTGTATTTTGATTTAGAAGATTTAAACTTTGTTACAACTATCTTTTATTTTTATCTAAGATATTTCCAAACCCGGAACGGTTTATCAAAATATAAGCACAAGCATATTCAATAGTTTATTTCAGAATGAATACAGACCCATTCTACAAGAGATACGTAACTGTGAGCTGGTAAGTAATGAACTTATACCTTATGGGGAGTATTCTAAGATATTTAAAATTTAAAAACATGTAAAACTTACCGTCGATCTGCGCCTGAAGAACAGCAAAACAACCTGCCAGAAAAAGTATCAAAATGGTGGTTGTAGTTTCCATAGATCACACGAACAATGAACAGACAATAATCACATTTATATTGTCAGGCTATAAGTTTTACTGTTGAACAAAATTTGAGAACTTCAACGTCCCAAACAACAATGTATAATCCACTTAGCAAAAGTAAAAATAACTCCGACACTTAATGATTTAATTGTAAACCTCAGGATCATTATTAAAGGTCCTAACTTCCTGATTGTGTATGAGAAAACATAAAAAAAAAGAAATGGAAAAGCACAATCAAATATATACTAGTTTCAATGTACTGTATTGAGTAAATAAGAAGTAATCCTACACGACCAGCTACTTTTCCTATATACATACAGAGGAAAAGAATCATTTATTCACGATAAAATGCATCATGTTTTCCACGGGCAATACGTATGAGTGAGGACTATTTTAAAGTATGTGATGAAGGAACTTGTAACAGATATACAAGGGGCATTCCAAAATGTTCCAGTAAACTGCCATAGCTATTTTTTAAAGCAACATTATTTGACAAAACTTTGACTGTACATACGATCTTATGCAGTATTCTTTTTATCAAACTGTAGGTAACGCATAGTTTATATTCGAACTAATCAACGTCATGTTGGCGTGAGCAGGGCAGTGTCAAATAATACCAACAATTTTAAAACTATCTCTGAGAAACGAATCTCTTGCTTCTTTTATTTTTATATACTGTGCTGCTAACCTAAAAGGATTATCCCATTGATTTATCAGCGAGTGAAAATTATTTTAAGCGTTCTGCATGTGTTTTAATAAGCGTTCGTACAGCAGCAGGTAATCGACGTCGTCCAATTTTCTTGACGCTATAGCCGGGCAATTCGATTTAACTGTGTATTCTGCGAAGGGTCTTTGTCAATGGTTTTTGCCATTCAAATATATTTGGACTTAGAATCATTCAGTCTCATAGGTACTTCGAACATTTCCTTAACATGTGATTTTACTTTAACCCGGTAAGACATAAAACTTTGCGTACAATACCATAAATTCCAGTGCCTTTTGAACATTTACTGATAACGCCTCCAATTTGCCTCACTAAAGTCAGTGTCACGTTTCTATTGCGACTATGGAGCGTACATTTTTACCAGTAAATATTAAGGACCAAGATTATGAATTTAATATACATTAATGCATATACAGTCAAAATGTTGTGTAAATATATCGATACTGAAAGAGATGTGAATGATTTCCGGACACTTTTTGAACTGTCCTCGTTCATTGTATATTTTCATGGGTCTAAATTGCTATCTGGAGTACTCATACTCTGCGACGACTATGCCATATGTTAGAGAATGTGTGCCCCTGACGCCTCTACGTGTAGACTGTAAAGAGGACTTGGAGTAGTCGGTAGCTTGGTGTTCCCAAAATCAAGTTATTTGCTAGGAGATGTAGATAACAAATGACAAAGACGATGCTACCCTTCCAACATAGACACAGCCAGTCATCTACCATCGAAACCCTACATTTAATTTCGTCCTTCGAAAAGAATGTACTATCCTCATCCATTGAGAAAGGCACGGTAGCCTCAAATAAAACACAGCTTAAGGCCACAGTTATTGAAACAGCCGCTGCCATCAGTAAAAGTTCGGCAATTAAGAGGCAAAGGTCCATGTTTCTGTTGATACTTTGCCCCAACTCACGATAAGGACACTGCTGTGGTCTCGAAATTTCACAATTCTAAGAATTTACACTTGATTCTACAATCGACATAGAAATTTGGAAGATAGGTAAACGTTGTCCATACTCAAATATGCATAGTTATTTATTCATTTATTTAAGTCTCTTCTTTCTACATACACTTGTCATTCTATTCAGAATTATAAGATACTATTCAGCTCAGCCAATATTGCATAAACATGCTTATTACCATGATATGCACACAAAAAACATCTAGAACCACTGTGAGCTATAGCGGTTGTTATAAAATCCCCACAGTGTTTCAGAATATTTGGACCTATACCGTCATGACCTGTAGCTTTCTTTGCGTTAAGTGTATTTATCAATTTCTTCACCCTAAACGGTGTAATGTACTCAATATCGAACTGGTTATGTTTCAATTTCTGGTGAAGATATTTCTCTACTTTTGTGAAGTTATTTGTAACTAATTCTGTTTTCTGGATGATGTTTGCAATATTAACAAAATGATAATTAAGTGCATTCAACATATTACTTTCACCTTCAATAATTTTATCATTTACACTTAGTGTCTTTGGTTTAGATATATCATTTGAAACATCGTCATTATTACATATTGTCCTGATAGATTTCCAAAAATCAGATGCACGTGTATTATTCATACATTGTAATGGCGTCGTTATAAAACATGTTCTTACTTTTCCTTATAAGGTATGTAACTGTGTTTTGCATTTCTTTATATTTGTCAAATTGTCTATTTTGATGTAACTTATTTCTTTGTAAAATTGCCTTTTTGATTTCATCATTTATCCATCCAGGCTGAGTAAATTGTTTAGACGGTATAAACTTTGACATAATGAATATGGTCTGGTTTTAATCTATTCATTCATCTTTCATTGATTTATCATAAGAATTTGATGAGTAATGCACAGTTAATGTATTTCAATAGAGAATAGAATGATTATGAAAGTATTAGCAAAGTTCACTTTCAAATATGCAGTTATTTCCACAATAATTACTGCTATATGTTTATGAGTTAACATAAACATTTTCAGTATTCACTTTTACATTTCTTTCATAAGTCACTGGTATTATTATATGATTATATCTATTCTCTATTTATTTAATTATTTAACTTCTATTTTCCATGCATAAATGGCGACTATATCAACTGCAGAAGGCAACATACTAACAAAACCAGGAAATTGCTACATAGTGAATCTACAATTCGATTTAGATTATAGGATTATATATATATAGAGTAACTATAATTGTAATAAGTGTATTAAAGAAAGGACAATGTATCAGCTTAATCATGCTCGGTTCAATTTAATTAAGTATAGAATACAACAACTTTAGTGTATACATGTACTTAATGTGATTTGACAACTACCGGAAAGTACGGGAAACGTCATTGCGTCTGATGTGAATTACGTCATTTCTGGAGTTCTTGGTTTCATTTCTAAGCTTGTCATAAAGATGGTCTATATGTAGATAGTAATAGTGTAGACACAATTCTGACAAAAAGGCAGTATTGCCGAAAATATTAATTAAAGAGGTGTTTTATTCTGAAACAATTTTTCCCAACGAGATTATCATATTCATTGTAATTCCAATACGATTGCCTGTAAATAATCAATTAAAAATCTTGATTAATCAATCTAAAAGATTTTGACATTTGTATTTGATTATTTTCTGTTCCGCAGAACTGTTGTGTTGCATGAAAAAATTGCTAAGTCTCGTAAAAAAGAAATGAATTGGTTACATAATGTGTCTGATTTTGTACTTGTTTACACTATTAAAGATACAGTGAGATCATGCTTTCTTAAGAGTATATGCAGCCTGCTCACGAGACAGGCAGAATGTAGGCTTCCATAATTTGTCCTAATTCTTAAGCGTTTGTGTTATTTATCAGTAAAAATGATTATTTCATTTCATTTGTCTAAGATATGTGGGACAATAAAGACAGCATCCAATAAATCATGATGATGATACAAATGTTAGAGTAACCCCCCTTCTTAGAATTTCAAACGCCCCATCTACATGTACCATAAATGGATTAAATATTCTATTAGAATCATAAATTAAAAATTGTAGAGATTTTTCTCCCATTTCTACCCTTTGCACGTACGGTCTTTCCGCCTTGAGACAGAGGTAACTTGTTCGCCAGAAGATCGAAGGGTCACGGGTTTAATTTCAAATACTACCACGTTGGTAGAGTCCTTAGTCAAGACAAATTCATTCTACAATGTTTCGTTGTTGATCATGATGTTAACAGATATTTAAATGGAAAGTCTTAATAAAGAAGGTTAAGTAAGTAACTGGGTCATTAAATAATATATAAATGAATTTCAATGAAAATTATCAAAGTTCTAGTTTTTGCTACAAAGTGATTAGTTTGTAATAAAATGAAAACAAGGTCAACTTTTTTTTATTTTAGCTACTCACGTTGAGATGTCTTTAAAACCCTGCATCTTCTTTTTACGTTGAGAATATTTATATCACAAGAATTGTAATATATATATTATCACCAATCCACTACCTTCCTTCTTATATAGGCAGAACAGAATAAAACCTGCCATTGGCCATAATTTTACGACGTTTAATAAGCCATTTACGCGGACATCATACACACTGTAGAAGCAAACAGGAATCCACAATAAAATTTTTATGGATACAATGAAAGCTGTTTATGTTTAGCAAATCATTAACCGAAGAAGTAAATAGGTCAAAGCCCGCGTAGATGGCGCCGTAGTATAAAGGAAAAACTCTGAGCTCTTACTCGTGGTTTGCAATTCTGTATGTGAAACTAGGCCACGCCCTCGAAATACATCTTCTCTGCATCAATTATTTTTCATGTCACTGTATAAGTCAATCATGAAGCCATGTTGTAATTGCATAAATGTGGTATTTGGTATTTAGAGAAATCTACATTTAGTCTTAAAGTAGTCGATCCATGTTCGTCATTGTGCGGATTTTTATGTGAAGTCAATTTCTTGTTTACAGTTGATTATACACAATCTTTTCTAGAAAGACGTACATTACGATTTTACTTATATTCTGTGTTTAACACCTTTGAGTTTTGTTGTAAAACTTCGATACGCTTAAACATTATATTTGGTGATCCATATACTGTAATTTGGGGTTTATACACGACCTTAGTCTTTTTAAGAGAAGTCATGTATTTTAATATAAGAGGACTATTGGCACTATACAGAAAACATCTGTAACCTATGATTATACCTGTATGACCTATGTAGCGTACGTATGCTAAAATGAAATAAATTATATTAACAATGTTCAAGATTTTTATTTTTTTATATAGATTTTATAATGAAAACAGCCCCAGCCCATTTGGGTCTCGTTTTTTGAGGAATCATCCAGTTTCTACACAGAATATATATAGAAATAAGTTGCAACCTACTGGGTGCCTTATTTTGAAAGGGATCAAATGAAATTTAGCAACGTTTAAAGAGAGTCGTAAGGTAGTCAAATTTTTCAAATAAAATTTAATTAAGATCACTAGCTTCAGAGAAGAATCTACTAAGAAATTTCCTTAAATGTTACAGTGGCGCCTGCGTGTAGGTTCCCCGTGTTTGCGTGAAAAAGCGTGTAGCACGCGTGTCGGACACGATCGTGTTGCACGGTATGTTACTGCGCATGTCCAGCGTGCAGCGTGTAGAACCGTGCCATTGCTAGTGCGCATGCCCAGCGTGCAGCGCATAGGAAACCGTGCAATTGCTAGTGCGCATGCCCAACGTGTAGTCGCTAAACGTGAAACGTGCAAGCGCATTTATCATTGGGCTACATGTCTTGCTCTGGATAACACCTGGTCAATTCCAGCATATTTCAATCAATCACCTGCATTTTTCACCAATAGTCGTACTTTTCCTATCATCCAATTAACCTCGCCGATACTAAAGGAAGTCGGTAATCGGCATGTTTAGATTTTATCCAATGAAGTATGGAAAATAGCAAATTTTATTTAAATTAAAACATCAGCCCAGATACTAATTATATATACACAGGACAAAGCCCCTGTGCCGAGCTGATACTGTTGTTCAGTGGTAAGTTACAGTATGTGATATTTGCGGTGGCACTGAGGTGACATGCACTTCTCTTTTTTATGTCGTTCCCAAATCTCACTATTTCCACTACGAAGACAGACCAATTTTACAGGTTGCCATGACAGTAATATAATATTAGATCTGTGAAATGGGTCACTCTGAAAACGCCAAATTAATTAGTCTTGTCGTTCCCACTACTGGCATGAGACCAGTTACCAACTACCCGTTATCATAGCTTTCCAATGATAAACAGTGTCGGACCACTAAGAAGTAACCTTGGACACTTCTCAGTAACAAATGGAGCGGTGGTGTAGAGGTTACTGTGTCACCCACTCATCCCAGAGGTTGCGGGTTCGAGCCCCATTTTGGTCACAACCGTACCTCCTTATATGACACCAAGTACTGGTTTTTCCAGGAAGCGGACTCAAGAGTGACTCGATAAGCTGCAAACTTTCTTCACAATCGAGCTTAAATAAATTAGTATAACTTAACTAAACTGTAACGATCCAAACCCTTGTATCTATTTTAAAGTAACTCTGTACGTAATTAAAATTTTATCGTTGGTACTTGATAATCCATATGACCAACGCCCCCAGAAGATGTTAGTTATGTTCAGTTTTCGGAGGATAGTGCAAGATACAGAAAGCATCCAAATTCCAGAGACACTAGGTTCTTTTACATGCCAGGTGTATTGCGCCAATACATAATCGGACCTCAGTTATAAGTAGCATCGGAAAGATTGTTTCAGTAGTAATTTTACTTGGTCAGCCCCGGGAATCAAACCCACAACCCTGAGATTACAAGTCTCATGCTCTACCTATGCAGTTAACCAGGTTTACGTTTCTATTAGCCGTTCAAGTTCCCAATTTCAATCGTTACGGTGAATTACATGTAATCAAATAAATGTAGCTATAATGTCCTCCTGCAATGGATTAAGGAGTAACACGTTTTGATATATAATAAGAGAATACACTGCATGTGTGCATAACTGACAGGTCAGCCCTTTTTTAACAAGGACAATTTAAAGTACCAGCTGAACCAAAAACATATATGCGGGCCGAGCTCGGGGCTGCAGCCCTAAAGCCAAGCCCTGAATCCGCGGTTAGGTTTCCGATACAACCAGCACCCCCCCCCCCCCCCCGACAATGGTTAGTAATTTTAGGTTTCGGAGGATCCCAATTCCAGAGACACCCCTGGTTCTTATACATGCCAGGTGTATAGCACTCATACATGGGACCATGGTTTTTAAGTTTTATCCTGATGACTGTTACTAATTTTAGTTGGTCAGCAACAGGAATCAAACCTGCAACTCGGATATCACAAGTCTCATTCACTACTGATTGAGCTAACAGGGCTAACTTTTGAAACTTTTTCAATGGCTATGTCCATCTAATTTTTTTTGGACTATTTTATTGTCTTAAATTCTTTGAGAACACAGTTTACACATCTGACAGGTTACTCCTCAGTCCTGAAGGCAATATATACTCATAAAATGTGCTGTATACCCATCCCTTGGGTAATAATCAAACCTCTTCTAGGTCAAAGGTCGTCACATGTAAAATGCGGCCTTATCAGGATAATCTGGTAAACTTGTAGCTAAGTGATTCCAATTATGTTGCAACAATATACTGGTAGTTTGTAAAACAAGGCCGGGCTAATGTGTTCGTACCACAGTTCAAAATTCCTGTACCGCGAGTAAAATGAACTACTCATTTTACACATTGTTAATTTAATTTAGATTTACACGTCTCGACAAAAATAGAACATTACATTGCAATTTATTAAGGTCACTGCCACTAAGTCTTGTCGGCCAGTCTGGTGTATAAAAAAAAGCCGCCTGGTTACATGTATATAAAAGAGTTTGAATTTTGTTTATAGCAATAAAAACAATTATTGCTTTATATAATAAGTCACCTGTGCAACAAAAGAATAAGGAAACTATCTGAACTAATTGCTATTAGTTTCCTTAATGTACAGTGATAGCCATTAGTGAAATGCGTCAAAAGTTTGCCGGTTTCATGTCATAGCTTACACTTTAAGATGCAATTTTTAAGAGATCAACCAACATTAAGGATCTTGTGATGAATGGTGTAAGGTATTCACTGTCGGCAAAATCAAGTGCATAAATCTCTACTTTCAACATGCTAATTTTCGTCCTATCTTAGTTTCAGGAAAGAAATATATTAGTCCAACATGATGATTGATCCAATCAGAAACAGTTTGTCACTTTCCCAGTGCTCGGATGTACTAGCTAAGTACATGTATATATTATGAGTACTACCTGGATTTTTAAATCATTTTGTTAATGTTGCCACTTGCCAGTCCTGAGACGTTCCTTTTAAAAGCAGGCTGGCAGAGCAGGCAGGAGTTTGGAAAGAGTTAACCATTTCCTGCTTATAGTAAAAAGGGCAATAATTCTGACCATGAGCTGAAAAACCACACAGTGACACTGAATACACCAATAGTTTAGCCATGCAGTTTTCCTAGAAAACAATCACAGTATATATTTTGATGTCTTTGGTGCTGTAGTATTTGTGTGCGACTGGGTGGCAGAAGACCATAGATCAATCTAGTTAGTCATGTTCAGGCAAATTTTGCATTAGTTGCGTGGCGGAATGAATAAGATGGAGTTAGATATAGACTACAGCTTTGGAACATAGAATATAACTTACTGAAATAAAGAAGTTGCCCAATAAATATTTCCAGTTTGAGTGAGGAAATATGAAACACCTCATGACTAAAATGATGATGAAAAGAATATTCTATCGGCGTGAGTGCTGGTCAGAACACACGGGAACAGTCATCAGGAGTAGATGGTATTGATTGCAAGAACTTGTTCAACAATCGGAGTGAATTAAATAAGTTTTAACTAAATGACTTTCAGTACTGATGTTTCATTTAATTGAGTGTACACTTCATATTTATACAAAAATTACATATGGGTACAGTCCATTGTATTAAATTTATCAGTGCATTCATTGCAAATGGTAGTCTTCTTTCAAATTTACAAAATGTCCATTGCATAAAGTTAGTAAGAGACAAGATCATTGCTTTTTTCATTTTCTTTTACCCATTAGGGCATAGAATACACATTAATTGGCATGGACCACCACCTGTAAGCACCATAGCGTACAGAGGAATGAATTGGATATATATATTGTATATAGCGAAACAGCTCATCCCAACTGGCGCCTCATCTTTTAAGGATCATTTTACTTTTATGTTAAACTTGTACTTAGTTAATACCAATTTGGCGTAAATAGTTCAACACAGGGATTTGATTATTGTCTTTCAGAATAATAAAACACAAACGAAACTACTAATGCAATAAATATAGCCCTTATGAAAGTTATTGCTTACCAAGTTATTGCTAAACAATTATTTGTGTTGTGACAATGAGGTTTTAAAGTAGAGCGCTTCAAGACAGTGATTGCTCTAAATAATTGGTGTTGTGTCAGCTTGTTCTTATTTTTGCCAGAGAAGCGAAAATGTTCATTTATGTTTTTGTAAGTACAGACATCAATATCTGTTTTTGTAGATGATGAAAACGTGAAAAGTTCTGACTATGTAAAACCTATAACATTTTTTATTCAAACGAGATTGTCATATGCGTATATTCATTGTATTAATTCAATACCGTTCATTACAAAGAGCTACTATCTTGTTTTGGTTTAGTAATATGTAATAAGGCAGTATGTAATTAGAATATAGAGGAATTTATGACAGATCACCGTCGATCGATATCGCTGGTTTAAAATTATATTAATGTAAGATCTACAAAGCTGTAATCTGGCACTATCTTTTTGTCCCGTTAACTAATTTAAACAAATATTTATGTTTACATAAAAGTAAAATAAAATAAAGTCACTACTGCTGGGTTTCTTTTGGCCGTAAAATTCACATATTTTTAATGATACATAATTTATTTATCGAAGTTAAATTTCGAAACAGTCAGTTTAGGTCTGCATGAATGCATGTAACATTTTTAGCTGATGACCGATCGAAATTGAATCAAGGTAACAAGTCATCCTCTAAAGATGACATAAATTTTCAATAAATGTTAAATCTCACAATGAATGCTTTAATGCTCAAACCAATATAACAGCGTACCCCAATACACGTGAAAAGAATTTGGCATTTTAAAACAAACAACATGTTTCATATTGACCCTTGACAATTGGAAAAAAAATATTTTTGTTTTTTTTTTTTTTGTTTTTTTTTTTTTTCCAACAAAAAAAAATTTTTTTTTTTTTTTTAAAAAAAAAAAAAAAAAAAAAAAAAAAAAAAAATTTTTTTAAAAAAAAAAAAAAAATTATTTTTTAAAAAAAAAAAAAATTATATATTTATAAAAAAAATTTTTTTTTTTTTTTTTTTTTTTTTGTAATTTTTATTTATTTTTTTTTTTTTTTTTTTTTTTAAAAAAAAAAAAAAATGGTATTTTGTTTAAATAATTGTTTGCATTGTCTTAGAAATATTTACTAAATGTATAATTTTTAAGAAAAATATATCAATAACAATGACTATAAATACATATTTCAAAAGATAATTTTGCGCTAATATTTAATGGAAATTCCGATGTACATGTGTACATCATAGCACACGATATTTAATCGGCAGAATTTAGCTCAGGACATATCTAATAGGTTGTATGATTAAAGGGTATGCAAAGTACTGAGTTGATCATATAACGTGAAAAAACTCTATTGCCAAGGGAACAATAAAAACAATGTCAAAACTGAAGCCAAATTTTATTAACAAACATACACTACATTAATATCGTAAATAGTTTACGTCGACTAAAATGTGTAGACACTCATTAAGACAAGACAAGGAGACTAGTCACCTAAACACTTCGATCTTAGGTGTTTTAGAACATTAATTTGAATTTATTCAGGTTAACACTTTTTACACGGAGGACACATAACAAAATATGGACAATACTTTAGTTGTTACATTCATTCAGGTTGAATGCTATAAGGAAAGTTATACAACAGCACATGTGACATATATCTAACAAAGACTCCTAATGTCGTTTTGCAACTGATTAATTAAAAGAATTCCTTGAAAGCAGATTCAAATATAGTAGGTATTGCTTTAACACGGACTAATTGTACCGATTACCACTAGTAGGAAAACATTCACGACCAAGCCTTTACTACAATTGCTTCTGAGAAATGAAAACGAAATACTGATGTGCATAACGGAAGCTAAATAAGAATGTCAAGCGATCAAACATCTATAAGTACATTCAGAAATAACTGAAACAAAGTCAAACGTCATTTTGTCAATGTTCTAAGTATTACTCGGGTTTGTAAACTCTGTTCAGGGTCCTATTGACGGGTGTGATGTAATCATCGGTAGTTTGTTTATGTTCTGCTCCATCAATTGCTAGATACTCATATGAAGTAACCTAAGACTCAGAACTTGGGATCAACTTGTCGTATGCATTGTTTTCACCATTTAGCTCGGTCTGCATTTCCTAAAATAGTCAAGTTTGTCTGAGAGTTTTCTATCGAACATGCAATTCAAAAATACAATGGTTTGTTCCGCACATCCCTATTTAGGTGCTTACTTCTGCGAGAAAATTCATCTTGAAAGCAAACCTTACGAATATTTTGCGTGATATATGAAATATTATGTCTACGAAACACCTAGACTAGGTTTGTAGAGCTCTTTGCAAAGGAATCAGCTATGCCACAAACGCCATTCAAAACTTACATGAATTTAAGTTTATAACTAGTAATGTATGATTGGAGCTGTTTTGACCAAAAAGAGTCCGCTGACAAACCAGTCATAGCTGCGGTGACGTTTGATATTTTCTGTTACTAGTAATCATCACTTCATTCATTGAAATAAACACTTTCCGAGTTGCGTTATCATTGACTTAAACGCAGCAAAGTAGTAGTTCCTTAGTATTCTACTTCTTAATAATTTGATAGATAGAGGGCACTTCTAAATGCAGAGCGTCATCAAAAAATACGTGAATAGCAAGCAGGCTAATATTTCTATCACAGTCATACCACACCGTCCACATCTGTCCTATTTTGTAATTTTATCGTTTTAATAGTTTATCGCGTCTGTAACCAGATATTTCAAGAAAGGTTGTGAATTTTTAGACAATTTATGCACTGACTACTATAAATTGGGTTATTTTCACATGACGAAAGTTTCACGATTTGTGATCAGACAGACATATTCTCGAAAGGAGAATTCTAAGAATGGTAAATCTAAGTGAAAAAAATCTTTCGCAAGGTTTTTAAATTAGCGTGTTGGAATTTCGTGCAAATAGCTAAAAAATAAATAATCGCAAATATTACCCGATTTACAGGATCCCTCCAAACTCAATTCAATTTTGTATAACGGGAGCAACAGTGCATGTTTTTTGTCATATACTGTCTCTGTTTTACAGTAGTGTTTGGGGCTCAGTAACCTTTTCTATTCTAGAGAAAATTAACAGTAGCTTTAGAGATTTTAGAGACACTATCGTTCAGAATGAAATCATCTGATTGAATACAGTTGTATAGACCTTGATGCTCTGTGTCTGAATAACAGACGATAGTTAACTGTATTATTGGCAAAAACAGACAACATGTTTAAATTGAAGATTCCGTTTACACACTCAAACGTCAAACAAACAAGAGGGCCAATATGGCCCTATATCGCTCACCTGAGATCTACTGATGACAATATGTGACCAAATTTCAACCCTAAACTATATATCATAAACACAAACATTGTGTTTGACCTTGACAAGACAAACATGTTGATCAATTTACATGATGATTGGATTGTTAATGTCACTTGATGGCATACACAAGGGTTTTCAACCAGGTGACCAAGTGTTTGACTTCAGATTACCCATATTCAAACTCAACTTAAATGTCATCAAGATAGTCATACTGACCAAGTCTCATGAAGTTACAATGCAAATCGCAACTTATATTGTGTACAGAAGGTTTTTGTTTGATTTGACCCCCTTGACTTAGTATTTGACCTCAGTTAATCCATATTCAACCTCGATATAGACTGCATCAAGATTATAATTCTGATTAAGTTTCATTAATATGCCAAAAAAAAAAAAATGCAACCTCTATTGCATACACAAGGTTTTTCTATGATTTGACCCCGTGACTAATTTTTGACACAATATGATCCATATGCAAACTCGACCTAGATTTGCATCAAGGCAATCATACTGACCAAGTTTCATGAAGATCCAATCAAAAAAGCAACCTCTATTGTATACTAAAGGTTTTTCTATAATTTGACCTCGTGACACCAGGCGATCACAATAGCTCAACTTTGTGCTCAGGTGAGCTAAAAATCATGATTTCAGAAGAGAATGAAATTCGTTGCTTATATACAAAAAAAATGTAATATAATGTGTCACGATTATCTCTGGCACAAGTTCTGTTGCTATTCTATGTTAAACATACTACAACACCCACTGACTTTATGGATCCAGTTCTGTTCGGGATTTTGTTTAGTTGTTTTAGTCCGATACTTTGAATAGGTATCATAACCTAAAAGTACAAGCTTAAGTTCCATAAGAAGACAAACTTACTTCTTCATTTTTTATATCTGCATCTGCAGATTGTTCCCCTAGCTCATCAAACCTAATGAGGTCACATCTAGTGCTTGATTCATGTGTCCCTTCATGTTTTAAGGGTAGATATGCATTGGATTGTTGCAGGTAGGCATTTCCTCTTCTTACTTCTGGTCTTTGCCTGTTAGATGTAATTGGTTTTAAGAATATAAAAATGTAAATATTTCGGCCGCACTTATAATGAAAGGTCAAAAGGAGCTTAATATTTTCCTTTTAAACTGGAATAATCGATTATCACGAAAAGTTACAAGAATCAATATCATCCTCAAACAGAAAGGATGTGTGTTAAAGGTGTTTATTGACATCAACATCTCATCTACTACAAAGCTGAGATCACGGATACATTATGTATTTGCAGAGATTATAAAACGTGCTTTAGAAAGAATTATTTTATTTACCTTCTCTTGACGACAATGACGAATATTACAATAATTACTATGAGAGCAACAATGGCGACAGTTCCAACTATTGCGGTTTGTATCTGGTTTGTCTGTACTGCTGCTGTTGTTTTCAGTAGCGTGTAAGTTGTTGTGCTTCTTTTCATCGTTGCTGATGGCGTTGTTGGCATTATTGGCATTGTAGTTTTCTTCGGCGTCGTGGTTCTTTCCATCGTTGTTGATGGCGTTGTTAGAAATATGGGCATTGTACGCTTCGTCGACGTCGTTGGTCCTCTTTCCATCGTTGCTGATGGCGTTGTTGGAATTATAGGCATTGTACGTTTCTTCGACGTCGTTGTGCTTCTTTCCATTGTTGTTGATGACGTTGTTGGAGTTGTAGGCATTGTAGTTTTCGTCGGCGTCGTTGGGCTTCTTTCCATCGTTGCCGATGGAGTGGTTAGAATTGTAGGCATTGTACGTTTTGTCGACGTCGTTGTGTTTCTTTCCATCGTTGCTGATGGCGTTGTTAGAATTGTAGGCATTGTACGTTTCGACCGCGGCGTTCTGCTTCTTTCCATCGTTTTTGATGGCGTTGTTGGAGTTGTAGGCATTGTACGTTTCGTCGGCGTCGTTGTGCTTCTTTCCATCGTTGCCGATGGCGTTGTTAGAATTGTAGGCATTGTACGTTTTGTCGACGTCGTTGTGTTTCTTTCCATCGCTGCTGATGGCGTTGTTAGAATTGTAGGCATTGTACGTTTCGACCGCGGCGTTGTGCTTCTTTCCATCGTTTTTGATGGCGTTGTTGGAATTGTAGGCATTGTACGTTTCGTCGACGTCGTTCTGCTTTTTTCCATCGTTGCTGATGGCGATGTTAGAAATGTAGGCATTGTACGTTTCGTCGACGTCATTGTGCTTCTTTCCATCTTTGTTGATGGCGTTGTTGGAATTGTAGACATTTTATGTTTCGTCGACGTCGTTCTGTTTCTTTCCATCGTTGCTGATGGCGTTGTTAGAAATGTAGGCATTGTACGTTTTGTCGACGTCGTTGTGTTTCTTTCCATCGCTGCTGATGGCGTTGTTAGAAATGTAGGCATTGTACGTTTCGACAGCGGCGTTGTGCTTCTTTCCATCGTTTTTGATGGCGTTGTTGGAATTGTAGGCATTGTACGTTTCGTCGACGTCGTTCTGCTTTTTTCCATCGTTGCTGATGGCGATGTTAGAAATGTAGGCATTGTACGTTTCGTCGACGCCATTGTGCTTCTTTCCATCTTTGTTGATGGCGTTGTTGGAATTGTAGATATTTTATGTTTCGTCGACGTCGTTCTGTTTCTTTCCATCGCTGCTGATGGCGTTGTTAGAGTTGTAAGCATTGTACGTTTCTTCGACGTCGTCGTGCTTCTTTCCATTGTTGTTGATGACGTTGTTGGAGCTATAGGCATTGTAGTTTTCCTCGGCGTCGTTGTGCCTCTGTCCATCGTTGCTGATGGAGTGGTTAGAATTGTAGGCATTGAACGTTTCATCGACGTCGTTGTGCTTCTTTCCATCGTTTTTGATGGCGTTGTTGGAATTGTAGGCATTGAACGTTTCGTCGACGTCGTTGTGCTTCTTTCTATCGTTGCTGATGGCGTTGTTGGAATTGTAGGCATTGTACGTTTCGTCGACGTCGTTCTGCTTTTTTCCATCGTTGCTGATGGCGATGTTAGAAATGTAGGCATTGTACGTTTCGTCGAGGCCATTGTGCTTCTTTCCATCTTTGTTGATGGCGTTATTGGAATTGTAGACATTTTATGTTTCGTCGACGTCGTTCTGTTTCTTTCCATCGTTGCTGATGGCGTTGTTAGAAATGTAGGCATTGTACGTTTCGTCGACGTACTTTCTGTAGATGATGTGGATGTCTGTTTCGTAGGTATCGTTTTCGGTTTAGCTACAATATGAATTTTTGAATGTGACATTAATAATTGAAGAAGAGAGCCAAAATGGCCCTATATGGCTCATCTGAGATCTCCTTATAACCATATGTGACCAAACGTCAATCCTAAACTCTATATCATAAAAACAGACTAGACAAACCTTCTGACCAATTTACATGATGATTGGCTATAAAATGTGACTTCTAGATGACCAACAAGCTTTTCCTCTGAACTGACCTGGTGACTTTTTTAATCCAAGGTGATCCACACAAACATTCTGAATTTTAATGATGATTAGGTTGTATGGAATACGCAATGTTTTAACCGGTTGACCTAGTTTTTGACCCCAGGTGATACATATTCAAACTCGACCTAAATTTTATTAAGTGTCATGAAGATCCAATGAAAATGCATTTTCTATATTGCGTACACAAGGTTTTCCTATGATTTGAACCCGTGACCTCGTCACCTAGTTTTTGACCCCAGATGATCTATATTCAAACTCGATATACTACATCATGATAATCATTCTGACCAAGTTCCATGAAGATCCAATGAAAAATGCAACCTCTATTGCATACACAATGGTTTTCTATGATTTTACCCCGTGGCCAAGTTATTAAACCCAGATGACTCAAAGTATGATATAATATGATGATATTCAAAGTCGATATAGATTTTAATGAGTTAATTATTATGACCAAGTTTCATGAAGAACTAATGAAAAAATGCAATATCTATTTTTCTATGATTTGACCGGGTGACTTAGTTTTTGACCTCAGTTTACCGATATTCTAACTCGACCTAGATTTTATCAAGGCAATCATACTGACCAAGTTTCATAGATATTCAATCAAAATTCCAACCTCTTTTGCATACACACAGTTTTTCTTTGATATGACCCTTTGACCTAGTTTTCGACCCAAGATAACCCATATTCAAACTTGACCTATACTTTATCAAGTCAATGATACTGACAAAGTTCAATATTTAGACTCTATAGTCCACAAAACTGATTATAACATTAACAATTTTGAAAACGTACCTATAGACAACTTAAACGAAGTCGATAGCTGGTGTAAATTAAATAATAATTATGTCACTGCGCCCGTGCAAATCTAAATGCATGTTGGTGACTACAAAATTCAAGCTAAAACATACTCGTGAGTTACGTTTATCAATTGAAAACGTTTAGGTGCATAAATTACAATGTAGTAGGTGTTTTAATTGACAAAAAACTTTCATGGAAATTCCAAATACCTCAAGTGTGTAATAAAGTAAACTCCAAAATAGCTCTGTTGAAACGTATTATCTATTACTTGTTAGATGAAATGAAAAATATAGTTCATAATGCATATCTACTGTTGTACTGTCTGGAGCAATACAGTGAGCCCGAAATCAGATCTTAATAAAACAAAAATTAAATACAAAAAAGAATTATATTAAATAAACCATTAAAAACTAGTTTGTCAGATATGCTTAATGAACTTAAATGGTAACAATTCGAAAACAGGTGTGCCTACCATACAGGTTTACTTATATCGAAATGCCAACATCAGCTAGAACGGGAGTTATTAACATTTTCGAACAATACACATAAAAGACTCCGTTCTTCGGAAACAAATGATTTAAGACATCACAAACCTTGAACAAAGTATATGAAAAATTTATTCAGTTACACAAGTATTGATATTTGGAATAAATTACCTCTTGAAATCAGAAATATCTCTTCAGTATCGTCTTTCAAATACAAATACAAGAACTTCTTTTAACACAAACAGCAGCAATGATCTAGCATTTCAAGAATATAAATTCCGTATGTGCTACGTATATATAAATTATGTGTTTTGTATGATTGATAATTATAATTTCACTTTTCATAAAACATATAGGGGTAATGACGAGTGTTTGTCGGGATTGAATGTCTTTATATAGACCGTGTTTCGGCATGTAAGTGAAGACAAACTTTATAAGGGAAATGCAAAAATGTACTTTAAAGTCTCATGAACACTTTGTTTGAATAGAAATTAATTTAGATCTACTGATCGAGTAACCATAGAAATGGGTATTATTTACTCTAAAACAATGTTTATGTATGTTTTTCTTCCATATTCATGTCGTTTCGTCACAGAAAGGCGTTGTTTGTCGGCTTATTTTATAATTCGCAATATCATTGAAATAGAAGATAAATGTTGGTTTCGGTGTAATATCACGATATAATTTCACGAAGTGGGCATCAAGACTGATTATATTCCGATGAACCAATGAAACACATAAATTAAAAAACAGTATGCAATATTTATGACATGCACTTGTGATTCAACGGTAACGTTGTACAAAAATAACGGTAAGATATATGTTTCATTAATGTAAATGTTTGAAGTCCAAAGCGGCCATGGGTCTTTAAACTATTGTTTTGGTATTGTGCGTATTTTGTATGGTATTGATATATATAATTGGTTATTTTTACCACAAAAAATGTGATATACGCTTACAGGAAAAATTGGATTATCTTGTCTGCATTTACTTTCCTTTTGTAACAATCTTACATACTTTATTAATATTGTCGAGTCGGTGGTGACAAACAGGTCCTTTAACAAAGTCAACAAGGTTGATGATTTTTACTATTACCCTACTTAATTTCTAAAATCGTCCAGTTTTGACAGTATCATTGCTTGTTCATGTGATTGCTAAATGAAAATTTACTAATCAAAACTAGAGCTTTACAGAATATGATGTGCAAGCAAATAATGATCTGCATTGCTCACTTTCTGTCAGCAAGGTACGGGATGTAGAGAATACAATGTTGCTGTCTTTTGATAACAGTTGATATCGAACACTGATGTTACCCTGCCAACAGTCGTATAGCTCACATTACAATTACTATGTTTTCCGAATAAAGTTATCTTGAAATTATTATTATTGCAATGAAACTTGCAATGTTTTATAAGTAAAATCATCATAACAATATACGTTTTATAATTCTTTAGGCTCATATTACAAGTATATTATTCTTAAAATGACAGTTGTTGAACTGTAGCCTACAAAATTCTAAAACAACAATCAAAGCTTTGAAAATATTCATGAAATATGTCATACGTATTTATTCCACCTATTGACTGATGAACATGAAAATATAACCGACAGAAGAGACGAATTTCAAAGTCTGACTTGGATATATTGTCAAAAAAGATTTTAACAGATTTTTATTGCATTGAGTAGAAATAAAAAGCTGATACAGAATCATATTTCTGTTATAACTTTGGTTACATTAGTTTTCTTAATTTCTCAGTAAAATAAAAAAGTGACTAAATTAAAGACTGGCGGCACGGGAAAAGAGACCTTCTGACAAAATACCTGGAGAGCAGGTTTTGCAGTTTTTATATACGTGAACCATTTAGTTTCCTGTGTGAAGTACATGTAGATACAACGTTACAAGATCCTGATTACGTATACCCAAGGCGTCGTTGCTTACTCTATAAACTCACCTCAATTCACTTTGGCAGTAAATTATCGTGGTACACATTTTCTAATAGCTTTATTCATTTTTGATAGCAGAACTATATATTGTTTCGATATATATCATATCTGATGAAATAAATTATGTCCTTGCAAGAAATGGTTATTTCATAAAATATCGCCAAAATGAGAAAAAAGTCATTTGGAATCGCTGTTACCATGACAATGGTCTTCTAGAATTTTGAAACAAAATGGCGTGTCTGTGCACAAAAATAGATTGGCTATCAGTATTTTACATTACTTTTGTATCTAAAGAGGGTGATCAAATTGCAAATTTTATTACTTTTTCAATAAATTCTTGGCGAGTAATGAAAACAATGTCAAAAAAGCCCTTTTACGTGACACCGGTCATTATGTTTTTCTTACAGTGATTATGGTAACATTGAGCAGTAATTTTACTATAAAGTACAGGTGCAACATAGGTGAAGGCTGACAAATTGTACATAATTCACCATCAAACTAACCGTTTTCACATGTCGTTCCATCGCTCAGTAGTCTCACTCCATCTTCACAGCTGCAGGTGTAGCCCGAAGGTTTAGGCAGGCAAAACGTACTGCAGGGACCATGTCCGCCGTTTTTCAAACAGGCAGTGGATACTTGTATAGAAGATAAGAAACAATAGTAGGCTCACCACGTTTAAACGTTGATACACATAGCCGAATACATTTTACAAATAACAAGAGAAAGATCATCGGCAACTATTGAGTATTACACTGAAACTGGTGAAATACACATCAAAAGAATGTCTTATGTGTAATTATTTGAATATGACTATGTCGGATGAGAGCAGACATGGGGCAATCATCAAAAGTAATCACAATGATTAATAATCGATTAATAATTTCCAGTAATCATATTCAATCATTAATCCTGCATTTTTCTGATTATTTTAATCATAATTTAATCGATTACAGTCAAAAATAGGCAGAAATCATGATTATTTTATGATTATTTTAAGATTACTTTCTGTTTGTATTCCATTTTATACCAAATAGACATTTTAATAATTGGATACATAATTAAATAGTTATAGGACAAAACATTGACTGACACTTTCATTGTTTCAAAAACAATTATAGACTTATTTCTCATCTATTTATGGTTAAAGGTGTCATACATATAGTGTAGCCCTTGGGTTCAACTATGGTCTATATGACACAATAGCACACTTAAACTTATTGATAATCTGTTAATATGGGGAAATCCTTTGAAATCTGGTTCATTATTCTTGAATATGCAAATGTTTATTATTGTCATGCATTCCAAACATTAAAGTCCCAGGATCATTGAAGTTTTACTGATTAAAAGAAAATTACTGATAGGATAATGATATAACTGTGTTCCATTCACTCTAAAACTGTGTCTTACAAAAACTGCCACGTATCAAATTGTACCCCCCTCCAAGTCAAACAAAAAAAAAAAAAAAAAAAAAAAAAAAAAACCCACACACACAACACACACAAAAAAAAAAAAAAAAACACAAAAAAAAAAAAAAAAAAAAAAAAAAAAAAAAAAAAAAAAAAAAAAAAATTTTTCAGTTGACTGAAAGCCTTTCTTATTTGTTGTAATAACATTTGTAAAAAAGACTGTGTTACGTTTCTAACAATCAGGTGCATCGATTTAAAAAGCAAAGTTAGGAATGATAATAATAATGGTACAAAATAAAGATCATTTCTGCTGGTTAAACATCTTTCTTGGTGGAATAAGAGCTACTTGTAATCTTTATGGACGTCTGCTTGAAAGCATTTCGATTTCCCTGGTGAGACACCATCCGTTGGGACAGTGAAAGATCAATGCGAACATTGCATTCTTATCTGGAAATATTAAAACAACCTTCTACTTAGTTAACAGTTTGAGGGTAACACCATGACAAATATCTAAACCTTCCAAGCCAGCTCTGCTCCTGTTGAGTGGTTATTTAGTATTGCTGGAAAGTTATTTTGACCTAAGAGGTGTGGAATCAGTGATATGACATTTGAATTTTTAATGATTATTAAATGCAATATGTATCATTAAGTGCATCACATAAACTGTGACTCAAAATAATATTATTGTACTATTGAAAAAATAAATAAGATTTCAACCCGACATTTACAAAAGAAAGTAATCATTAATCATGATTACTTTCATTGAAAATAATCATAATTAATCGATTACTTGCAAATTATGCAGTAACCATGAAGTAATCGATTACTGAAAACAAAGCAAATTAATCTTAATTTAATCGATTACTTTTTTAAGTAATCGACCCAATGTCTTGATGAGAGAACAAAATACAAGTAATGATCCTCAGATTAAACGAAAGCATTTCCAATCATGTCTTGTCGATTAGTACTATGCTCTTTGCTAGAGCCAAATCTTATAATTAATCTTTCAAATGCAGGTCCTATTATGTACATTTATGTCCGACGAATTGGTGAATGTAGTTATTAAATATGTTGAAGTGAGGTGACGAATGAAAAGTATATTTATCTTACCAGAAGATGATGCAAACTTAGAACTGTATAATGATATGGAGTCCAGCCGTCCTAGTTCAGGCTTATACGCCATTTTTGATTTGGTGTAAGGCATTGCTTTGTGGAGCTTAGTGATATATCTAATGTGGGAAAAATACAAAAGCATGGTACATTAAATGTATTGTAATGTTTAAGAGAATGACGGCAAAAGTAAAACATCAAAATTCACTATGTCAACGGCGGCTCTGACAATGTGGGGATGTTACTATAGTAGCAATTGATAACAGATACTGAACTGTCACAAAATGTAAATCTTCACGAGGTAAATAAAAAAGTCAATTTCCATTAACATAATGGACAGTAAATTTTGACTTGATAATGAAAACATGTTAAAACTGTTTTCGAAATATATTCAGACTGTATTGAAAATGCTGAATTGTCTATGAAATTGTTTGGTTATTATTTTAATGTAAAGTTGTTTTACGTTACTAACATAGAGTTAAGGTAACGCCTGAAAAAAGCTAGAATTTCAAACCTATACATTTTTAGAAAATGATGATTATTGTGAATACAGCACGAAATAGGACACTAAATATAATAAAATGTATTACCCATCATGAATTTTTAACAAGGCTTGCAGCCAGGGACAGTCCTCTATACCAAACAGTATTATTGCATTTTATAAGCTTAAGGGAACTGTGTCAGATTTCAGATTTCTGTTTTCAAATTACTTTCATGCTCTAATGCGCTGTGAACGATGGATATACCTTTAACCATAAAATATGGTCATACATTGTAAAAGGAAACAATGTTTTCAAATATCTGTGACACAGTTCCTTCAAACAGGAAACAGCGTATGAAATGAAAGAAAATGGCGGGTTTTAAGGGGTAAGTCATAGCTCTTAGCCTTGTTAAAAAAATTATGACAGGTAAGAATTGTTTTTCATTTAGTGTCCTTTTTTAGCAAATAAATTTCTTACTTTTGTCAGCGGCTACCTTAAGCTGATATCTTTTATCAGCAATAAATGAAGCTGTTAACTCACTGCCGATTCCAAGCGGTGTAATACAAAAAATTGCCAAGTAACTGAATGTCCATAAGATGTGCTTCGTTGTCCGTGTAATAATTTGTACAGACGCCATTATAGGAGCATCGATGTATGATATTTGTTTTGCCGTCACTAACATACAATTCATTTGCTAAAGTAAACATTTAAAATGTATTGACATTCTACAATGGAGACATTTGAATGTTTAATATGCAGACAATGGAAAGGTGAAAAATGTGTTATTTCAAAATAAAACAATAACAGTTGTGTTTCATTCAGAGACTTTTACGTAAATGTATGAATAAATACTTTGTAAATGTCTGAATAAATCTCATATCAGTTGTAATCTTGTATTATTTCTCCGACAAAAGTATTTCCAGTTCTATTTTTCTGAAAATATTAGCTCTATACATAAAGCCCGAAGGTTGAACTTTCGGTACAACCTTTATTTATGTTTCGTTAAAATATCAGGTAACTACTACCAACTGATCAGATTTTTAAGAATATTGACACCGGTGCAGTGTTCATGTTGCCAGCACTTTCTATAATAAACATCTTCCGCTAACACAACGGATATTAATATTTTTCTCATGGTCGATAATAAGTACATGTATAACTATTTTTGTGAAAATAAAGCTCGAATTGACATATTTTAGGAATTTATGAAATAAATGTGCTTTGATAAACACAACATTCACCTTGGGTATCTATAGCGAGTCCATTTGGCCAAAATAAGTCTGTCTCTCTGATGGTTATAACATTTGACCCATCCATATTTGCCTTTTTTATACAGGCAGGTGACTGGCCATGATCCGTCCAAAAAAGAATTCTATATAGAAAAATAAGCAGTGAATGTGAATAAAAATGTTGAAATAAATATAACACTTAACCCATTGTTTAAAACATTAATCTTAATACTATCTACAGTTTGGCCATCTACAATACTTGCATAAGCTATTCAGTTTTCAATAAGCGAAATCATGTTGTCCTTGATGCATTATAAATATTACAGGTGAATATCAACGTGATTTCAAAAAATCTTAAGCCAGTTATGAGTCCTAATGTTTACGTAAACGAATGGAAGGCCTGTGGACGAATGGACGTTTAAATGCACAATGGTTATCTAAGTCTATACTTCATCGGGCTAGACAAGTCTATATATAAAGGTAGGGGCAGTTCTCTATAGTATACAACTCACTCACCTAGACAAACAGATAACCCATACCAAACTTATAACATGAAAAGTACAAAGATGTTTATACAATTACATGTCTATTACACCGCGAAACACATGAAATGATACACAATTACAACAGAGGTATAGCAGGAAAACGGAAACATTACGAAATATGTGTTGATTAGACTGTGTTGTTATTGTATGCTGACAAAATTTCAATGTCTAAATTATTTATTTAGTCCGAGATAGGTACATACGTACATACCCTTGGTAGGAATCGAGGGCAATGGCTCTTGGACTTACGCCATAATTTATTAGGCGTTTGTGTAGACCATCCGGTGACAAAATGCCAATTCCGGTAAATCCGAAAGGGGATACTTTATTGGCGGTGTAATAAATGTAGCCACTAGAATAGTCGATTGCAAAACGATCAGCATGACATCCTGAAATAACTGAAATTAAAATTGTTATAACTGTGACAATTTCAATTTCGTATCCTTAACAATATGTCTTAGCATTCATTGCACAAGTCAAACACAGTACCCTCTGAAGTAGTCGTCCGATAAAAATATTGGTTCGACCTGGTCCTTTTTTTATAAATTTTATCAAAATGTATTCATGTTTTAATGAATACGATAGAGCAAAATATTTAATATAGTCCTAATCAATACAAGCAGAAATGATCAAAAAGTCAGTCTTGCGAATTTCTTTTTAATTTATGGACTAAACAAGAATATAGTTACTCTCTCCGGATACAGCGATGAAGGAAGCTGTCTTTTTGTGCGCCTCCTTCATACCATACAGCTTCATTTCCAGTGTGGTACAGTCTGATAACATCTGCGCTAACGATTTAATACTCACATTTAGAATATAAAGAAATTGTAGTAGGTAAAATAATAAATGAATTTTTCAGGCAATTAGTTGGAAATGCTTACAAGGCGCAAGAAACATCTTGTATCCTGAGCCGTTTAGATTGATGCTATGTATTATCGTGTTGGTACTCCATATAATTTTTTCAGTTGCGTGATTGTAGACAACACCAATGGGATTTCCGTACGTATTGGTATCGACAGCCCTAACGTCGTCACTGACCAATGAAATATGGTAGATTGTGTTGTGGGTCCAATCAGTAACCAGAAGAAAGTCGTCAGACAATAAGGCTATCAAAACAAAATTACAATTGAAACAACATATGATTCGTGATATAGCCGCATATGTAGGTATAATACAAAATGTAGTTGACTAAAAGTATTCTAGATGTAAGAAAAATGTTTTGATAAGTTAAATATTGCTTTGTAATATATTAATACTGCAAAATGTAAAAAAATGTTCTAATAGAAGGTTTAATAGTATAACACATTTAAAAATGTGAATTTCGTCATTCTGTTATCACCCTACCATAATTTCAACCTTAAATGATGCCATACAAAATAGAAATAGTGATTTCGTAAATTAAAGTTTTAAAATTAAAGAATTTTTTTATGAATTACTTGATGAGCACGTTTCATTGTTTTGGTCTAGTTTAAAGCCATATTCACAGTGACACGTTTTGTTCTGGCCGGCGGGAATGCAGATGTGTTCACAGTTACCATTCAGTACATCACATGGACCTGATAAAGATGATAATACTGTTAATTTGATTTTATTCTGGAGTTTATTTCCGCTTTATTTTGCTAAATTTCGAAGACAATCCAGGTTGCGGATTTACCAGTTCGCGGATTTATGAGCAAAATATACATATAAATATTAAAGATAAGAAACTGTGTTTAACAAAGACCCAGGGGGTATTACACATATTCTGTTTAACTCTTTTATAGTTGTTTTTACATGACTCTGGTCAAGAACATTTCAAAAGCAACCGGCGATTTCTTCAAGATTTCCATAGAATCTATTGCCTTAACTTAAAAAGGCAAACATAAAACTTATTCATAAGTAAAGAAGCAAAATTTAACATCAGAAGAGAAAATTTCAAGTAAACAGCAACTGAAGTGATTTATAAACAGTTAGACTTCTGTAGTATTTAACCTTAAAATCTTTATAAGCATTAGAAATGCAGCATTTTAACATTTTGATTTCATGTATGTCTTCTTTTAATTGATATTGTACAAGGTGCGTTCCAAAGACTTCAAGAAAATGTCATACCTTTTCAAGTATTGCTTTCATGTCGCTGAAATTTAAACTGAACACAGAATCAGATTTGTTCTCTTAAATAGTAAAGTTTTGAATAAACTGCATGACTCATTTGTAAATATTTGTATCTTTAGCGATAAAATATAGCGTATTATAGCACACTTATAGAGTTGTTTGAAATACGCTCAGAAATATTAAACAAGATATAATTAATATGCATTCAAATAAAAATTGACGGAGAAAACAGTTTAGCAAGAATACGTAAAGTATCATTTCTCTCTAATTTTTTGTGTATTTTGCGATTCAAATTCTTTGTAAGCTTTAGATGAATGACACAATGGCTGAAGGTCAGTGCGTCTCGATAAAAACCGACTATGGGGGACACTTATGTTATATCAAGCAGCATATATAATTATTTCAGCGCATTTACTCGAAGGCTGAAAATGTTTTGCAGACGATGTCAGTTAGCTGCCATTTCAGTGTGCATTTAAATTGTGCCATTTAAAATGTTTCGGTCATTCCTGTAAAAGTATTTTATTATATCTTAGTAGAGTAATACAGCGAATCTGCAGATCATTTTAAATAATCCTTCTTAAAATGTCCAATATTTTAGAGTGAATGACATGGAATAATTGCTGACAGAAATTCTCCAAGAAAAGGTGAAGCAAAGTTAATGAGTGCGCCGGAATACGAAACCTATGAAACGAAAATTTTTAATGAGTCAACGGTAGCTTTTTAAAAATTCTTATATAAAGTCGCCGATAAATATTTTTTTATACTCGACCGCTTTAATTTTTAAATGTTTGACTTAAAATTCAAAATTAATGATATGATCGATCCCCTGTGACGTTTAGGACCATGCGTAGTATAAGCAGTGTATATCCTTGTTTTTCTATTTTTTTGACCATTTTTAAGTCGTAATTTTTTCATCAGATAGTGTGTTATTTTGTGATACTATTGGTACTTCGTTAATTTTCAGGCCTACAAACATATGCTTATGTTAAGTCTTCAATCGTCCTTAAACTGTTTTATAGAGAATCATTGTAACTGTCATTTCAGTGTGATTTGTAATGTGCCATTTACTCTTTAAGACATTCCCTGAAAAAGCATTTTTTAGTTCACATACCTTTCAGATGAGAGTAGGGAAGCATCTAAAACTTTTAAATATCCGTCATTTCATCTAAGTTGTCCAATATTTTCCAGTGAATGAAATAAAAATTCTGGTTTCAAATTTCTTCCATAAGTTTTGATGACACCAGTTGGATAGAAAGCTGTACAAACCTAACGACTAGAAAATTCTTTAATGAAATAAATACTTAACAATGATAAGGGTATGTACCAAATCTGTTTATACGGTTTCAATTATTAGTTCCGTTTGACTACACAAAATGGTGATGTACGTTGCATGGAATTTTCTGGTACAAGGCGTCAGCTTTTTATCAGGTATCTTTGCTGGCGTAAATAGTTGTTTTGAATTATCATGTCGCTAATGATTTCTCGACATCTTTATTTGAAATTTGTTGTACTGGTTAAATTTAAAACACACATATCCTTATACATAAGTCTAAGTTCTTAAACTTTTAAAATAATTGACACTCCAATTAGATGTAATCATCTCGTGAAAGATCCAATAAAAACATATGTCATTCACTTACCTTACAGTAAAGTGCATTTGCATAAAAATTTAATATAGATAAAACATTTATCTTCAGAGGTATACCAGTAAGTAAAAGATCTGAAAACAAATTCATTAGTCTCCATTGGTACCTAAATCTTTGATGATATGCCAGGTTGCATCGAAGGGTAGCATCGGAATTCCTGGCGTAATTCATAATAAAAAACACTAATTACAATGATTTATTCGTATTACAATTTTCAACATAATACTAGCCCTTGCCTTCAATAAATGGTGTTTGCTCCATGGCGTTGTTCTCAATCTTTATTATGTTCCACCAAAAAGGCTTAAATAGAACACTCGATGTACGTCATTACTACTTTCAAACTTAATTCATTAATCCTTCAGCTAAAGTTCATTCCTGCTCTGAGATAATTCTCTAAACCGTTTTCATTAATGTTCTCCAAAGGTTCTCTTTCTTCTTTAGCATATGTAGATGCTCTAGTGATGGTATTTAGACCTCTCCTGAAGATAATAGTCACAAGATTAACAATCTGCAATCCCAGAATACCTGATCTGCCATAATATTGCCTACTGATGGTATTTCAGCTTTCAACTTGATTCCAAGTAATGTTGATCTAACTCTTGCTTTGAACTTTCGAGTATTGATGAAAGTGATGCAACATGCGTCATGTCCGGTCACAATTCTTTTGAGACAGTTCTCTATGTTTGGCTGCAAAGTGTCATAAGCTCGTACACATTTATGTGTTAACATTCCTCGACCCCATCATGCCAAAAGTTTGTTCATGTGAAATACATCAGAAAAAATGAACCAATACTTATTTACAAACAATTACCAAAAGTCTAATTGGCCACTCTTCAGTCATCCATTACCAAACGATGCATCAACTTGAATGTCAATTGTGGCATATTTCGGATCATCTTCCAAGCTTGAATCCAGCAGCCACATGCTTTACAGTAAATTATGAAGGACACTCATCCCTAAGAGTATCAAAAGTCTTCAAGAAATTTTTGCTGACACCGCTCTCTTTTCTAAAGTTTTCATTTAAATAATTGCTTTCAACTCTTCAATGATTTAACTTTATTGTTTTCTAAACTTTCTACAATATTCGCATACGTTACCGGTTTCATCTACTCACTAAAGATAGTGAGTCAAAACTTTCACCCTGACTCGAGTTGTATAAATGAACAATGAGCAAGGCCAGGGCCTTTTTAATGTACCGTCGTATATTTACGAGTGATATTAAAACGCCATTGAAATATTGAAAATCTTCGCTTTTTAAATGTGTATTTCTTCATAAGAGCTGTTAAAGCATTCTGATTGTTTTATCAAAGTGATAAAGAAAGAACCCACGATAATGTTGTAAGAACTTTTGGCTCAACCCATTTGTTTATAATATATATTCTAATATGCCTATGGTATATTTCTGTAGCCAATTCGAGTGCTTTAATACAATTAAAGCACTCGGAAATGTAGGCGGAGTTTCGGACATGGAAGTAGGAAGTAGCTCCTTTCAACTTTTCTAGTCAACTCCCGCTTAGAACATGAAATATTATAATATAATTTATTTCTGTATAAATGCATAATTCGCATGACATAGTTGAGATTAAGAACCTAAATATTTGTTTTTGATTTCGACAGTTCAGCCTTAGAATACCTTCACCTTGTTTTCCTTTAAAAATCCAAGTAAATCATGCGGTGTTTTGAATTCGGACAGGAAACGTTTACGTCATCACACTGACGTCTTTACTCCACGTTTTAACGTTGTACAGTTCAGTTTAGCGGTACACATTTAAATCGATTGTCTGCTTTGTTAGGTTCAGAATCAGACGTCTTTTGCATAATGTCACTGTCAGGTATTCTATATACTTTAGGTATAAGTTGATTAAACTAATATAAGTTTGTTTAATATAGCTATGTATGATATTCTGAATGATCCCGAAGGGGGTGAATTCCAAGCCATATTGCCATATACCGCCAAACTGAAAAAAGGTCCGTAGTAGTTACAAGAGTTTGAATAATTCGGCTTATAATATTCGAAATAATCTATGTCTTGGAGTGCTTTATCGAAAAGTTTAACAGCAGTATGCAACGAGAAATAAATGTTTTCTAGATTTTATGTATTTCATGCTTTAAACAGTATCATGAATTCTACTTGCGACTACTACATCTGTGAAATCATATAATTCGCATTGTTTGCCTATGCAGTCATGTGAATTTATTGTAACACAATTTGAATCACCATAAAACCAACATTGCTACTCGGCAGAATATCATGCATTTTAGAGTTTTATCATTGGTACCGGCGAATCCATATGACCAACGCCCGCAGAAATGTGTTTCATTATTTTAGGTTTTGTGGGATAGTGCAAGACACAGAACTCATTCCGTTAGGATTTTTGGCTGCCCGGGGGGGAAAAACAAAACCCCCCGCCCCTTTTTTCTTATCAGAAAGACCATTTGTTATGTTAGTGTAGAAGCGAGGGATCGGGCCTGCGGTCCCTGGATTACCAGTCCTACGTGTAAACTACTTGACCACTGATCCGTTCCTGTGTATCATTGAAAATGTATTGCTGTTTTAAGGAAAAGTCTCTGACCATCAGCCAATCAGTTGAAGATTTGAGTAGAAACAGCAAGCGTCAATTACATACCTTATATGTAATAACCATAATCGGTGAATAGAAAGCTGTTTCCGGTGCTAGAGTGGATAGCTGTTTTCCATAAATGTCAAAGGACTTCACAAGACCAGCATTAATGAAGTACATACTGAAGTGAAAACATAAATAAGCAATGTCGATTTCTCACCAGGTATTTGTGGTTAGAATAAACATGATTTGTATGGGGGAATTCTGAACAATTTGAAGCTAATAATCATAAACATTTTTAAATATCAAACCCTCGCTTGAATGAAAATCTGCATTTTTGAGTGTATGTCATTTATGTATTTTATTGTATAGCTAAGTTTCCATGGAAATAAAATGTATTTCAAACCGTCGGTGTTTCGAATGCGTGCTGCAGCATTTGATACATACGTATTTGTTGAAACATCTACAGTAAGTCCTTTTGGAGACACTAAATATTGACCGGGAATGACGACATCTCTATCGGTACCGTCAAGGTTTGACTTCTCTATCTTATAATTTCCCAAATTCCCAGAAATCCACAATAATATACTGAAAAGAAATAAAGCTCTTTTAGAAAAAAAAACCTGTGTATTTCAGTTGGGTACAGCTTATCGAAACAAACACTGCTGAGACACAAACACCTGTGAACAGCGCTGAATATGCCAATGGCATTCTTTTATTGAACTGGTATACTTTAAATTTGATTTTAAATATTAACTTGCGCAAGGTTAGTGCAATCATACAATAAAATAAAACTATTGTTTTGGTTCTACTGCTCCGTCAGTCTCAGAAATCTGAACATATAACACATATAGTCTGTATCTTACTTATCAAGCGGTAAGACTTTCAGGCTGTTTGGGTTTATCAGATCTGAATGAATTAAAGTCATTTCCATCGATGTTGCTTGCGACACGAGTCCAATTTTGCCGTCTGCCTTCCCCATGCTCCAATATATATTGTTCTCTTTCCAATCAATTGCAAGACCTGAATTCACAAAAATAATTACAAGCATCGCTGGTTATTTGTTTCTATTGTTGTTTTGCTGAATTTCGTTTAGCATACCAAATAAAAATACGGAGAGTTATGTTATTTACTTTCGTTGAAACAGAAAACCAAAAAATTAGAGAACATATAATAATTATTATTTTATAATTTACGTTAAATAATTTCAGTGGTGCATGAATCGAGACTACCCTTGTAGTATTAAAGAAATGTTACACAGTTTTACCTGTAATTGTTTCGGTAGCTGCCAGCACCCTTTGTTTTATGGAATTCTGTCCAATGTATAAAGTGAATATCTCTTTCCCATCGATAAATATCACCTTTCTGTTCGTCATATCTTTAAAACAAAACTTGAGTCTGATAAACCCACATTTAATTACTCATATTAGATGCTAGCATCAATGTCATTTTTGCATACATATATTTTATATTTTGCTTTTCCTGGTCGTCGAAATGACAATGAAGTTAAAAAAAATAGAACGTATTTAAGTAGTAACAATGTCCAGGTAGTATTTAAAATGGTTTTTTCAATGAAACTAAACTTCGGTAAGTCGACTGCTTGGAGTAGTTGTATTGTTATAATACCTATATCGAAATAAGTTATTTTTGATCCACCGATGAAAAAACAGTCGACAGAATCTGAGTGCTCTGTTGATGCTAAACTCCGAATATCCATCATGCATATGCTACTACTGTTTGACCACATAAACGTTCGGTGATACTGCCCCAGATCCTCTGAAACCAGACACATAAATTAACATAAAAAGTAATTAACCTCTAACGCTTTAAATTCATTTGCAACTTACATAATTATTCATTTAATTGTCGGTTTGTTGTAAACCGACAATTTGGTTAACTTGATCAAAATTTTGCCGAAATAGTACATGATTCAAAATAAAGATGCCTTATTACAATGTATGGTGGCATATTACTGACACACTTTAGTAAACTGACTTTCGTGTTAAAAAAGTTGTTTTCGCGAATATATTTCGTGTTATCTCCTTATCCGCCATATTTGAAAATAAGTAGATTATTGTTAGCCACTTTATTAACACGAAAGTCAGTCAACTAACGTGTGACAGTTATATGCAACCATACCTTATATACATTAATTAAAGCGGTACTTTTATTTCCTAGTTTTCATTTATCAAATATATCACTTATTCTAAAAGTAAATTTTAAAGTAACAATGTATACCTGAGCAAGTCAAACCATCCTGGTTTAGCTTGTAACCTTCGCGACATAGACACACTGAACCAAGCTTCTCGTTTACACAAATATCACTACATCTTCTCCTTTCACAGCCATCTAAAATTAGTCAAAATTGTTTTCAAAATCAAGGGACATGTTTCAGAGTTTTTAAACTAAAAATGACTAACAACGATTGAAGGCGTATAGAAATCTAAAAGTTCATACAACATGAATTCATAAAATGTATCTAAACAATGTTTGCTGTATACTTGCCCTCCTGATCTGGTTGAACGTGTGCGCTGTACACAGCTATAGCAGCAAACCTTTCTCCATTAGACTTTCCGAGTTCATTTATAACACCACCTGTATTCTTGTTAATAATAACCAATTTGCCATTTACATAGTTAATGACGCCTATCAAGTCCTGCAAAAATTATGATAACATCATATACTAAAACCATCCCTGTAATCATATGATAATATGTTAGACTTTCTTTGCCTCAAAAAATAAACTTTTTTATTATTGAAGTCGTAGAAATGTTTTGTTGTTTTGAGTGTTTATATCACTTCTTTTTTTGTAATAAAATCAAGATTTTAGTCGACATTTCTCGTAATTTGATCGAATTTTTCAATTATATTTTGGGACAATGTTGTGATAATCTGGTACATGTCATAAAAACATGATGATTGGCAAACAATTTTTTCTCATATTTCTAGCAATCTTAGTAAAATAGTTTACAAAGGTATGTAGTAATTTAAAAAGACCTGATTGGTCTTTTTACTATTTTGCTAAAAACAGTAAAAAGTTAAATGTTTATATCTCTGCAATCTTGCAGAAGTATCACTTCATTCTTGCCAAAGGCGTAAGTATATAACATGCTTTAGTCAATTATAACATACAGTATTATAATACTTGTTGAAAATGATAACCATCAGGGGCTTAGTTATGGACCTTTAACGTATTGGAACATTCATTGACAACAAACCTTAAAAACGGCTATGTCAAACAACAGTGAATGAGGCAATCTTCGTATTATTCTACGCTCACTTCCATCCAGATTAGCTGTCTCTATGGTATCTCGAACAGCATCTACCCAAACCAGTTTGTTTGCAAACTGATCAATAGCAATATTTGTTGGAAATACTAATCCATGTGAAATTAGTGTCTTTCTGTCATGTCCCGATAACGACGCCCGCTCAATCTTTTCAGAAGAGCCAGTTTCACTCCAGAATAGATATCTGTACAATACAAAACAATATATCATAATTAAAGTCCTTCGATGTAAACTGTAAATATCTAACCAATATCACGGAATTGTTACTGAAGCGTTGTAGTGACCGTTATGATTAATCTTTAACTGAGAAAGGCCCACGAACAACATTCGTTTTGTTTTAGACAATGATAAAAGAATGTTATTCAACTAAACTTTTTTTGAAAACAGCCTATGTTCTGTAATGTAGGACAGCAATGAACATGTTCAGTGACTTCAAGAGTGGAACCAAAGACATAAGACAAAATTTACTTTACGTCATATGCATGTTTTTAAATGAATTCGTCTCGATGAGAAATATACAGAATATTTCGATAACGCTATAGATCATACAATTTAAAAGTACATGTAGTCAGTTTAATAAATGTCCAATAATCGTCAATGATCGTCTTTAAAGGCGGTACGATGCCACAAACGATGCGAATAATTTCAGAAACGTTGCCACTGGAAACCATGATATCTGGCGCCACCTGGTCAGAAGTGAAGTAGTGGTGTGGTTATGTCCTTTTTGTCACCGCTATTTACTGCATTTTGGAAGAAGCTTTGTTATTTGCATTCTCAATATACCGTTTGGACCGTGCACATTGCTTATTGACAGTCTACTTTTAGATTAGTTGTGTGCCTACGTTATTGTTGTTGTTGTTGTTGTTGTTGTTGTTGTTGTTGTACGAGTTTAACGCCCTTTCAACTGTAGTTCGGTCATTTGTTACGGGCGGGCAGTTTTTCCCACCGTCGTTCCTTAGAAGAACCTGTACTTGATCCTTATCCTCAAGAGACATGGTCGGTAGCAGGTCTCGAACCCAATACAGTGTACCCTCAATCTAAGAGATTACTGTGGTTGCAAGTCATAGACTCTAACCACTCGGCCATGGAGGCATACATTTGCCTATTAAGTTGATTAGATAGTTTTGAAGTTTACAATTCCTTTACTAAAACTGTTTGTCATATTAAGTCCGACCAAAAGCCCAAATTCTATATATAGGATTATAGACAAACACCTTGACATAAGTGGAAAGCAAACGAAATGATGAAGCATTAATTGCAGTCCGTGGACTGAGCAAACTTTGAAAAACTGATTGTACTGTTAATTGGGTATATTTCTTGCCGCTTAACTAGATTATCAGGGGACGTTAACATTCACAAATCGGAATTTTGAATATCATGACTGCTTTTTGTAACAGATTCATTCAAAAAGATTGAAAATGTAGTATTTACTTGTGAATTGGGTCCACAGCTAGAGCAAATGGTTTATCCATGGCATCTTTCAGGATAATCTTATATGTATCCGGTTTTGTTACAGACTGGACAACAATCCAGCTAAATAAAGGATCAGTCCAGTATATATTGTTTGAAATCCAGTCCACAGAAACATGAACAAAGTCTCTTGAGACACCATTGTGTATAAGTTGAACATGCAAGGAGGAAAAGTTTTGTTTCCAGTCGAAATTATTTAAAACATAGATGGCAGATGTGAGTCTATTATACATGAACAAACGTTTTGCAGCATAATCAGCATCTAAACTCAGTATCATCCATTTGCTTCCAGTAAACCTAACGCGTGATAGGTCTACACTGCCTTGCAAGTCATATAAAGTTCCTGGCATCATGTTGATTGGCCCGCTCAGTGTTGACACCAGAATACTGTTCTCATGTTCATTACCTGTAAAAGAGATAAGTATATACATTTGTAGTAATTTAGAAATAGATACACTTTGCTTTTGAAATATCCTTTCAAATTAGTCATACACGCTACAACATCATTCTAGCGCATTTAGCTATTTTGACTTAGCCAAAAAGGTATCCGAGTGCGTGAAGCATGCAAACTAGCATAGAACCCAATTATATCAGATAAGTCAATACGGTCAAATGCATTTTATATTGAAAAAGATGTGTGCTATTTCGAAACTTCTCGATACTGTTTGTCGAAAGAGTCATGGTTATTAGCACACGGAAAGTCTTTCTGCATGATGGTAAAACGCATCGCTCTTAAAATGTACATCATATTACATTTTCCACGAGAAAAGATACAAAATATTTCTATAATTAGTGTCGAGAACTTAACGCGACAATCTCCTTCCTGCTTCTTTTCTATACTCGGTAAAATCACAGGTAGAAGGAACATACCGTTGACTTTTTTTCTTAAGCTAATGTCTTTTTCTGTGCATTTTAAAATTGATATCAGAACAAATAAAAGAAAAATTGATTTATCTTTCTTTATAGCTCTTTACTATAGACAAGGTTCCTAACACACGCTATATGAAAATAAGCATGTCGTTCCGAAAAACTCTATTTCTTTCAAATTTGAGTTACGTCCAACAAATTTGAACGAATTGAAGAGGGAAATGATAGAGCGATGTGCTGTAGCGCGATTTTCGCTCAACCCAGAAAAATGTCACACATTTTCCAGACGGTGATTGTCACTAAATGCTCTTATGATATTGCGGTACTGCGACAGGAAACAATCAAAACATGCAATATATGTGTTAAGACTTTAAATCAAGTCATACATCGTACCTTTACTCAAATGGGTTCGATGCTACGGTGGATTTTTTATGTTTTGATGACTAAATGCTTTTACTTTCATTTTCAATCGCCTTCGGATATGTTTTGATATTGTAATTGAATAGCTGTTACAAATCACTGCGCAACCTCTCGGACCTTCATGGCAGCTTATACATTTGGACAATAGCAAAAACTGAGAATTCCGCTGCAGCATCGAACTCATTGGTGTAAAGGTATGATCTACGGCACGATTTGTAGTCTAATAATATATATTTCTTGTTTTGATGGTTGCAGTACCGCAATATTAGTGGAGAATTAAGCGAAAATCACTGTCGGAATATGTGTGACATTTTTCTTGGTTGAACTCAAATTTGAAAGAAATGGAAGAGTCTTTCAGAGCGACATGCTTGTTTTCATACAGCCTGTGTTGGGAAGCTTGTCTATAGTCAAGAGCTATGAAGAAAATAAAATCATTTTTTATTTATTGTGATATCAATTTCAAAATGCATAGAAAAAGACATTAGCTTAAGAAAAAAAGTCAACGGTATGTTCCTTCCACCTATAGGTAAATTACCGTATAAGTCTGAATATCTCTAGAACGGCTATTGTAAATGTATTTATTGATTTATATATCAGAAGAAAGAATAATATTAAAACTGAATAAAACCTGATCATTCTTTTGTGGGATTTTGACTGAATAATTAGTTATTTTATGACTGTAAATGACATAGGGGTCATGACTCCAAAGTCAGGAAAATGACGTTTTTTTTTTTTTTTTTTGTATTTTTTTTCATACTGTTTTCGAAACAAAGGTGTGAAAACAAATGAAATTTTGTTGAAATTGATTGAATCTTTGTTGATACTGATATATAAAAGGAGAAGATACAAGTATCACTACATGTCTAAAACGTCGCCAACCTGCCCCTTTTTTAATCGTCACTTAAGGTCAGACAAATAGCCATTACCATATCTATAATGCAAAGGTAGTACATAAACTTTTCCAATTATCATACCAAAACTATTATGATTACCTTTAAATCTTAACCACATAATATTTTCAGATATATTTTCTTAAATTTCTACTTTATTGGATAAATGCTACGATATCATGCAAATTTATTTTATCTTTTTGTTTTCTTGGTAAATAAATAAACTTATAAACATTTATTGAATAAACGTCATTTTCATTTAGCTTTGTGTCCACCAACCCCCAAAAAGTCATGTTAATGAAATTCTTGGTATTGAATTTTAAGTTTCACGCATACAAAGCTTAAAGAAGGAGTGGAAACACCCAAAACCGTGGTAATTATCATAAAGTACATAATAGCCTGTTTCAGAAATATTACAACCATTTACATTACTGATACATCTTGTTTCAGGAGGAAAAGAAGGATTTACATTGTTGAGAACTATTACATTATGGTCTATTGCATTTGGTGGTATAAATCTTTCCAATGACATTTATGCTGCAAGTGGAAGTATCGTCAAGTGGTTTATTTCGCTAATCAGTGTTCTCAACAGCAGTGTTGAATATTTGAAATATGTTACTTAACTTTAATGGAGCATTTACTTTACTCTTTTGGGCAATACTATTTTCTAGTTTATTCATCTTACTGCTGTACAAATCTAGGTCACCATCATCTCCGTTGTCGGGACTGCAGAATTCACTCTTACTTGGTACATGTATATCAGACTCTGAGTCATCTGAATCCATTACAACATGATCGTGTATTCTTTGTAGTGAATGTGGCGTTCACTTAATTGAAGTTACAAATGTAACATCTTTCTCATTTCTTTCTGGTTTCTATTGAACTCTTCGTATTTGCATAATTTCTCGTCAGTCCGGAAATTCATCATTTATCACTGATAACCTTTTTCGTCACAATTAGTTTAGCTGGGTACCCTATGGAAATGTCTCCTTATTTCTTTTACATAATAAAATGTATGTTTCGCTATTTTATTTGAAGGCAGGCCAATGTGTACAAATGTAGCTCCGGCTTGGACTATTTCTTAAGCATAGTCTCTGTAGGAAGTTTCTTAAAGCAGTAGTGCAGGAGTATTATATAAATTATAGTAAAGTCTTGCATGTCCAATGTCTTTCCTAATTAGTAATGTAAATTCAATGAAAAAAGTTAAACGTTTTCATTGAGATAAAATGATGGCACTCTTTGGTAATTGCACAATACTTTAGACAAAAACAAATGTTTCTTTTTCCTTTTTTGAGATTTGATTAAAAGTTTTCCAAGAGTGTATTTAAGTATTAAAACAAAAACAGGGCTTCCGCTTCAGAGAAGATTAAAACATATTGAACAGGAACAGCAACATTACGCAGCAGTGAACAACAGCATTACGTGATGTTGAAAGGCAACATTACGCAGCGTTGAACAGCAACATGAACTAAACGTTTAGTAGCAACATTGCGCGACGATGAACAAAATTATTACACATTATTGAATAGCAATATTACGCAGCAAAGAACGGCAGCATTACGCAGCGTTGGATGGCAATATTATGCAGCGTTGAACAGCAACATTACGAAGCATTAAATAAAATCATTACGCAGTTTTGAACGGCAACATAACGCGACGTTGAACTGCAACATGACGCAGCGTTGAACAGCAACATTACACAGTGTTGACTAGAAACATTACACAGCGTTGAACGGCAGCATTATGCAGCATTGAACAAAGTTATTTCGCAGTGTTGAACGGCAACATTACGCAACGTTGAACAGCAACATAACGGAGTGTTGAACAGCAACATTACGGAGTATTGAACAGAAACAT
Source organism: Saxidomus purpurata (assembly GCA_022818135.1). NCBI lineage: Eukaryota > Metazoa > Mollusca > Bivalvia > Venerida > Veneridae > Saxidomus > Saxidomus purpurata. Next base: position 10,541,431 of record JAFMSR010000006.1, on the reverse strand, counting down.
TGCGCAGCACTGAATAAAAACATTACGCAACGTTGAACAGCAACATAATGCAGCGTTGAGCAGCAACATTTCGCGACGTTGAACAGCAATATTACGCAACCTTGAACAGCAACATTTAGGAGCATTAAACAGCAACATTACGCAGCGTTGATCAGCAACATTACGCAGCGTTGAAACAGCAATATCGCGCGGCATTAACATGACGAAGCGTTGAACAACAAGATTACGCTGCGTTGAACAACAACATTACGCAGCTTTGAACAGCAACATTACGCGACGTTGAAACAGCAATATCGCGCGGCATTGAACAACAACATAACGCAGCGTTGAACAGCAACATTTCGCGACGTTGAACAGCAATATTACGCAGCGTTGAATAACAGTGTTACTCGGCGTTGAACAGCAAAATCTCGACGCGGCGTTGAATAGTAACATTCCGCAGCGTTGAACAGTAACATTACGCAGTGTTAAATGGCAACATTACGCAGCGTTTTGTATTGTTAATTTGTTTACGTTGATTTAAATTTGTCAAATTATCTGTCAATATATTAGTTTTGCATTTAAATGATTCTGTCATAATATTTTTTTTTCTCTAACAATAAGATACCACAGTGTATAAATTTGTAGCCACTCATTTGGTTCCGTGCAATGTGATGATCACTTTTCTGATTGATTCGAAGCAGTTTATTACTGGCTTTGTGCAGGATGTCGAACACAGAACAATACGTGTCTTTGTCCTTTCCTCTGTGGACAATTTTTTGTGCTATGTCCCATTTCTATTGTTTACTTTAAGTCTATATCTTTCTCATGACAGTTCAAATTTGCACTTCAAAAAATAACGTTCGTTTAAAACAATTAAAAATAAATGATTTCTGTAAGTGTCATATCCGATGCAAAGTACTTTATTTAAAAGCTATTGACAAGTTTCATGTGACCTTGTCATTCTTCCTGTTTGTAAAAATGTCAATAGTCATGTCACGAACTTTCGAGAGATTGCGTTTGCATTTAAATATGTATATACGTTTTGAAGAACTTTCTGTTTAATGGTCGTACATAGTAGTGTGTTAGGTCAGTAACAAACTCATGAAAAGTCATTCATTTAATCAGAGTTGACGTTACCATGTAGGTGTGACAGTTTCTAAGATTTCTATTACCTTTTAATTACAGCAAAAGAAGTCTATAAAAGTGAAAAATGTTACGCGTTTATTTTGTAAACAACATTTCGCATTTGTGTAAAGTGTTATGGCATTAGACAACCATTACTAACATCGAGACTTTCTTTTTGCAAGCTCTTAAAGTGTGATGGCTTAAATTGTTAGTTCAATCAGCTTAACTGCATAGAAAAAAGGGTAAACTGTTTCATAAATTTGATATTTGCGACTCTTTATACGAATTTTAATGGTCGCCAATATTTTTAAATGATGTCATTTATAAAACTGGTGCGTATTTAAGATTAACTACGACATTCCTGGCCGTAACAGATGGATAAAGCAATGCACTTCATGAATATAAAATGAAAAATATATATGGCATAAGAGTATTCCACGGCGATAGCCGGAACCGTTAAACTGGTTGTGACCAATAAAAACCGTATATAATGCCAAAAATGTCAAACTTACTAAACGGTTAACCCTATTCTAACGCAAACCGCTCTAAAATGCGATCATAACCGATCGTTCGAGTGTTGTGTATATATGTTATTTAACCGTCGCAAATTTAAATTACGTAACCAATCAGAATGAACGTTACATCATTAGTGCGTTAGAAATTTTAAATTTGTTCTATTGTTTTAGCAAAATATGTAGTACGAAAGGATATGTTAAGTAGATGAAAATTTTACCCCTTGTTATTACTGAGCTTATGCTCTTTTTTGTATATTCAACTGAATAAAACATCTACAAAAGTATTCACATAACTGACATGATGTCGATTAATTGCTGCATCTAATTCTTCTTATTGACATACAGTGCATGTAAAGACTACAGTGCCTGATCATCATGAACAGCTGGTCAACGTTGTGAGATTTTAACTACACATCAATGACATGTTCAGCACAAATAAAATACTAACATGCTCGTATTATAAACAGAGCAATATTTTGTTTTACAAAATGCGCCATCCATAAGCGTCAATGCTGATTTTTTTTAAAGAAAATTCAAACTTTGTTACAACTATCTTAAATTTTTATCCAAGCTATTTCCAAACCCGAAACGGTTTATCAAAAGATAAACACAATCATATTCAAGAGTTTATTTCAGAATGAATACATACCAATTCTACAAGAGATACGTAACTGTGAGCTGGTAGGTAATGAACTTACACCTTATGGGGAGTATGATAAGATATTTATAATTTTAAAAACATGTAAAACTTACCGTCGATCTGCGCCTGAAGAACAGCAAAACAACTTGCCAGAAGAAGTATCAAAATGGTGGTTGTAGTTTCCATAGATCACACGAACAATGAACAGACAATAATCACCTTTACACTGTTAGGCTGTGAGCCTTAATCTTGAACATGTTTTGGAAAACTTCAATGTTTCAAACAACAATGCAGGATCCACTTAGCAAAGTGAAACCCACTCGAACACTTAATGGTTTAATTGTAAATCTCGGGAAATTTATTAAAGGTCCTTACTTCCTTATTGTGCATGAGAGTAGATAAGAAAGAAATATGTGCACAAACAAATACATGTTATAGTCCTTTTATGATAACTTGAAAGTTGCGTCACATGATGTTTACGTTTGCTGGTATTATGAAAACACCAAAACAGGTAAGACAGCTTTTTGTCAATACAATAAGTATTTGTTTTTCACATAGTTAATATAAAACTAGTCATTGGCATAGTGGTAACGGCAGTGAAATTGCATCTTTTTATGACAAGGTCGTTGGTTCGAATCCCAGAATGTTAAGGTTTCTTTTTTGTCTTTTTTTCTAAATCCCGTTTAAATTCTTTGATATTCAAGAGTTAACCCATTTTATGGAAATATTCACATCTGTTCTCGTAAAGTTCTAAATGGGAATGCGAGCAATGCTTTAAAACTAATTCATATAGGGTATGAAATATCTACATACAAAATCTGGCAAAACGAGTTCTGTATTGACGAAAGGTTTACATATTAGACATGATATAAATGAAAAATAAAGTATCAAAAAAAAAAGAAAAAAAGAAAAAAAAGATTCATGAAAAATTAAATTCACAAATTCACCTGGATTCGAACCTGAACCGTCAAAACTATACGATCAAATTGTCTACGCACTAACCAATTGAGCTATTCAGGCAATTATTACGTTTTTGCTATTTGTTACCTATTTATGTAATATTCTCCATAACAAGTACTGAGATAACCGTTATACCTGATTTACCTGTCAAGTTGAACCTAATCCTATGACGCGCTATCAAGTTATCATAAAAGGACTATATATGTAGTTACTGTATGGAGTAAATAAACATATTCTTATACGACCGGCAACATTTCTTTTATACATAATTATAGATAAAAAGAATAACCGATGCACGATAAAATGCATCATGTTTTCCACGGGCAATGCGTATGGGTGAGGTGTATGTTAAAGTATGAGATGGTGAAACTTGTAACAGATGTACAAGGGGCGTTCCAAAAAGTAACTGTCATATCTCTCTTTTAAAGCAACTTTATTTGACAAAACGTTGACTGTACATACGATCATAATTATGCAGTGTTGCGGATAACGCACGGTCTTTAGTCGCTGTAATCAACGTCATGTCGGCATGAGCAGGGCAGCGACCAATAAAACAAATAGTTTTAAAAACTTGCTCTGAGAAGATAATATCATTTTTAAATACATGTACTGTACTACTAATCCAGACGGCTTTTCCTATTGAATTATAAGCGTGTGAAAATTCTTTAAAGCGTCCTGCATGTTTTGCAATATGCGCTCGTAAAGTAGCCGTTTTCTACGTCGTCCAATTTTCCTGACGCTATCGCCAGGCAATTCGATTTAATTTTGTGTTCCGCATCATGTTAAGGGTCTTTGTTAATGTTTGTTGTCATTCAAATATATTTGGACTTAGCATCATTCAATCTCATAATTATGTACTTCGAAATTGTTTTAGCATTTGATTTTACTTTTATCCAGTCAGACGTAAAACTTGCTCTAAATTTATTTCCATCCATCTTAATTGCTTATTTGCTATTGAATGAAAGGTGAATGAATTAAATGACGACCAACCTCATTCGTATGAAATGTTTTCGTGACATTGTGTGCAATTCAATAAATTCCAGTGCCTTTGAACCTTTACTGATAACGGTTTCAATTTGCCTTACTCACGTTAGTGTTACGTTTCTATTGCGACTATGGAGCATATATTTTTGACAGTAAAAGACCAAGATAGTGAATTAAGCATACATGACTTTGCAGTCACATTTTGTTTAATGAAATGAAACTCTGTTTTCATCTGGTCCTTACAGAATGGAGATTACTTTTGCTCAGCTAGCAGTCTTCCACAACGTCCAGTTTTCACCAGAATAGGTAATACTAATACTACTAATAATAATATCTTTATTACCTCCACAAATGGGAGAGCTACATGTAAGACGACATGCAAAGAACAGGACACACACATACATCTATATTTGTCATGTAAATGATGGTTTTGTTTGTTTGTTTGCACGCGCATATATATACATATATATATATACACGCGCGTGCAAACAAACAAACAAACAAAACCATCGTTTACATGAAAAATAGAAAAGGCCTACAATATACGCAAAAATATACAAAGTTAAGGGGTCAACAACTGTGAAGTTAAAGGTATAGTTACTTACACCATAGGGTAACGTAAGAATAATATCTTGTTTTCATTCAAGACAATTTTGTTTGTATATGAAATGCGTTTGCATAAGAATATCAGCTGATAACATTTTTTCACTTTTGGGTACGTGATGCGTGTACTACTCGTCTTCAAAATTTGTAAAAAAGATACTTAAATTTATATAAACTTTCATAAATAACTAACGTAGTATGATTGTGATCAACCTAAAATTATGAAAAAGCCTATGAAAGAAAGTTTAAACAAAAACAACATCAAAAGCGTTATTTGGATTTCCTCAAATATCAATGCAATGTTTGCTAATTAAAGAACCAACATTTGAGAAATAACACACAAACAAACTTAACTTAACATTTCTTAATACCGAATCACCTATTAAACATTTGTAGTTCGCATAAACGCTATTCATATCCATATCATGATCTAGCATAACAATACATTTCTACAAATATATAAATAAAAATAAAATAAAAAATAATCGTCATGATTTTATTAATGACAAAATGTACTGATACGTAATACTTAAATCAATATGATCTTTGTTTACTTGCATATTTGTGAAATGCATTACAGGACATTATATCAATAAAGAAATAATGCAGGTTCCTTTTAGTTTATGTCCAAAGTTATTTCTTCATATACTAACTGGAAAATGTTTTATGAAAACACATTCAAAACATATAAAAGTTGATGTAGATCTATAACTAAACTTGAATTCAGTTTAATCTGCAACTATAAAAAGTCAAAATCTGATATCAATAAAAGGACTCAAATCTAAAGACATTTAATCCAGACCAATGCAAATTAAAATGACATAAATTCTGTCATTCCTAAAGCGGTATTTGACAAGTATGTTTTACATATGTGCGCATACCGCCAACTTGCTCACCATCAGGCTTTGCGGAATGTTTCGAATTCCAAAGACTACTTGTGGCGTCAATCTATCAATTGTTGGGTTGTGTTACCGACCGAGGTCATTTGTCCAAGCACGACTTATCGATTTTTTTAGAATTAACAGAGCATAGACGTGTGTATTAGTTTAATGTATTCTGACAGTAACCAGGGTGGCTTACCATAACGGTCGATCGGGCCTGCTTACAGCCTTGTCCTGAGCATGAGTAGAGTTTTACATAATTATTATCAGTTGAATTTTAGCACAAACGAATTTTAGCTTCTGGCACCATACGTTATAAAATAGAACTTATCTTGATAGTTATTTTCAATCTTTCAGGAAAACCTGTTTGACCGAATGTATGAAGTATTTACATCAAATGTCACAAAATTGTTCCGATTCGAGCAGTCTGAGCACGAAACTACTTTAGCACGTTCAAGTATAACAAGCACAGGAACCCGAGTCGGCAAGCCAGTCGTGGATCTGGTTTCATTCTTAAGATGTTTTGTTATAGGTTCAATGAAAACTGTTTTGAAATACATTTTTAATATGGATTCAGAACGCAACGTCGACGGATTTTTTTTTTCAAATTTAGGGGGGTTACATTCATTTAATTTTCATTATCCTTACTTAAACTTGTTCAACTTGTACATCATACAGCACAAGTGTACGCTTGATTATTTTATTACATAATTTTCATATATACAGTGACCAAAGATTCCTCCCTTGCTGTGCAGCGATTGTACAATGACTCCAAAACATACAAAATCGTGTTGATAGCTTTTCAACGTTTAGATGAAAGCAAACATAGATAACGGTGTAATAATAGTTTCACTGTTTTCCGTCAATCTCCGCCATAGAGGGGGTTTGAGAAATATGTTCTGGCCGAGGGATTTACGGTTCTAGTTACAGGTTTCTCATATCCATCCCAGGACTCTCGATTTGAAGATGATGGCACGTCTTCCAGTGTACGATACTCATTTTGCATCGTTTCTAGTCTCAATGAATCATATACGTTATCTAATCCATCCGATCCTAGCACTTCGTGGTCAGTTGCTGTCGCGAGGTCACGATCATTATTCTGCAATGAGCATATCATTGTATAGGTTTTTATCAAAACGTTTTCTAAAAGAAACGAGTCATTATATTTGATGTAAAATGAAACCCTAAAATTAAGGCAGTTTCTGTTAAAAGGAAATATTATGTAAATACATGTACTCTTAATCAATTGTCAAATACTTCACGAACTTACATCTACGTCATCAGAAGAAGTTTCAGCCGGTTCCTCTGGCGCATTCAAATCTAAGATGACTGCATACGGTGAATCTGGTCTCAGTGATTCCTGATCAGCTAATGTAAGATCTACAGTTGAGCTATTTTGGACCCATAGAACTGACATATCTCTCGGATTTTCTTTTATAATAGCATTCCTTCTGTGTAATGAATTAAAAATAATATATATATATATATGTTATATATATGTTGATATACATATGTTATGCCCCTTTTTATACTTAGATTTTTGCTATAACTTTGCCATTTCTTAAGATTTCTTCATCAAAACTTTCAAATTGTATTGCTTATGTCAAAAGGGTTGTGATGCCACCAAATTTTGTAGGTCAAGGTCATATTTGACAGAGTTATGCCCCTTTTTGTACTTAGATTTTGTCACGAAAACTTAACGTTGGCTATAACTTTGCCATTTCTTAAGATGTCTTCATCAAACTTTCAAATTGCTTTGCTTATGACATAAGGGTCGTGATGCCGCCAAAGTTTGTACGTCAACGTCATATTTGACAGAGTTATGCCCCTTTTTGTACTTAGATTTTGTCACGAAAACTTAATGTTGGCTATAACTTTGCCATTTCTTAAGATTTCTTCATCAAACTTTCAAATTGTATTGCTTGTGACATAAGGGTTGTGATGCCGCCAAACTTTGTTGGTCAAGGTCATATTTGACAGAGTTATGCCCCTTTTTACACTTAGATTTTGTCACAAAATTGTTGGTTATTCTGACAAAGCATAAGAGGGCGACACAAGTGTTCTACTGAACACCCATCTAGTTATTTAAAAAAAACTTTTTTTTTAAAATTTTAAAAATTTTTTAAAACCCCCCTTCCCCCTTATAAAAAAAACCCCCCCCCCCCCCCCCAAAAATTTTTTTTTTTTTTTTCCCGACAAACTCTCCCCCCCCCCCCCCCCCCCCCCCCCCCTTTTAAATATATCTGTATCATCATTTGTCTTTATATAATGTTGAATGTCGTCGTTGATCATATAAGGTTGCAATGAATTTCAATAAATCTTTATTTTTCATGACGCTCCTGTTAGAAAACACTGAAATGCTAATTTCTATATATAATGACTAACCTCTTAAGAAGGACAACAACAAGAACCACTATAATCACAACCAGAACAACAAATCCAGCAACAACACCAGCTATAGCAGCTGATGGAATCTCGGTTGATTTTGCAGAAACGAAGCGGTGCGTCGATGATTCTGATGTATAGGTTATGGTTTTTGTAGTTGCCGTTGTTGTCGAAGTTGTTGCTTCTGTCGATGCTGTAGTTGTTTTTTGTGATGTCGTGGTTGTTGGTGGTGCCATGATATTTGTAGGCGTGGACGTCAAATTCGGTGTCGTTATTGTCGGTGTCGTAGTTGTTGTCGTTGTTGTTGTTGCAAATGTCGTTGTTGTTATCGATGTCGTCATTGTTGTCGGTGTCGTAGTTGTTGTCTGTGTCGTTGTTGTCGTCGGTGTTGTCGTTGTTGTTGTCGGCGTCGTAGTTGTTATAGGTGTCGTAGGTGTTGTCGGTGTCGTAGTTGTTGTCAATGGCGTAGTTGTTGTCGGTGTAGTAGTTGTTGTCGGTGTTGTTGTTGTCAGGGTCGTTGTTGTTTTCGGCTTCGTAGTTGTTGTCGGCGTCGTAGTAGTTATAGGTGTCGTAGTTGTTGTCGGTGTCGTAGTTGTTGTCAATGTCGTAGTTGTTGTCGGTGTAGTAGTTGTCGGTGTCGTTGTTGTTGTCAGCGTCGTTGTTGTTGTCGGCGTAGTTGTTGTTGACGGTGTCGTAGTTGTCGATGTCGTAGTTGTTTTCGGTGGTGTTGTTGTCAACGAAGTAGTTTTGGATGTAGTTGATATTGTTGTCGTCATTGCTAAAATGTATATATAGCAGGAAGAGTAATTATACTAATATGTTGAAAAATCATTCGTCCTAAACTTTACACTTAAAGGCGTTTCTGACTGTATAAGTCACCGTCTGCTCTATTTCCCTTTAAAATAACGCACGTGATTCCACGTTTTCAAATGGATTTAGTACATGTAGCTGTAATTGAAAAGGTCTTATACAAAAACTATCAATATTGATAATTACATGTACATTATTGATTAAACAGTGGCTGCTGTGCAATGACATGAGAAACTTATTATTCGGGACATTTAAAATGCTAAACAATACTAAGGACTGATACAGTCGTGACTGTACTATCGTTGTTTAAGTCTATTACTTAAATACAGGTAATAACGTACAGTACACTTACAAAAGTATATATGTACAATGTAAAAAGGCAGGTTGGATTTCGAATTAACACCTCCGAGCAGTAAGGTACCCCAAATGTTGATGCTTAGGAGTAAAACCTATTTCTCACTCTCCTATCAAAGAGTTTCGTCTGCTATTGTGTCTGTCAGTCATCTATCTTCATCATCAAACATTACATTTATATATCAAGACAACATTCTACTGAAAAACGTAGTTTGTATCTCTTTTTAGTGTTTGAAATTATGTTTATTTAATCGCAACGCAGCTTTTGCTGAACTTTAACTTGGGTAAATCAATAATTCTAACACTATTGGAAATTTCTCCTATATACACAAAGAAGGATTTGAGCGTGATAAAACTACTAAGCATATCACGCTAGGCGTCCAGAACTATTTTTGACTGCTGAAATTCCCTCCCGTGTAATTGTCACACAACATCTAATAGTGTGCATGCGCTAATACGCTTGGATTGGTATTGTTGTAAATGAATTCACGTGATGTAAAACAAATCGTAGTAAAATTTTCTACACTTCCGGTATCGCCAGCAATATCAGAAACAACAAAAATAAGACGAATATCGTTTTATTTGAGGAGTAAAAAAGAACAGCCAAAATTTCACGAAATGCAAGGAATGCACGAAAAACTACAAGTTTCAAGACAGCGACTTCATAAAAGCGTAGCAAATAGTACCCCATTGAACATGTTTTTGTTTAGATTAACGTGTTAGAATGGAAATAAATTTTATTTTTGAGTGATATACCGGTTATTATATCACTGTGTATCGTATAGATGCTTCGTAATTAATCACTCAGTTGACCTTCGTGATTAGATTACTACGCATATATTATATACTGAGTCGGTAAATAGGGGAACAATGCTGAAATTCAAAAATTGGTCAGTGGATGCGTCGCGCCTGACCAAATTATTTTCGTAAATGCATCGAAATGAACACCAGCCTATACAAAATGAACACTAACCACAGGCTATTTGAAATGTCATTTTTAGGAAATTACATCAATCATCATAAGCACGAATTATGCAAAATTAACATGCTAAATTGTACAAATATTTGTTAATAACTTAAACATGACAAAATTCAGACGACTGTTACACAAAAAAACGTCATCTACATTCTTCCGAAAACGTCATTAAGGCCACGGTACATGTAACTTAGATGTTAAAATGTGCCGGTGTTATTAAATAACAGTACTTAACTGCGACACGTTCTTCCTCTTATTTCCCGTTATTTCCTAATGTAATGAGAGACCAGACAAACGTTCTGAAAATGTTTGCTCCAGATTGTTTTAAAGCTTTTATTATCAAAAACACTAAAAAGCGAGAATAAACAGGTTAAGTTTTCAATTTAATGTGTTTCTTTTTCAATTCTTAAAATGATGAATACTATATCAAGTGTGAAGAAATAAAAAGGGATACAGAAAATCAGAAAGGAACAAAAAACACGACACAGAAAGAGAAATGAAACAGTTAAAAGGACAAAATATTATTCGGAAGAAAAATGAAAGAATAAATTGGACAATGCAGAGAAACACAAACAAGAGATAGGCCATGAATCAGAGAAAGAAACAGACAAACGACGTATGATCATTAAAATAGTGATACCATTTTCACATGTTCGTTGGTCACTCAGCAGATCCACTCCGTCTTCACAAGCACAGGTATAGCCTGAAGGTGTGGGTAGACAAAACGTACTGCACGGACCACGCCCAACATTTGTTGAACAAGCAGAGGATACTGTAATGTAATAGTTGACTACAGATAACAAAAGTTAAAGAGATATTAACTTTCAAAGTGGCAATTTAGGAAAATGATTTATTCTAATGAATCTTTAATTAATTTTATTTCTCTTCAATATTTTTGAATATAGTTATACTCTTCTTTTTACTATCCTTGTGGAATATTGATAATCCACCCAATTTTTGAGTTATTTTTTCATTTTTATCTGTTTATAAGGAAAACACCTCAGAGAACTAGTATGGTATTTTCACATGTTATCAGACCATTTATTATATTTTAAGTATCTAACTTACATGTAACCATATAATAATATAGTATGGTTGATATCACTTTGAGAGTAAAATGAATAATTTTATGTTATTTTTAAGAGATTCTTATGTTCATGTTTGACTAGTTTAAGCATACACGAATATATAAGAGCACAATATATAGTCTCCATACTGTTGTGTTTTTTTTTTCCTTTTTAGAAATAGCAGAGTATTTGTTTTGACAATGTCATTACAAAATGTTCTTATAAAGTTTGTATTGGGCCAAAATGTAACACTATCATGAAGTTCAATATTTGCTTTAAGAAATTCACAACTATTTAAGTAAAGTAATAAAAGGTACACATTTTACATTAAAAGCAATCAGTGATGCATTATTGTCAAATAATTGTGTTACAATGATATGCCTGAAAAGGGTGAATGTCACATTTTGAAATTGCGTTAATTTCTATCATTTGTTTTTTTAGAGGTTTGTGTGTGTCAGTGTGGGGTTGTCGATAAATAAATATGACTGTTAAGAAGGTAATTTGTATGCTTCAACGACTTAAGGGCATAGGGCAATTATCAGGGCTATTTTAAGTTTTTAAGAAGACCAATTGTTAAACATGTAACGCACAATGTTTAACAAAATCAAACACATACTATAAATTTTACCTGCATTCAAATTTTATGTTGCATAAAGTTCCTTCAAGTTGACTGGACTTTCATAAATCGTGATAATATAAAACTTGTTATGAGAGGCATTATATAAATACAAGTAGGTACATACTACCTTAAATTTAAATATTGGCTAAAATGTCTAAAAATGAGTAATTATATACACATGTAAACACAAACCAATTAACCAATCACTAAATGTAAATAAAAGCATCTTACATTGAATAAAAAACAATATACATATTCACAAAAAAATAAGCTATTACCAGACGGTGAAGTCAGTGTTGAAATATATCCCGATAAAGAATTCAGTCTTCCTAGTTCAGGATTGTATCCGATCCTTGACACGAGACTAGGGTATGTTTTGTGCAGTTTTGTAACATACCTATACAGAGAAAAGTCGTTTGGCTAATTGATGTCATTGATTTTACGTGTTTTATTTGTATGCTCTTCGAAAATCTAGTATAATGTAAATGGTGTTCTTACAGAAAAGACTACTGGTGATTTTCGTTTTATAATGCCAAAACAAGAAGCGAAGATAATGACCAGCAAATTGGCTATGATCTGCACTGCTCGTTATCAAGTCCGTGAATGTTCAACGAGTATCAAATAAATCAATTAATGGAACTACACAAAATTTAATACAGTAAAATCCGTACCGTTTTAAAATGTATTTTTTTTTGGCATAAGATTGAAAGCTTAACTTACGGTTTGCTCCAATCTGTGTAGTATAAATAATCACCGATCAAATCAATGTCCATTAAATGGGCCTCACTGTCCGTGTAGTAATTTACACAGGCTCCGCTATAGGTACAGCGATGTATTATGTTAGTTCCTCCATCAGTGATATACAGTACATTTGCTGTAAGTAACATAATTGAAGAGCACATAAATATTCACTAAATGGTGAAAAAAAAATCAAAGACGCTTCAATATATCATATATTATATGAAAATGAATACCAATGCAATGGGCGAGAGAGAGACTCCACACAATTTTGGCCATCAAATTGAACGCAATATAATCACTAGCAAAACCTAACATGAAGTTATTTCAGTTATAGCATACACAAAGTAACCAGAATTACCAACGGTGTGATCGGTAAGAAGATATATTTCATCGTCAACCAATTTTATGCGATACAAATTGATTGTTAGAATCCGGATGAATGGTTTTAATATACCCATTAAGCAGTATCAGCATGATGTCTATTCTATTGACAAACAGTCAGATGGTGCCAACGAGACAAATGAAAAAATAAGCACGTAGATTTTGAGCTGAACACTACACAAGGGTTTTCTTTGAAAGAAGACCTCATAACTAAAGCAGCATGCTTTGAACAACTTTTTAATGTACATCTGTAAGAAAACAGCACAATGAAGTATTTGTTTCAAAGTTGGCCATTCTGTTTAGCAGATGTAGAAAGGGCAGGGTTACTACAGTGTTCACATTGAACAATGTATGCTTATATTACAGAAAGGTTATGTAGGAAGACACACGATGCACACTGAAATCCATACGCAGAAACTCTGTTTCGAAAATATATCGTAACATGGTTACATGTAAGTTTTACTAAATGAAACATTCTGTCAGGAGTAAAAGAAAAAGAAAGTTTTTCAGGATACATCATATAATAGCAGCTGTAATACATATTACCAAGCAGCAAATGAAGTAAATATTAAAGTTTAAGTTGTAATAACCTTGCGTATCTATAGCGAGGCCATTAGGCCAAGTTAAACCTGTCTGCATAAAAGTTACGATATTACTACCGTCCATGTATGCTTTCTTTACAAATGAAGGTGAGAGGCCATAGTCAGTCCAAAACAGGAACCTGAAAGTAAAAATCATTATCTAAATATATCATTTTAAGTTACACATTGTATTTGTTGTCACTCTATCATCAAACTGATATAATGAACTATGTAATTAGTCATTAGTGTTTTGAGAAACATATCTAAATTTTCTTATGAAAATACTATTATCTATATGGCGATATATCAAGTCCCGTACAGTGAAAAAGGAAGAAGGATGACAATCGTGAATGATTTGTAACTAAGGTGCAACAACAAAGACATACACATCACTGCTTTAGTAAATGTGAAATGTATGAAAACATGAAAAATAGTAAATAACAGTAAAATGACATGAAACATAATGTCTGCAACATGATTGTTGATATCCTATTCCAACCAAGACTGATATTATACGTATACCCTTCTTCGGGATCCAGTGCAATGCCTCTTGGCTCTTCACCGTGTTCTATTAGTCGTTTGTGAAGACCCTCCGGCGACAAAATGCCCACCCCAGTAAATCCGGAAGATGTTATATTGTTAGCGGTGTAGTAAATGTTGCCGCTAGAGTAGTCGATAGCAAAACGCTCAGCATAACAACTTAACATTTCTAAAATTAAACAAGAAATCAGAAAAAGATGATTTCTGCGCCGTTAAAGTTTTGATGAAAATTAATTTAAAAAGACTGATATTTTGTTTCAAAAGTTATGTCAACATCTTTATGTGATAATTTGCAATAAGTGAAATTGTGGTAGACAATAAAAAAGCAATCATTTCTTTCAGGTTTTATCAATATACTCAAAAAGCATATTTTACACTGTTCAATAATTATCAAATGCGATGACTTATAATAAAAACAGAGGCAGAGAGGATAATATTTCATTCAGTCCACGATTATCAGTTCAATGTTGGGTCTTACTTGCGATTTTAGTCTTATTTCAAATAATTTCTGAAATAAAATTCATTAAGATTTTATAATATGTCTATTTTTTGGTATATACTATATAGATGTATTACCCGTATTAAGAATCACTTTGTAGCCAGTGCCGTTCAGAAAGATCCTATGTACTGCTTCATTCGTACTCCATAGCATTTGGTTTGTTTCTTGGTTATAAACTATACCAATGGGACTTCCGTATGTGTATGTATCAACAGCTCTGATGTCATCATCAACCAATGAAATTTGAAATATTTTGTTGTGTGTCGAATCAGTTACAAGAAGAAAGTTGTCACTGAATAAATCTGATGAATAAAGAGCTATATTCAGTAATGATTAAGTTTTTATCTTACAATTTTTACCTTACAAATAATGGTTAACAATCTGCTGAGGAGACATTTACGAAAGAAGATAAATCGAAATTTAAACTTAAGCTAAAATGTTAATGACATGTCCATTTCCCTTGCAAACATTATTTGTTGTATTGATTTTAAATATACAATGCGTCAATGTAACCAGCATGTCTTTCTCACTTATGGGTTTAATATCAAATGTACTCCCATACGTAAAAAAGCGATGTAAAGTGAAAAAGTGCATTTATACTTGATGAGCACGTTTCGTTGTTCGAGTCAAGGTTGAAGCCATATTCACACAAACATGTCCTGTTACTGCCAGTTGGAATACATATCTGGTCACAGTCACCGTTCAGAATATCGCATGGACCTGGAAAAGGTGATAAAAGATCAAAATATGCTTATAATGCAGGTAAAATTGAATTTGTATTTTCTATATTTAGTTCCACAAAACAATTTCAATATTACACAGTTTTCTATTTCAATGCAAATTGCTATTCAACCGGAAAGCAATGCAGTTTATCTTTGTCGTTTTTTTCAAATGTTTATACAGAGTAATGGTCACATCTGATTGAACAAGCACTACAGTGATACAAAATGTAGTTGAGTTTATTCGGCAAAATCCGTGTCTCACCTGATCATCGTTTACCTGAAACAGTTGATTGAAGTGATGCATCTAAAATCTTCATTCCAGTCATTTTTGTCACATCTATTGTATATATTCGAAATTTAAGAACCGGTTTTGATTGTTTTTCATATATTTTGATGTCTCTTTTAAGTAAAGAGCTATCGGCAACAGCCATATAGTTCTGAAAAAAACAATACATTCAACATTTAAACATTAATATTAAAAACGATACAAAGCAGTACTAGGGCAACATGATCGTTGTAAGGTAAGACACTATGCAATGATACAACGATATTACTTTGACATGAATATTTCGATATGCATGTATTAGTTTAAGTCTGAACCATTGAAATAATATAACATCACTCTTTGCAATGAAATAGTACACACTATTATTAATACATTATATCGACACTCTGTTTGTTTGTTTCGACAAAGTGCTTTTCTTCCATTAACATAAAGTTAATTTAAGATGGTTGTTCCAGTTTTCAGGTGACTTGTCGTACGGAGAAGATGCGCGATCTTTGATATGTATGTTCTGTGAGCTAGTATTTCTTTTTGGCGTATTCCTTTTAATTGTGTCTATAGAGTTGTTTACTTATCGTACTTGGCAATATCAATATGTTTGCATTCTATATTTAGAGTACTTGGTAATATCGTTTGCATTCCATATTTAATGTTTTTGGCAATATCATTTACATTTCATAATATATTATTTCGTGTATCAAGTGTACCTTGTATTAACTGTTGCTTTGTCTTAATAAAGATGGAGGGTTTAGTCTTCTGTGTACAGATATGCTATGGGTCTTATTGCTTGGTGTGTGTTGCTTGTTGTACATGTAATACACGGAAATGTCTCTTGTCCTTACATTTATACATATATATTTAGATCTAACGAATGATGATATATGAGGTTAGCAAACCGCACCTGAAACGATGCACTTAAGTAACGGCATCGTTCCATTAAATTCAACACAGTTCAATATACTTTATTTTACGACGGTTACACAATAAACAATTACAGCATCATTTATTTCACTTGCGGCCGTCAACAATATAATTGTACAGTCAGTATATCTGCAACTACCGATTCCACCCTGACAAAGGTTGCAAGCATTGATGTAAGAATCATGTCCGTGTGCTGAAGTTTCGGATAAAAATAAAGAATGACATTCTGTCATAGAAAAATTGTTGAATGTGTTGTTGAAACACAGAAGTTTAACACACACATACACTCCTTTAAGGTATGTAATTTCTAATATGTTTAATAAATGATAAAGAATATCAATATCAAATTTTCATACGTTCAATAAATGTGTCTAATGTTCGGATAGCTTTTGAAAATATAAGTCTGTGATGTCTTCTGACTTCATCATTCTACATTCATGTATATTGATTCGAGCCATAAAGAACTAAATGATAGTGAAGAAATCTAAATTGTATGGCAAGCCAGTCTGAAAAAAATGTTTATTTTGACAACATATATCGAGAAATATCTCGTGTATGCACAGAGTGCCAATATAAGGGCGTTTAAAGATAAATCGCTACCCATCCAAAAAATAAGTAAACAAAACCTTTAAATCTCGATTCCAGCCCACAGTCTATTTGATACCTTTGTTAAAAGGAAAAAATTGGATAGAATAGCTTAGAGCAAATTATTTAGTTAAAAGCTCTATTATCCTCTATGAGAGGAGACAGGTAACATTAGTTTTATACACAACCAGTTTTAGACACAACTATTTTCAGCAAACGAGCTCTAAAGTCTAAAGCTTGAAGCCAAATAAAGACTATTTCAGCAATATAGTTCCCATTTAATATTGATGATTATATTCTTTTACCATAGATACCTTATATGTCAACACGAATTTCGGTGCAAAATAGACAGACGTCGGCGCTAGCGTTCTGAACGTCTTACTTTCAATGTCAACTGTTTTTACGTCTGTCGAATCAATGAAGTATAGACTGTAAAAATAAAACCTTATTAAATGCCTTTATTTCAAATACCTGTACGGAATGCTTAAATTATCGGTTAAATGTACAACCAGGATAACACTATGATAAGAAAATACTAGTAATGTAAATCATATACATTTTATTTACCATAGAGAATACACTAATTTTCTTCTGTTTTGGTTCTTAAAAAACAAATTACAGGAAATTATAAGTTAGATTAATAAATGATTTAAGCTTCCGGTCGACTTTTACTTTTTGAATGAATAATAAAAATGATCGTGACAAATTAAAAGAATCCAATTAAGTTTAGACCCCCTTTTTCTACCACGGCAGCTCTTGGCAAATACAGCACTTATTTCCAAATTCTTCTTTTAATTACTTAAATTTACTACTTTTGCAAAGTAATTCTTTTGACGTTGCCATAGCAAAATGCAATTTGCCGTGGCAAAGGGATATAAGATGACCAGCAATGACCAGTTTTTTTACAATTACAGTGAAATATATCAGAGTATTGCTATTTTAACACAGTCGAATTATTTTCGACAGTCTTATCATAAGCAGGTTACATTGTATCTATTCATTGAAACGATCATAATATTAAGAAATTCACAAATCATTGAAAAATATTACATAATGACCAGCTACACTTACGTAGTTGTTGAAAAATCCACAGTTAGTCCCTTTGGATTCATCAAAAATATACTGGCAACCAAAACGTCTCTGTTTGAACCTTTAAGGTCTGACTTTTCAATCTTATAGGCACCACTTGTACCAGAAATCCAAACCATGATGCTGAAACGAGGGCATTTACAAGGTGTGTAAAATCAAAATGTGGACGTAAAAATGAATCGTTTTATCACAGATAATCGTTTAAGGTTGTTATTTATTATAAAAGTTTGCAAAAAAAGTATAATTTTTTATTTGTATGATATTAAAAAAACAGGTTGTACTGGTTACATTTGTAATTGATACTGAATCAACTTGCATCAAATCGCAAGTAATCTTCCAAAAGGTTTTCTCTCATGCAAATGACTTTCGGTTATCATGTTCAAATTATCGACACCCACAAGCTTTTAAGTATCACTCTACAAAACAAAACATAAATATCATACTTTTGAGATGGTATGACGTTGATATGACTTGGATATCTTAGATTTGTGTCGACTAGGGTAATATCCTGTAGCGTTGACTGCGAAAAGAGGTTAATGTTACCCGTAAATCCACCTTTACACCAGTATATATTATCATCTCTCCAATCTATGGAAATACCTGAAGTGTTTAAACAGTAATTGTGATCACGAATTAAAATTGATTGTCAGTTAAGTTTAAGGAATGGACCAACAATAAAGGACAATTGTATCGCATCTTTTCTGAACTGCACAAAGCTCTTTGATTGTATTGCTGATCATGTACAGATAACATAAACAAGTAAACGGTGGAAGATACATGTATTGAAACATTGAACATTGAAAGCACCTGTTCATTTATTTCTAATGTTTAAACTATCATCTGAATCTTTATGTTTAGACTCTTGTGGTGTTGATTGTAACAAGATTATAAAATATCTATATACAACAAATAAATAGCAAAACTATGTGTGTACCCTTAAAAAAGGACGTATATATATATATAAGTGTACTTACTTAACAACTTTCAATTATTTTCAAAAGATAACTGACCACTTGTTTATTTACTACTTTAGTAAAACAATCACACAACCTTACCTGTTATTTCTTCATTTGCGGACAAAAGCCTCTGTTTAGCAGACTTTTGATCGATGTTGATACTGTAGATCTCAGTTCCATCAACAAATATTACTTTTCTTTCTGCCATAGCTTCAAAATATAGGCTGACGTTGATACAGGTACCATCAATATACATGTATATAAAAAAACTCAACCGTATTTTTTTTTGGCTCATTTTAATCACTACCGTTATCAATGAAGTCGAATGATTATCAAGTATACTCTTGCTGTAATGTTATCGTTACCATTACAATCATGTCCGTAAGCTATTCTGTACGCTATTCAAGTGTCATAAGACCACAAATTAAGCCATATGCGGATGCAAAGGTGATGATGTAATAGAATTGTCAAAAGTCCCAAAAAGTCCCAATTTTTGGATAGCATTTGGTAAGAAAATCAGAACTTAAATATTTGGTATATAAAAGGAAAATATATAAACATGGCGTGTGAAAATAAAAACATATATATTGGTTTACCAGTACATGCATTTTCACAATATGACAAACTGAAATACTCGAAAGTGACAATACCAATGTCGAACTTGGTGATGTTTGATCCACCATTAAAGAAGCAGTAAGCAGAACTCGTGTAACTATTAGATGTGAAAATACGTATGTCCATCATACAGATACTGCTACTGTTACACCACATGAATGCACGATGAAACCCTCCAAGAGCCTCTAAAAACAAATAAATGACTACATTAACGCAACCACTGTAACAGATTATGGTCGTGGCTTACACGATAGAATAACATTCATCTTTTATAACTATTGATTTAACCTTATAAGATCGAATTCTTGTCTTCAATTATTTGAGTCACATTTCAAAATTATTGGAGAATTACTGTAATATAAATTTACCAGTGCAATTCAGTCCGTCTCCATTCAGTTCGTAGCCTTCACGACATAGACAAACTGGACCACTGATGCTGTTCATGCAAATGTCACTACATCCATTGTTACTGCAGCGATCTGCAGACAGAGTAAAAGGCCAACCGAAAGAATGTCTCAATGGAAGCAGTTTTATAGAAAAGAGTTTGAACTCGTGTCTGTTATCGTCCTATCTCTATACAGAGATAGCGATGACCATTGTTTAGTGTTATCGAATCAGTCAGCTTATGTGCAGAACTTAGCCGGTCGTTATAAACGTGATTTCAGATGATAGTCAAATAAAAAATCATTATATCGGATGAAAATTTGCGCTCGTTATGAGTCACAGCGTTTAAGACACTTTCGCCTGGATGATTTGCACTGTAAAAATGAAATTTAGACAATTTCGTTTCTGCATCAGTAACTTGTATACAGATAAAAGAACTAGTTACCCTCTTGACTTGGCTGAACATCTGCACTATACAAAGCAACTGCCACGAACGGTTCACCATTACTCTTCGTTAACGATGTAATCAGAGCACCTGTAGTTCTGTTGAACACCTTAAAAGAGCCATCATTCGTGCTGGTAACACCTACTAAATTCTACAACCAAAAGAAAAAATAACTGAAATAAGCAAATTCCATTGTGATTTCAATTTCGTTCTGCCCGTAGAACACGTAAGATTTTCAAAGATGCTTATCATGTAGCATTTACTCTACGTCTACATTAACTTCATACGTGGGCTTATAAGTTAATATTTAGGCCATCCTTAACAAGTTCTAAATATGTAAATTTAACAAAAGCAACATATTAATTGAAGCACTTCTATCAATCATTCACATGAATGTACATGTAGTAGGAAAACTTAATTCAAATACACGATTGGATTAATCTTGTTAACTTTACCACTCCCGTTGTCGGGTACTTAAGCTCCAGCATTTTCACATAAACTTTCCAGAACTCAATTTGAGCTCTGCCAATGACTTGATCTTTAATTTCGGAATTTCTAAGATAAAGGCGTAAATACTAACGTAAGTTACTACGGTTATCTTTTCACAGTTGATATGACCTTTATAAATCTGAAAACAAATGTTTGAAAAACGTGGAAAAAGATAACACAAGAATTAAATACCTTGTAAACAGCTACATCATAGAAAGTTGTATGTGGCAGTCGTCGTATTACTTGACGTCCAGTTCCATCGAAATTCGCAGTCTCCAATGTTTCTCGTTCAGAATCAGCCCATACTAATTTGTTTGCTGTGTGGTCAATGTCAATACTCGTGGGATATACCAATCCCGTAGAAATAATTGTTTTTCTGTCATCTCCCGTCAATAAGGCCCTCTCAATCTTCTTGGTCGAACCAGTGTCACTCCAGAATATATATCTGAAGAGCAAAACGTGAACAACCAGAGAAACTAATATTTTGTTTTGTATGTAAATACATTTCTGATACCTTAGGACAATAACTATTGGAATATGTAAAATCAGTAACGAATCAAATGTCAGTAAATTAAATATAATATCATTCAATATAACGATGTGAAATCGCAATTTTGGAGTTTTTGTGTTACATGTAAGTAGATAAATGTTAAAAGATGACATGGACATTTCTTACTTATTAATAGGGTCCACTGCCAGGGCGTAAGGCCTATCCAAATTATCCTTCAGCAGAATTTTATGAGCGTTTGTATTGCCTATAGACTGTACAACAATCCAGCCGAACAGAGGATCCGTCCAGTATATATTGTTCGAGACCCAGTCTAATGCAAGACGAACAGAATAACGAGACAAACCAGTGTGTACGACTGAAAGAGTTAATCCGGCAAAATTTTGTGTCCAGTCGAAATTATTCACGGCATAGATCGAAGCTGTATTAAAATCAAACATGTACACACGATTCCTGGCATAGTCAGCGTCCAGACTGAGCAGACGAGTATTGAAGTCAGAAAGTCCCACAGTAGACACACTAGTAATGTTTTGGGCGTTATAAAGTGTTCCAGGTAGTAGGTTTAAATGCGCATTTCCAGTAGAAGATATCCCATTCATCAACGAAGAAACAAGAATGCTATTTTCGTACTGAGTTCCTAAAAATACAAGCACAGCATATTCTAGGAGACGCAATCCTTATATTGAGTGTAAACGGTTTGATTTAGTAAGTCTTTAAACAGCCTTTGAGAAAAGCTAGATTTAAATACAAAACACATTGCAACAAAAATGCAAAAAAACTTTTTCAGGAGATGTTCATGGACTTTACAACGTATGAAGGATAATACAAGTATTTCGTCAGTTAGTGACCCTTATGCACATTTATCACAGATGAGTACACTACAGTTTTGATAACAAATAAAGAATGCAAATGACTTCGCTCAGATAGTGAAGTTGGGTCCCCATTTCGAGTTGAACCTGGTGTGGTTTCTTAACCAAGACAATTTATCAACGTGTTGAAACATCAATCCGTATTTTAGCTACGTAAGAACTGGCATATGCGTTTATATAAACTGATGCATGAGTTATTTATGTAGCAGATAAAGATAAATCAATTGAACACGAATTTGTAATTGACTTCCTGTAAAACTTGTTGAAAGGCATGTGCTTTGAGTTACTATGTAGTTATGGTTATATCATTAATATGCTCGCAAGTGCTATAAAAACAGAGATAATAAGTGGCAATGAACTGTTGATCGACGGCAAAGAGGATGCTGACATCTTCCAGATGACAGATTATGTAGAAGAGATAACATTATTTTTCGAATGGTCGTTGGCCAAAATGCTCAAGCAGTGTGCATATTGTATCTTAAAACCTCGAGAATTGTTTCAACATATATACAGGCATAAAGCGACTTACAATACCCTGTCGTTTCAATTTGTACACTGGAATCCTGAATACTAATTATCCTCTCACAGAAAGTTTTATGAAACAAAACAGAGTAACATGAAAAAGCATTGACAAATCTATACGTTTATACAGGGTCGGTAATAAAAACCAAAACAGGGCAAACGACTAGACAAGAAAAAGATAAGCCACTTCTCTCACCAGTCTGTTCGATATTGCGCTTAGTTAATATCAAACTGTTTCGCAGGGATTAACTTTATACGCGATTTCATTGGCAAAGTAAAACCGAACGCAAACATTTATTTTGACAGAAAAACTTATTCGCGTCTCCCCATCCTTGCAAATGACTAGTTTCCATTAATAAAGGGAAAAACATTGAACGCAAATATAAGCTGATTTGTAGTAAATAGGAAGATGTCATTTAAGTAAAACTTTAACAAAGAATGAAACGTTAAACTAACGCCTGTGTTTGATGGGCTTTCTATCTACTATCACCTGAAACTAACACCGACTTCTTTATTTGTTTTGTTTTTGTTTAAAATGGTAATATTCATGTCGCAATGATATTGTTTCCAAACATATCACCTGGGTATTTGTATTAACCATGTGTCAACTTGCATGTTGCAGTAACTGTTTTATGGTATAGAATAAAATGCAGCCGAATATTTCAATTCAAGTATAATGCTGCATGTTGCAAGTGTCACATATATGTTCAATGCTTATACTAATGATAATAATGATAATAATAATAATAATAATAATAATAATAATATATAAAATCCTGAATCAGAGTGTCTTTATAAAGAAAGAACACAGAAAACATTTCATACTTTTAGAATTTTGCTTGGCTTGAATTAAAAGTAGAAATTGTAGTCATGTATCTTACACAAAATATGATAAGCAAACAACCAGTTGAACTTCATTCCAGCGCTTATAAATATAGTGCGATAAAATCAAAGAAAATCTTCATAACACTCTTTTACATGTACAAACTGTCGAACTAATATGAAAAATTAAACACACAATTATCATTTTTGTACATAACAAATAGTTTCTTTGTGCTCACTTGCGTATTAATCAGCTGGGAAAGTCTGATCTAAACAAGATAGTATGGTCTTTTTTTCGGAAAATCAGCTAGAAGGTCGTGTACTTACAATAGAAAATTTTCCAAGTCGGTATATATTCAGACATTGATCATATGCAGGGTCAGGATAAAATACCAATGATTTAGTACTGGAATTTATTTCATAACCTTGTTTTTAAAGCTTCCTTAATGTATATCATATGTGAACGTTTATAAACGAAACTTAAAAGTAAATGAATAAAATGACGAAACAGGTTTGAAATTAATTTTACTTAAATACTTAATGAATTAAACTTCATCGTTTACCAGAGAAGTGTGGGCTATTAAACTCCTTAAATAACGCGTTTTTGCAAGCTGAACTATTTTGAAATCACCTTCCATTAGTATTTCAACACATTGATGATTTCATATAAACCACAAAAAGGCGCCCCCATATGTGTTCAAGTTGTCACCGTTTAGTAAACTATTGTACTTGTACGATGGTAGCATCTTAACTTACGTGTTATATTCTAACTATCATTCAGAGTTTTCTCAGGTCTAACAACAATATACGTGTTGTCGGTCTCTTTGCCAAAACAAACGTGTTTCTTTTTGTTAACGGAATAGATTTCTTGGAGAGTTAAAGTCCCCCGATCACATTGAACTAGATCGGATGAAATAATGATCCTACTGATAGACTATTGATAGAACTGTCCTATCAGAAGGAGTGAGAACTAATGTTTCTATTTATTCTGAAATATTGTTGACGTGTGTCTTTTATTCCTTACGAAAAGGTTTTGTCATTAAGCATTTTTCATTTATTGCAATACATGTATTTTTGAAACACTACTGCAATGTATCTATAGAATGTTCTTTAGAGTATTAAAAAGTACTGTCTTGAAAACTTTTTATATTTGTTGCAATATCATTCAATCAATACTTCTATGTATCTGTAGAATGTACATTCTAGTTTTAAAAGTGTTGTCATTGTGCATTATTTATTTTTTTGCAAAATTATTGAAAAAGAACTGCGATGCATTTTCAATTTTTAAAGTAACATTAGACATGTCTTTGTACAAAAAAGCTGTCAATTTCGATGGTTTAATATCTTTCTTTCAATATTAGTGCTGCCAGTAATTGAAACATCAAAACTGAAAACGTGACTTTAACGGGGCCTAGTACAATGTACTAGGCTTTTATGACACCGCTGGGAAGGGTCACCCCTGTATCGTCCGTCATTAATATAACACTAATCTCGCTAATAAAGGCTTTGTCATGACTCCAAAATGAATCAAACAAACATACAAACTTCATTCTTTCGTTTTTGAAATACTTGCAAGTCAAGTAATAAACTTAGTAATACGATATCCTTTTATCTTTCTCAAATAATGTTATAACTTGTAATGCAATATGATTGTATTTTTGTGCGATAACTATAGCTTTTAATGATATAAACGAGAAAAAATCCTTTCAAAACAGGAACATATATCCTTAACTGCGTAAAGTATCTATCTATTAATAGACCTTTCTAACTGAAATTGAACGTAAATGGAAACTAACTTCGTAATTGTAAAAGAAAGGGACTTTCTCAACTTTGATAAACATTCTAATATCCAAAGGGTATATTTTAAAAAGAAATTCGAGTGCTTTAATACGATTAAAGCACTCGGAGTGCATTAATACGATTAAAGGACTCGGAAAAGTAGACGGACAGGCATGGAAGCTCCTTCTAACACCTTTTAATTCAAAGGCTGTTTCTTTTAAAAAGTAACATGAGCTAGATTCATTATATCGAAGCGAAGCGTTTTTATGATAATAATAGGAAAGTAACAATTTTAGATTTAAAAGCTATTAAAAACTTTATCTAAATAGAATTAACTTAAAATCCATAGTAACCAAACCGAATAAGAAATCAGCTTTACAATTAAGCACGATAAGATTTACTTAAACATGTAAACGTCGGAACCAGTTATTTTGGTCGTTGTTATTGTTTGAATACTTATTTTCATCTTTTTGTTACGAAGTTACTATGCAGTTCTTCAAGTTATTCTACGTCGTATTCTTACCTTTGAAATTTAAATAATGGCTCTATAATGTCCCTACTTTTCATTTTCGAAAGGGTAAATACTTGATTACATGTATTTGTATGGCTTGAACTAGTGACACTGTAAGATAAATATGAGCTTGTGTTTGTTATCCATTCTACCTGTTATAATTCATACCTTGAATTGTTTCATACTATTCGTAATTTATTCAATATACTGATTAATTGCCTCGATACATTGTAGCGATCATCGGAACATTGGAAGGGTTTAGCTAACTATTTACCTTGAACTGACTTGTATAACTGCATTTACACCTTAACTTTATAAAATTATATAACCTACCGTCAGTCTGTGCGTGTATAGTCCATTTACAAGTAAGCATGAACAAGAAGAACAAGATGTCGCCAAGCATTGTTTTCCAAAGGTAGTAAGTAGAATCTAAGTAATCCAAAGAAGATCCGTTGTTACTTTATAAGTAACCTCATTCAACTTCCTAATTGTAGTCACCGATGGGATAACATATGAAAGTAGTATGAAACACTGACGTATTGTGAGACGAAGCATCCGGTTTCGTTTTTTACGTAAATGCACTCGGGTTACAGTTTGTTAACTCTATTTGCATTATGAAAAATTGTGAATTAAAGCAGTTGACCATTACAATTTAAAAAATACTTTTATTATTGATTTAAACTATACTCCGAGAAAATGAAAATATCAACAGTTGTAATATTTATGATTCTGTGTAACCGTATTAGTCCAATTGAATATAGTGAAACCTTTACTTGGTTTTGACTTTTCTGGAATGTTTCCGTATTATCGTTCGAAAAAAGTATTAACTCGACATTCACGTATTGACTGTTCCCTTATCGTTTGTACAAACATTATAAGTGGCCGAACTAACTGAATGACTAGTGGATGAAGAAAATGAAGACTTACCGTCAAAAGTTAATGCTTGGTAAGACATTTAGAGGATTTCCTAGACGCGCGATATCTGCGTCCGTGACGCGTTTTTGACTTCAAGGACTTTCATTAACTAAAACCACGCGTCCCTGGGACTGGCTGATGGCATAATGAAGCTTTTCGCTCTTTGAATATGCTTCTGGTCATACATGTAGTTGTAATCTTCAACTCACATGGGCGCTTGATTTAATCTGATATCCGTAGCTGGTAGTAAACATGGCGTCAAAGATGTTAATGTTAAGACTACGGAAGTAGGTATCGGAAGGAAGTGCATTGTTCATTAATCGTAATTTTATCTGGGCCTATGACTGACGGGGCGTTTTCACCTAAAATTGTGAGACACCCTAGCTTATCAATTTGGGAAACAATTTTATACAAAAATTGAAAACCAAATTGCTTGCAGTGTCAACAAATCACTGTCTTTCTTTTGTAATATCGAAAAATTCCTTACATTCTGTGATTTACAAGACCTCCAATTGCAGCGTCTATTCTAGGGTGCGCGTTTGCAGGATTATCCATATTTTTCCAAAGATCGCCTATATGTGTGAAACATTCTGCATACGAATCGATAAATAAAAAAAACTCACTATATTTCTAGTTGCATGTTTTGTTTACATGAACACCAGAAAATTGAAAAGGGAGCAACTCTGAGAAACATAAAATAAAATGTTAATATTGTAATTCTAAAGCTTAAGGGAGGCAACTCTATTTAATATAAATAAGTGTTTTCGTTCAAAATATTTTGATCGGTTCGATATAATACATGTACGTGCAGACTACACAATTTGGTCATGTCGTAAAAATCAGTTTCTTTGCGTAAAAGCATCGTCTATGAAGGATGCGAATTCTGATAGCGCTCTTAAATCCATAAAAAGGCTGGGAAATGAGGCGCCTTTAGTTGTTGGACCTGGCAGTCCAAAACATCAAAGCCTGCTGATTTCCAGACCTTTTGTAGGACTGGCCCTGGCTCGACACAAATGAAAAGGGTTAACTATTATGTACTTACTGCATTGACAACAAGATGACCAACACTACAATTGATTGCACTTATATCCGTACGTCATCAACATTAGTCATAATGTAAAATATCTATAACCGTTAAACATGTACAATGATTAAAAACAATAGTTTGATAATGACCCCCTCCCCCCCTCCCCATAGTTTTGAAAATCACCCTATATTTTAAAGTGAGGGGGGTAATTCCTACCTAAATTTTTAATTTCTAAAATAGATATTGCAATTGTAAAAAGAATGCGTCTACTAAAAAGGGAAAACAAGCCCTGACTTAATAATGTCCCTTTGTAACTCAGGGGTGTAACAATCAACTTGTCCGCCTTTTGGCGGCCAGATATTTTGATAAAGCGACCAAAGGTTTTCTGGACAGAGAACCATGTTCCTGAATCTTGTTATTATTCATTCTCACATTAAATGTCTGCTTCTTCGTAGTCTTAAAATGCTATACTGTGGGGATTAGAATAGAGTGTGATTATGACACAGGAGCATTTATATGTGGTATCCGGTAATTGATAAATTTGTGAATTGTCTGTATGGTAAAAGCCAAATCTTTATAAATAGGACTAAACAATGTTTCAATAAGCGACGTGTTTGCAGATTAACGATGGGAAAATTAACGCATTTTTTCAATTAATTATCGCCTTTTCAGAACTGCGTGTGGATAGAAATTACATAATTGAGGATCGGGTTTTAATTCAACTATGTAATCAATTAGCGGCGGATTGGCGGAGAAGAAATGAAATATAACGATGTCATTTTACAAGCAAGGTACCATAATTATAATCTCCCATAACGAAGCAAAATACAAGGCAACTCATGAAGGATTACATACTCGGGAATAACAGGTGGTTAAGAATTGGAAAAAGTTTAGGCAAGAAATTATATGAGGTTTGATACTTTAATCTGTATACAATTATATCAAATAGAGTTATTTATCATATACCTATAAATAGTCTGTCAAAAATACAGCCTTTAGTCAACCATCAAATAAGGCCTGACAGAAAAAAACTCCGTATTGTATGTACGTGCAATACGCACAGTGCCATCATTATTTGTAAGAGTTCACTCAATTGGCCATAAAACACACATGACGTTAATAACGTCGCTTTTGACTGGGTCGTTACTACTTGTTTATACGATGACGTCAATTAAATGACGTCGCACACAACGTATATTTCGCGCTAAAAAGAGTTTTTCTTCAATTTTGTACTTAAAATGTCATTTGAAATTAGGTTTTCAGCGCAGACAAGTGTCAAAAGGTATATAATAAAAGGGTTATTAGTATAGTAATGTGATATAAGCCGGATTGGCTTTCGTCGAGGTCGGATCATACTCGTGCTACGCACTCGTAAGATCCGACGCACGACTCGAGCAAATCCGTCATCCTGGATCACAACAACCCTATTGTACTTCCAAAACGTTATTAAAGAAAAGCTCAAACCTACAGTTTCAGCTATAGAACCATATAAAGTACAGTTTTACACAATATATAGCGTACATGTATATTATAGCGAACAGTCACAGATAACCACTGTAATTAGCAATACACAGGTTTTAATAACATTCTATATAATGTCTTAATGCACAATAACAGTATAGGTTCTTTTTTTATAGCCTCTGTGATTATTGTATTGCTCAAATATTTGCAAATTAAAACGATGAAGTAATACATTTTGAGAATATGTATACACCAATAAGGGAGCTTATTATCTACCAAAGACTTAATCTTAACATCTCACTGTGTGTACAAGTATGATTTTATAAATAACAACACCTTCTGATATAGTATTGAGCTTATTGCATACCTTCGGCTCTCCGAAAGACAACAAATAACAAAGTACATACACAGCTGTAAAGCAGTACTTTTACTTATGGAACTTAGAACAGAGTTGGGAAAGTATACATGGCTAGTTCTGTTTGAAGATGTACTTACTCACACCAGGGATCAGAACAAGATTTCCAGCTTGATTTTGACTAAGGAAAGGGCTTAACTCTGGTGTCACTGGCTTACTATATTAATTAAACCTAGATGCACAACTCCCAATTCCAATAGATACTTGTATGGAGTAAGATGACTCTTTGCGCATTTAGGAGCAGTTCGTGCTACAAACTTGCCGAATAAAAAGCCTTAAATGAGTTTAAGTCAATGGCCATGGCACTAGTGTTAATGACCCAATTTAAAAACCTTAAACTCAGGTGCAACACCTCTCTTCCAAATAAAGATTTACTTTTATAAACGAGTTTTAAAAATAACGACCACAGAAACAACTTGATTATTAACATAAAGATGAAATGTTTGTCGATTAAAGAAACAACCTGTTGGAACAACACCATAAACATTAATAGACATACCTAATATTTATAACATCGAATAACATAATTCTAAATAAGACTTCTCAAAAACACTATCCATATCCACACTTTGATCTAGCATAACAATACACATATATAAATAAAAAGTAAATAAAAAGTAAATAAAAAATAACATTTAATTAATAACATAATGTCCCATAATTTTATACACAAAATAATATTATCTTGATTAACATGCATATTTGTGATATTATGTCAATAAAGAAATAATGCAGGTTCCTGCTTACTTAATGTTCATAAACCATAAAAAAGATGAAGTTTAAAGAAAATAAAAAGAATCATCTGCGAACAGAAAAAAGCCACAAACTACAATTAAAATTACTAAAAGCTAAGGACATTTAAATCGAGCCCACATCAATGAAAATGACACAAAGTCTATTATGCCTAAGTGTATGTTTCCATATGCGCGCAAACTGTCAACATTTTCACAAATGATTTACGGAATAGCGTTACGTTCCATTTTGAAGGCGTTGCTGCGAGGTTCAAAGACTGCCTGTGGCGTTAATTTATCAACCCTCAGAACCGGCCTAGGACATTTGTTCGAGAACAAATTATGGAAATTATTTTAACTTTTTATTTAGCCGTGTAAGTAGGTGCTAAATATTTTCCGCCTGTAACAAGGTTGACTGACATTAACCATAACGGTTAAACGGACCTGGTCGCCTCGTGCATATACATGTAAATCTTTGTGTCATGCTCGAATGACTTTGATCAAAACCAATTTGTACTTCTTGCACCATACATCATCAAAAGTCATTTCATCGACTTTTATAAAGATTTTATATCAAATGTATCAATACATCAGTATTGGATTGATCCCAAGTCTGAACATAAAACTTAGTTGAACACGAAAGAAGTATTACAAGCACTTGGCCTGGTGTCAGCAAACTAGGTGACCGAGATCAAGCCAGCCCTGGATCGTCTGTCATTCTTAAGATGTTTTGTAATGGATACACTGTAAAAATCGTTGTAATTCATTCAAATACAATCTTGATTTAGCCCTCAACGTCGAAGGAAATTATTTCTATAACTATTTTTCAAAATTTGGAGTGTCAAAATAATTTAATTTTCACTATTCTCAATTAAACTTGTTTAACCTGAACAGCGTTCAGTACGCTATTAGTTTATAACATAATGTTCATATTTACAGTCACTTAGGATTCTGATAAAAGGTAGAGAACTGTGTAATTATATTTTCGTAGTTTTCCGTCAAATCTCCTCGGTTTTAGAAATCTGTTCTGGCTGTGGGATGCATTACCCTAGTTACAGGTATCGCATATCCATCATCGGACTCTCTATTTGATGTTGGTGACACATTTGCAAGTGTTTGATACTCATTTGGCATCGCATGTGGTTTCAATGAATTATATACTTCATCTTTTACATCCACCTCTACGACCTCGTGGTCAGTTTCTGTTGCGAGGTCATAATGATTATTCTGTAATGAGCATAATTATCATTGTATAGTTTTTTAACAATTTACTTATAAAAAAATACATTCGAATTATTATATTTTATGTTAAATTAACCGTACAATTATGGCAGTTTCTGTTAAAGAAAATATGTAATTACTTTCAATCAACTGGCAAAACTTTCACGAACTTACATCCACGTCCTTAGAAGAAGTTTCAGTTGGTTTCTCTGGCGCATCCAAATCTAAGATGACTGCGTATGTTGAATCTGGTCTCTGTGACTCCCGATTAGCTAATGCCAGATCTACACTTGAGCTATTACTGACCCATAGAGCCGACACATGTCTAGTCTTTTGTTTTATGATAGCCTTCTTTCTGTTTAATAAATGTAAAGATGATATGTCATGTGTTTATCGCATTTTGTCTTACTCCAGGTAAATTGTTTATCCAGAGTAAAAAAAATGAAACACATTATTCATTAGATATATTACTGCAACTAGAAAAGTCAGTGTGCATCATTCTGGAAACTAAGAATGTTCGGTAGAAGATACAAGGTCTGAATGTTGTTGGACATCAAAGTATGCGTGTGAAAATTACTCAAAATTTACACCTTTGAAACTGCATCGTACGCTGATACAGTTATAGCATAGACAAATACTACAATAAGTCTCTTCAAATGCCTGTCAAGCTCAGGCCAGCGTGTTTTGTTTTTAAGTTGAAAGCAAAAGGAAGTTACAAGGTGCTACATCTCGGAAAGGTGGGTGATTTTACAGAGGGTACTTTTTTGTTATAATTTCTGTACATCATTAAAAAGGAGATGGACCTGTTAGAACCAAATCTTTCGACGTCTTGGTTCGAATTCATCTTTTTTATTCAGTTATACATCACGGTATTACTTCCCGGGACATGTTTGTCCCTTTCTACGGGTTTGAATTGAAAGGCCACCTTGTCAAGAAAACAACATACAAAACCCCTTTTGCACTGATTGGTAATTTTAGTCACATAAATTCTTTAATTGTTTGGTTCAAATTTTATCTTCTATTTTCGAACATGATCAAAACAATGAAAGCATGTTTCATCACCATAGCAAACTTCTTTAGTGGACGGTAGAAAACCTTTCAGCAGATTTTGGCTACTAACACATGTCTTCATCTACTAATCAGCTCCATAATATAGGATGTATCGTTCTGCAATGTTTCTAACTTTTGAAATTCGACATTACAAAAGTAACTCTGGATACTGTATTATCTACGGAATATGTATGTAAAGAACGACAGAGTTTTTAACCATCCTCATAATTATTACCTTCTGGATTGTGTTTTTTTTCTATGCTAGAATGTGTTTTATGTTCCTTATTTTAATAGTTGTAAAATATCATGACACTTCTATTGCTTCTTTATAGTAAAATAGTTCTATGTTCTCCAGGAGTTAACGTCAATGATCGAATAATACTCTTTATTCGGTCTCTTAATTTCATATTATTATTCTGGGGAGTTCGTCTTTTCTAAAATATATATGTGTGTGTTTCATCATTTGTTTTTATACATTGTACATGTTCAATGTCGTGGTTGATCAGATATTGTTGTAATGATTTTCAAGAGTTCTTCATTTACTGTAAATTGGGTTTTTCTTTCGCGTGACAAAAACATTTGCGATTTGTGAGCTTATTTGCGAATTTTAAAATCGCGAAAGGAGAATTCTATAATATATAATGTATGTAATATGAATCTTTTGCGAGATTTTTAAGTTAGCGAAGTGAGAAATTTTAGAAAATTAAATCACCGCGAATATTACAATACTTACTTACAGTATCAAGACGTTTGTTTTAGAAATAGACCTAATATCGTTATTTCTACCGTATAATATCTTACCTCTTAAGAAGGACAACAACAAGAACCACTATAATCACAACCAGAACAACAAATCCAGCAACAACACCAGCTATAGCAGCTGATGGAATCTCAGTTGCTTTTGCAGAATTAAAGTTGTGGGTCGTTGTTTCTGATGTATGGGGTGTAGTTCGAATAGCTGTTGTTGTCGATTCCGTTGTTGTTGTCGGAGTCGTCGTAGTTGTTGTTGGTGTCGTAGTTGTTGTTGTTGGTGTCGTTGTTGTTTTCGGTGTCGTCGTAGTTGTTGTCGGTGTCGTTATTGTTTTCGTTAAGACTGTCGTCGTCAATGCTGAAATGTATGTTTAACAGTAAGAGAAATAACGCAAATGTGTTGAAGAAACAATGCACAGTCGTCTTGACCTTCACACACATCAAGGTATTTGGGTTGTAATGAGTACTTCATGTTTAATGACCATTTGGAAAACTTTGAATTTTATAGTTGTGCATATTTTGTACTGTGGCACAGTGGTTAGAGCGTCCGCTTTGAGATCAAGAGGTTTTGGGTTCAATCCCCATAGGAGCCAAATTTCTTTTAGTTATTTTTTCTTTCAGTGACTAAATTGAATTACATGAAAAATTATGTCATTTTACAAGATATGAGAACTGTATCTTAAAATGTCTTAACTTTACAAGCTGTACAGTTACTTGAAAATATAATATTTGACCAGGATCATTTTTCAAAGTTCAATATCTCAAAAAGTAGACGGTAAAACATTTTCATTTTTTCTTATATTGCAATTCATATACTACTAATAAAAGTTCCACAATCAGTAGAGATACCCCTACGCCTATGTTCAAATTTTGCACACTAGTCAGTTAGTAGATGTAGATTATAAAAATATTAATTTTAATATGTCTTGGAATAGTGTCCATAAGACCCCAAATACCTTAAAATGAGTTTTACTGAAAGGCGTATCTGACTGTTTTTTCATATTTTAGTATTTGTAGGTGTCACAGCCTACTATCATTCACTATACAAAATTAATTACTAAATTTTACAAATATT
Source organism: Saxidomus purpurata (assembly GCA_022818135.1). Lineage (NCBI taxonomy): Eukaryota > Metazoa > Mollusca > Bivalvia > Venerida > Veneridae > Saxidomus > Saxidomus purpurata. The sequence continues at coordinate 10,506,643 of JAFMSR010000006.1, read as the reverse complement.
TGTACATAACTTCAACATGACACGTGCAGGTGTGATTAATTAACAGTACTAAGGCACGTTCTCCTTGGATTTTCCCTTTGTATGCTAATGCAATAAAAGCGCAGACAAACATTATGGAAAGTTTTTGCTCCAGATTGTTTTAAAAGTTTTTTACAATATAAGGAAACAGAAACAGAAAGAAACTGCAAGAGAAAGGCCAATAATCAAACACAACGTATACATATTATATAATGATACCATTTTCGCATGTTCTTTGGTCACTTAGCAGATCCACTCCGTCTTCACAAGCACAGGTATAGCCTGAAGGTGTGGGTAGACAAAACGTACTGCAACGACCACGCCCACCATTTGTCGAACAAGCAGAGGACACTGCAATGTAATATTTGATTATGAATTAAAAAGAGTTAAAGCGTGATTAACTTTCAAAGTGGTCGTCATAATTTTTAGGAAAGTGATTTATACTCTTGGAGAATTAATCTGTTTATCAATTTTATTTCTCTTCAATATAGTTTTAAGATAGCTAAATCATGTTTGACTATCCTAGTAGAAAATCAATGATCCGCACATTTTGTAAGGTACATGCATATTTTCTTTTTTTTATCTGCTAACAACTCAGGAATAGCATTTTCACATGTAATAAGATCATTCATTATATTTTAATTATCAATTCAATTCAAATTTATTCAGGCATAAAATCATGTACACAAAAATGTTTACAAAAAATATAGACAATAAATATATCTTACGTAATAATACTATACATGAAGTATGATAAATATCACTTTTAAAATGAAATGCTTTATTCTATTTTTTTAAGATAGTGTTACGTTCATGTTTGACTATTTTAAGCATAAGTGAAAGTATGAAAACACAACAGATAGTCCCAATATTGTTTTACCCTTTCTGAAATACTAGAATATTAATGTTGACAGTGTCATTACAAAATGTTCATATAAAGTTTGTATTTGGCGAAAAGTTTACACAACTTTCATGAAGCGAAATATTTACTGTAAGAAAGTCATTACTATATAAGTAGAAAAAAGTGTTAAAGTGAGAAAAGGTAAGCTGTGTTACATTTCTGTCCAATAGTTGTTTAACAATTAAACGCCTTAAAGGGGTGAATTTTACATTTTAAACTTAAAAGAAGCCGGGTGGCGTTGCTCACCCCTGGTATTCGGCCACCTACACGACTGAACAATACAAAAAACGTGTGTTGTACATGCATGTCGAATATTTTTGGTAAGTACTAAAATAACCAAATTGTACACACATTTTGGCATTTTGCGGAGAGTTTAAGACAGCTATCTTCGGGAAAATGAATTTGCTCCTTATGGTGAAAATATCAGTCATTGAAATTCAAGGTTATGGGTGAAAATAAGAATAAATATGCAGAAAATAAAACATTTTGACACTTTGAACTTTATTATCCTATGGAAATGATTGAAATAATTACAGTTGCCACTTTCCCTGATAGAACTATACGTGACCGACTTTTGTGGTGTTTCTGTTGCCAAATGTTGCATTTTACGCGACCGAGACAAGTATTTGGAGAAACCGCTGAAGACCATCGATTATAAACAATGATACCTAACCATAAGAGCAGGGATACCAACTTTGTAATTGCAAAGAACATTACATTTCTTCCATGTGTTATGTAGGGGAATGACATTTAAACAGTTCTAACGTGAAGAAGTGGACGGGGTTTTTATCTCACCAATAATTGGCCATGCCCCGTACCCAATGTTGACCCGATAAAGTATTTTTGACACAAGAAAGTAATGTTGCTCCAGCTAAGTAATGAGACCTAAATTTGACATACGATTTTATTTTTGCAGTGAAGATGAAATAAAAACTGAATCGTCAGGGTAGGGTACTAGTCTACTAGTACTCCCAATGTCAAGTTTGCACTTGGAACTCAAATCCTATGACATAGTTCAATACTTCTTGTGAAGACTGTAAGTTCGTCTTGCACGGTGAAATGTTGAAATATTTGGCAAAATGATCGCAACACGAACACGACGTGTCGCCGGCTTCCCTACCTCAAGGGCAAAGGTCACGGAATCCGTTATCATGCCATTATTTATCTATTTATTTATTCATTTATTTATTTGTATATTTTTTCTATTTATTTTGTTATTTAGATGCGCCGTCTTTCTGTAGACTTTTTTTTCCTGTTCAAATTGAAAATCTGCTGCGGAGTGCACGATTAAAAAATAACTTGGAACAAATCTAAAGCGCATGGGGATACAGTAAATACCCACTTTACGACCACTCCCAAATTAAGACCACCCCGCTATCACAGGCATGTTTGGAATGAACGGATTTTATCATAATGTTTAGTGTTATACAAGTTTTACTTCAGAAGTAGTTTATACTACTAGGAAATGCAATTAAGTTCAAGTTATTTCTAACATTTACGCTTGTATTTGTGCTTTAATTAAGATTTTTTTTAACAGTTTGTTTTTTATAACTTAGTTAGGTAGCGATAGACATTAGCTGAAAACTGGTTTACCAAAATCTCCAAGGTTGATAACTTATTTACTATGTCTAGAGCTCATGCAAACCTTTACATTTGGAAAAGCTCTGATTAATATATATACAAATAAAATGAATTAACAAACACTGGTGCTCATGTCGACAGAAAGAATTTGGTCATGAAATGAAAAATATATCTAACCTATCAGTAAATTTGAACAATTCTGATAGCTACGGGTACCCCCTGTGGTGTAAAGCTTTAGTGTTTTTATGCACACTTATAAACACTTTGAAGACAGATATCGAATATCTGTGAACAGTTCTATCAGATTACTTTTCACTACAGGGAACATCTGAGTTATAAACTGTGTTTAAAATTTAAGAGATTTTTATATTAGGCGACCTCTTTCATTTTGTGTTCATTTGCATTATCATTTCTTTTGTTAAATTTAATTTTGGTACATACGACTTTTCCTAAAATGTATAGGTTTACATACTTTTTAAGCGTAATGAATAAGATATCAAGAAGTGGTAAAATCCGGTGTTCATTCCAAATAAAAAGTAATTGTCAGCCTCTGGTATTTATTTTCATATTCATTTCTACACACATTCATATAAATTTTGCTTATTACACACCATCTCTCAATTTTAAAACAATCCATTTCCATGGTTGACGTACATAGCGATTATGGTATCCCACTGATTGACAAAACTGACGATAATGGTATCTAGGCAAACCGTCAATGGTAGTTTGACTTCCGCACACCACACATGCCTACGTAAAATTAATCTACTTTTATTGTTTCTTCATATTTAATGAAAAGTAATGGCTTACTTACTGAATGGATGCTTTCCATTAGTTTGGAGAATGTATCTTTACTTACTTACATAATTAGCTCAAATTTTGAAGATAAATGTTACTATCTTCGAAATTATTCGTTGACATGGTAACAAACACCATTTTCCCATACTGGTTCGTGAAACAGCAGACGGACATTTTACAAATGCATATGTAAAAGTGCGTTTTTATGTTTACCGATCTAAAATAATACCAAATCGTAAAGAACTGATGACTTAATACCTTTTTAATGGCATGATCACAAACATTCGACATGTACATCCAACACACATTTTAGGTATCGCTCAATCGTGTAGGTAGCACAATCGCCGGGATGTTACTTTCTAGTACATGGTTTTAAAGAGGTTTGTGTGTGTCAGTGTGGGAGTGACAAATATATAAATGTCAAGAAGGTGTTTTGTATGATCCAACTAGTTAAATCGCGATACGTAGGGCACTTCTTCAGCGCTATTATTAGTTTTCAGAAGACCAGTGGTTTAACATGTGATATACAATGTTTATCAAAAACAAACATATTATTTAACATTTACCTGCATCTAAATTGTATGTGTCATAAAGTTTCTTCATTTTGCTGGACTATCTTACAACATGATAATATAAAACATGTTATGAAAGGTATTATAAAATGTACTAGTAGATATCTTACTACATGTACCTTAAATAGAAATATGGGCTGAAATTAGTGTATACGAAAACAGTAATCACACACATGCATAAACACAAACCAATTAACCAACTACTAAATGTAAATAAAAGCATCTTACATTAAAATAAACTACAAATTACACAATAATTAAACTATTACCAGATGGTGGAGACAATGTTGAACTATATCCCGATAAAGAATCCAGTCTTCCTAGTTCAGTGTTGTATCCAATCCTTGATACGAGACTAGGGTATGTTTTGTGCAGTTTTGTAACATACCTAGGAAAGAAAAATCAGAAAAGCTTATTTATGTGATCGATGCTACATAATTAATTTTTGTGCACTAAGAAAATTTAGTTGTTAATGTTATTCTTGCAAAATGGAGAGCTGGACATGTTAGCTTACATTGTACCATGCTGGCGGCATGATAGTGCCTTAGCAACAAGCAAAGATAAAGATCAGCCTACACGTCCTATCCGTGCAGTAAAATTATGATCTGAACTGTTCGTTATCAAGTCAGTAAATTTTAGCTGAATTCTAATTAATCAATTAATAGCACTACACAAAATCAAAAATAGTGAAATCCTTTCAGAAAGTAAATTTTCGGGGTCATTACGGATGCAAATGCAGAAATAAGCTCAATTCACGTATTATATCAGATCGTACTACTTTTGGCATTTTCAAATGTATTGTGTATGGCACGGGGGGCGTGTAAGAATGAAAGTATAACTTACGGTTTGTTCCAAGATGTGTAATATAGATAATCAGCGAGCAACTCAATGTCCATTAAAAGGGCCTCACTGTCCGTGTAGTAATTTACACAAGCTCCATTATAGGTACAGCGATGTATTATGTCAGTTTTTCCATCAGTGATATACAATACATTTGCTGAAAATGATAAACTTGAAGTGAACATGATTATTCACTTAATGGTGGTTTTGAATATCAACAAAGCTTCAATGTATGAAAATGATTACCAGTGCATTAAACAAGATAGACTCCACAAAATGTTGGCCATTAAATTTAAAGCAATGTAATCACTAGCAAAACCTAATGTTAAGTCTATCAATAATACAGTAGCAAACACAAAGTGCCCGAAATTACCAACAGAGTTATCCGTAAGATTATGTACTCGATCGACAACCATTGTCATGTGATACAAACTGTTTGTAAGAAACCGGGAGAATTGCAATGGTCTTAATATGCCAATTTAACAAAATCAGCATGATGTCTATATTTTTGACAAACAGTCAACGAGACAAATGAAAAATTAAGCAAGTAGTTCCTGGGTTGAACACTACACAAGATTTTTTATTTGATAGATAACTAGACCTCATAACCAAAGCAACATGCCTTGAACCACACGTGAAAGTACATCACTCAGGAAACAGTACTGTGAAGTTTTTGATTCAAAATTGGCCAACCGCTTTAGAATATGTCGTCAGTGGAAAGGACAGGTTAACTGAAGTGTTCACCTTGCACAACGTATGTTTATATGAACTAACATTTCCTGTTTAAATTATGAAAACGATATGTAGGAAGACACACTGAGAACACTACAATAATGCGCGTAACCTTTGTTTTGAAAATGTATCATATGACGGCAATAAAACAACAGTCTCCAATTTTGACTAAATAAACAATTCTGTCCAAACGAAAACAAATAATCAGTTTTGAGAATGCATCGTATGGTAGCAGCTGTAATACATATGTCCAAGCAACAAAAAAAGTAAATGTTAAATTCAAAATGCATCACCTTGCGTATCTATAGCGAGGCCATTTGGCCAAGTCAAACCCGTCTGCATAACAGTCATGATATTACTGCCGTCCATGTATGCTTTCTTTACAAATGAAGGTGAGAAGCCAAAATCAGTCCAAAATAGAAGCCTGAAAGTAATCAAAGTATTGAAATACTAATGGAAGGTGATTTCAAAATGTGTCAGCTATTTAAGCAGTTTAATAACCCATTCTTCTCTGGTAAAAACTCCAGTTTAATTCATTAAATATTTAGGTAAAATTAATTTCAAAACAGTTTCTTTTTTTAATACATTTTCTTAATAGTTTCGTTTATATACTGTTAATACTGAGTGTACTTGTCGTTCAGATATAGATTGTGGAATCTTTGAAAATAATGTTATGAAATAAATACCAGTACTTAATCATTGGTATTTAATCCTGACCCTACATCAGATAAATTTCTAAGAGACCGACTTGGATATTTCCGTCTTTATTTAAGTACATGACCTTCTATCTGATTTTCCGAAAATAATGCCATAATATGTATATTTAGATCCGACTTTCCCAGCTGATAAATACGCAAGAGCGCACAAAGGAACTATTTGTTATGTACAATAATGATTTATGTTTGTTTAATCAATTTACATTAGTTTGAAAATAAATTGTCAATATTAAAGTTATACATCAAACTGAGTGTACATAAGCGTAGGGAAAAAATTCCAACGATAGTTGTAGGGCACAACCTAAATCTGGTGCAAAGATTATGAAAGGTATGCACCTTCCAAAAATCAGTTTCTAAAGATATTATTTTAAGTTCAACTTGATTGCACATTCATTGTCACTATCACCAGGTTGATAAAATTATGAAATTATTTCCTAGTGACTTGAAACAAATATATTCTAGCATGAAATGTGCTGTTTTTGTCTATTTTTAACAGGTGGAAAAACGAGTGTTAACGGGGAGATTCACGCGCAGTTATTACCCGTTTTCATTCAGCGCATTACAGGGCCATTGTAAACAATGGATATGACTGCCAAGTATTGCATCGAGCACGGCGTCAACAGTGCCGGGCTTAAACCGCTTGTGCGTCAAAGAGATGACGTAAACAACACGGACGTTGTCCCGCGCATTGTTGAACGTCGTACCAGTAAGAGCGTATCAATCTTTTTTTTAATATTTGTTTATGCTAGAATAGAGTTAACGAACGGTTTTTTCGTGTTACAACTCATGCAGTAACCCTCGTGATATATCTTGGTGCCCTTGCCCTAACGGGCTCGAACACCACCATCCCTCTGGATTCTGCAGATGTTTTACCACGAAAAAACGTGCGTTAACCCTACATTAAAATATTCTTACCAATAAGTCTCATGCAAAGCATGACATTCGTGAATCACATAATAAGAGATAAATGCGTAAAAACATTTTAATCAATTCTTTCTGACTATTGTAAATAAGGTGCAACAACACAGACATACAGGTTACTGCTTCAGCTGTATATGTCAATGTATGAAAACATGATGAATAGTAAATAAAAATAAAATGACATAGGAACATGAAGTCTGAAACATTAGTGTTGATATTCTATTCAATCCAATACTGATATAATATATATACAAATGTATATATAGTCTTAAGGTTAAAAACCCTTAAAATGCCCGAAAAGGCAATATATATAATGAATTAAATAGAAATGACTTGATATGGCTTTAAAATAGCGATTTAATTAACAAAATTAACTGTGCTACGCGTTTCATACAATTCATCAGGCACAATTGTAGTGAATGACGTTGATTCCATGACGGCGACGTCATAACTTCCTGCAAGGGAGATTACTGTTGTATAAAGGCAGATAATTAATGTAAATTGATGGCGTTAAGCCTTGGTTTGAATTTGTTAATAAAATAATTCTCTTTTGCTAACCTAGCCGAAACACATTTATTTTTTAATTTAAAGAAAGGAAACATTTCAAATTCTTTATTTCCACATTTATCTAAATGTTCACTTAAAGGAATTTGTCTTGTTGAAGGGTCTCTTATTTGCTGTGCATGGATTGTTCTACGTGTTCTTAGTTTTTCTCCATTTTGGCCGATATAGTATTCCCTTCACCCGGTACATGTTATAACATACAATACATTTTGTACATCGCATGACATATCGCCGTTTACGTAGAACTTTTTTTTCGTTTGATATTGTAAAAAGTATTTTCAACTTTAAATGGTTTAGTTTTAGTGTCTGTGAATTTTTGCTCTTGTTAGTAACCTTTTTTAATTTGGTGCTTGTCTTTTACTGTTAATAATTCTAGTTATTTAGATTACAGACATATCAGAGTTATTTTGTAAAAGTTGGAATGTATTTGTAATGTTATGAAAAAGTTCTAGATTTTGAGGTTTGAAAGTTGAGACATAAGGAATACTGTCATTAAACTGTTTTGGTTTTATTTTAAAAAATTCAGATCTTGGTGTTTTTAAAGCTTTTTGTATGCTGTCTTGTATTAATATGCTTGGATAGCCTCTATTTATAAGTGAGAAGTTTAATTCATGTAAGTGTATATGTTTGAGTGTAGTGTTTGAAACTATAGTACAAATTATTCTAGCTAAGGCATAAGGTATATTTGTGTTGGTGTGTTTAGGATGACAAGAATTGAAATTGAGATACTGCGTAGAATATGTTAGTTTGTTATATATATCTGTTTCAATTACAGTGTTTTGTTTGGTAATTAATATATCCAAGAATGGTAGACTGGTGTTGCTGTATTCTATTGTTAATTGAGTGTCAGGATGTAATTGATTTAAAACTATGTTTTGGTTACACGAATTTAAATTTCTCACTTATAAAGAGAGGCTATCCAAAAACATTAATACAAGACAGCATACAAAAAACTTTAAAAACACCAAGATCTGAATTTTTGAAAATAAAACCTAAACAGTTTTTAATGACAGTATTCCTTATGTCTCAACTTTCAATCCTCAAAATCAAGAACTTTTTCATAACATAAGAAATACATTGCCACTTTAACAAAATAACTGATATGTCTGTGATCTTACATAACTGGAAAATTATTAACATCAAAAGACAAGCACCAAATTTAAAAATGTTACTTACAAGAGTAAAATCCACAGACACTAAAGCTAAACCATTTAAAGTAACAAAATGCCAAAAACCCAACTGTTTGTTTTGTCAACATATTGTTGAAAATACTTTTTATAATTTCAAACGACAAATGTTCGACGTAAACCACGATATGTCATGCGCTGATCAAAATGTATTGTATGTTATAACATGTACCGGGTGAAGGGAATACTATATCGGCCAAAATGGAGAAAAACTAAGAACACGTAGAACAATCCATGCACAGCAAATCAGAGACCCTTCAACAAGACAAATTCCTTTAAGTGAACATTTAGATAAATGTGGAAATAAAGAATTTGAAATGTTTCCTTTCTTTAAATTAAAAAATAAATGTGTTTCAGCTAGGTTAGCAAAAGAGAATTATTTAATTAACAAATTCAAACCAAGGCTTAACGCCATCAATTTACATTAATTATCTGCCTTTATACAACAGTAATTTCCCTTGCAGGAATTGATGACGTCGCCGTCATGGAAACAACGTCATTCACTACAATTGTGCCTGATGAATTGTATGAAACGCGTAGCACAGTTAATTTTGTTAATCAAATCGTAGTTTAAAGCCATATCAAGTCATTTTTATTTAATTCATTATACATATATATATATATATATATATATGAATGTTAAGATATGGGGAATTATATAAAGAAATAGATTTGAGTTTTCTATTTGTATATGCCAACCGGTTTACAATCATCGGAAATTAGCATATATAATTTCTTAAGACGTTGCTAAGATTTATATTGTATTATATTCCCCCATGATATAGTGAACCGATAAAAAGACCCCGCTTTATTTATATATATATATATATATGTATATATATATACCCTTCTTCTGGATCCAGTGCAATGTCTCTTGGCTTCTCACCGTATTCTATTAGTCGTTTGTGAAGACCCTCCGGCGATAAAATACCCACACCAAAAAATCCGGAAGATGTAGTGTTGATAGCGGTGTAGTAAATGTTGCCGCTAGAGTAGGCGATAGCAAGACGATCAGCATAACAACTTAGCATTTCTAAAAATAAACAGGAAAGTCCGAAGAAAAGGTATTCCCCGCCGAAAACGTTCAGATGAATATAACATAAAACGAATGCCTTTTCAGAAAAAGTTCAACTTTCTTTCCGCTAACAGGTTTTTATTTGTACTAAATTTAATGAAAGTCTGATATTGGGGTCCAAAGAAAAAAGTCATTTAAATGTCTATATCTAATAATTTTCAATAAGTTAAAAGTTGGCAGACAAATATAAGGCGATCGTTTCTTTCAGGTTTTATCAAATACTCCAAATCATATTTTAGATGTGACTTTTATTAGACTGTGCAATAATTATCGCACGCGATAACTTATAACAGAAACAGAGGCAGAGAGGATAATCTCTCATTCAGCCAACGATTTTCAGCTCAATGTCGGGTCTTGCTTGCGATTTAAGTCTTAATTCAAATAATTTCTGAAGTAAATTTTATTAAGATTTTATTCATTCAAATGTATGTGCATCTTCTCAATATATAGATATATTTACCCGTATTAAGAATCAGCTTGTATCCAGTCCCGTTAAGGAAGATCACGTGTACTGCTTCATTCGTACTCCAGATTATTTGGTTTGTTTCTTGATTGTAAACTATACCAATGGGACTTCCGTATGTATCTGTATCAACAGCTCTGATGTCATCATCAACCAATGAAATCTGAGATATTTTGTTGTGTGTCCAATCAGTTACGAGAAGAAAGTTGTCACTAAAAAGATCTGTTAGATAAATAAAAATAGTAACATTCAGTGGCGATCCGGTCACATATGCAAAATATGTACCTGCAATGACTGAAAACCATTGTCTGCTGTATTTAAAACAAACAAACCACTGAACAAAAGACATCATCACTTTGGAACTTTAAAATACTAGTAGTTATTAAGAAAGATATCTTACCGATAAAATGGACCGTAATTTGTACAAAAAACACTTTGAAAGACATTTACAAAAGAAAATAAATCAAAATTTAAACTTGTTAATATGTTAGTGACATGTCCATTTCCCCTGCCAACATTTGTTTTCTGTTGTATTGAGTGTAAATATACACAATGTCATGGTGACTAACATTTCGTTCTCATTAATGGGTTTAATAGCAAATATACTGCCATGCGTAAGGTGCGATGTAAGGTGAAAAAGTGCATATTTACTTGACGAGCACGTTTTGTTGTTCGAGTCAAGCTGGAAGCCATATTCGCACAGACATGCCCTGTTACTTTCAGTTGGAATGCATATTTGTTCACAGTCACCATTCAGAATGTTACAGGGACCTAGAAAAAGTGATAAAATATCTAGATAATGCTTATTTTGCAAGTAAATATTTGTTTTTTGCATAAGCAGTTCCTCAAAACCATTTCAAGATGCCAAATTCAACGTTTTCTGTTTTACTGAACCGGAAAACAACACAGCTTATCTTAGTCTGGTTACCTGTCGTATTGGCATGCTGAACAGTACATGTACTTTAAAAAAAGCTCAATAATGGCGTTTTATAAAATATAATTGTAGAGGATTTTGGCATGAGTTACTGGAATTTACTATTCTCCGAGTATGTTTTATAATTTAATTAGTGTATATAATTAAAGTTGTAACATTTTCATGACTTTGTTATGAAAATAAGTACTGAAAATTATTTGTCTTCTGAATGCAAATATTGAAACCGGCATCAACACCTATAAATGTACGCTGCTAAGTTTCTAAAGTTGACTTTTCAAACTTTCGTTTTGGATGATAACATACATTTGTAGAATGTTTCAAAGGGTGAATATCGTACGATGCAGAACTGATCATGATCTGCACTGATTGAAAATTAATGCATAGGATTTTTCTGCTTGCATGACAAATGTTACTTGTCAAAACAGCAATCTCTCGGCGGTGACTGCATCGACATAAACAGTAGGTGAATGTAAAAACTAAACTTCACAAAAATACAAGTAACAGCCTAAAAACTGTATGTCTACTTATCTTTTGAACCTTATTATGTGAACAATAATCCTTTTGTTTAACTTACGCATTTAAGTAATAATTGGACCCGTGGTTAGGAAATCATTGAGCATTAAATATTCTATATATGATTATTTAAATACATTCAAGAAACACGTTAGAAATAGACATGTTCTGTTACATTAAACATCTTAATTAGCCGCATGAATATTTTCAATAACGGGAGCAAACGGCATTAGATTTTGTGTAATTTATTATTTAAACGCAGGCTCGATTCCTACACTCGGAGTTAGACATCAACATTTTACCAACTACCTAAGAGCTATGAACTGGGGACACCACCGGCTTCTGTACGTGTAGGTGTTTGATGTTTTATGGAAAAAATAAAGATGATATTTGCTAAAAATCGCACTAAGTGGAAAGTAAAATTTAGCGACGTAACGTCAAACATTGCGATACACAACTGTAACATTAACACCTACTGATAAGGCTTGGTTTCAACCAGGGACTTACATAATAGTATCACATTTTCTCTTTGCATTATTTTGCTGTTTGAATGACAGTTAAAGTTGATTTGAACTGAATTGTAATATAAGAAGGAACGTACGCCCGTTCCAGCCGCATTTTGGTCATTCTAACAGGCAGGCAGTTTACCTTACTATACCAGTACTACTTTCTTTCTAACATGGTCGGTACCAGGGTCGAACCCATGACTCTCAATCTATGTAAGGTTATCATAGTGAGTTCAAGTCAGCGGCTCTTACCATTAGACCACGAAGTCTGACCACCTTACCTAGTATCGTAGGTGCGAAAATAAAAGTTAAATACATTATTGCGAAGGACTAGAAATGCCATCATGCACTGATGTATATAGAATACTTTTAAGCATTCGTTTTTAAAGTGAATATTGAAAATCTCGTATAAAGCATGGTCAAAATACTCACTACCTATTGAGTGCCAGGTAAATAATGTCGCACAATATATGTATTGTACCATGAAAAAAAAAATCCATCCATCCATCCATCCATCTATATCTATTTATTAGTATACTGATTAAATATCTGAAGTATCAACAAATATCTACCACGTCTAAAAATAAGGTTACTTTTACAGATGTTTATTTCACGTTATAGTGTATTCGTAAATCAAAGATTGATAGCAACCTGTGTGAAAAAATCAGACTAGTTTACATCCTAACTGGACATGGGATTTCACAAATTATTCCACCCTGATTTTTAGCATTTAATAGATGAATACAGAAGAGATAAAATTTTATTTTAATACATTAATTATTACTGTTTTCAGGCTGTTTTTAGGCGAAATATGCAAAGAAACGGCACAAAATCCACCCTGAAAATATGCTTTCCAGGCAGGTATTTGAGCCAACCTGAATTCTAAATATAGATTCATTTTCATATAAAATAAAAGTACATTTAGGGTACAAAAAAAAGAAATGTTTAGATTAGGCAGAACATGTAGATGAGGTGGACAGAAAATCCAGATGCAATTCTACCTCAACCTGAAAACTTTAATAGTATTACTGAAAATCCACCCAGATTTTTAAGTGCAATCTCATCCTGAAAAAGCACAGCCCAATTCCACCCAGAAAATCTTCACAAAACGTTATGATATAAGATATGTAGACATAAATGACCACAGTGAAATAGCCCGCATGCTTACAACATTTATGCTAAAGAACTTTTCTGCAAAATTTCAAACAAATCTATACTTGAATTTCATTAAAATTTTGATTTAAACCTCTGGTGTTGCTAGTTCAGTGTATGCAAGCAAGTCGCCATTTTTCTACCTGAACCCTTTTTATTGTTATTCCCGGCCTTTCAGATAGATTGCTCAGTAAAAGAATTGCTTTCGAATGATTTACTACTATCTGTGTCCCTCCATTCTGTGCTTTTGTTTATTTTTTTGCTTGTTCATTTATATGCAAGCACTGCAAAGTTTGATATACAGTCATCTAAGTTTGTACACAAATTTTGTACATGGCACTATGTAAACACCCAGAAGGGACTGTATGATACACCTGACTTATTTACTGTATGCAACAAAAAACATTCATACCTGATTCCAAATAGATGTATTATATTAATCAAGAACTCAACATTTTACAACAACTGTAAACTCAAGCATCCTTTTCTTGCTGCGGCAGTGGATAATTTGAAAATATTGCTGCAACTGAAGAAATTACGTTCCATTTTATCATCGCAATATTTTATTCGGCCAATTTGTTAGGGAGACTGAGACATTGCCTATGGTCTATAAATAGTGTTATATTTCACACAGTCATTAAAGAGCCAGGGTGGAAAATTCATATTTCCAAAGTGTGAAAATTCCATCTATTAGAAATATCTGTTATAAAACATCAAGATGGAAAAGGCTGGTATTTTTTTAAGTAACACTGATATGCTATGCCAATTAAATTTTCTAAGTTGAAATTTTCTAATCTCTGCCCTGACTATTGGTTTTAGGTAGATTGGGTCAAGGTGAGATTGTCTTGATTTTCCATGTGTATTTTTCTTAAAGCGACTGCACTCCAAATTCTTAGTAAATTTTAATTTTTTGGTAAAATCAATATATATTCAATTTGTCAGCATCAAGATTATTTTCTTTGTGTAAGAGCTAAAAATAAAGGTAGAAAAAAAATTTACCCGAGCCAGGTTTTGAACTCGGATCTTTGCGCTTACAAAAAATTTACAGCGGCTTAACCTACTACACTACGGAGTCAGCTGATTTGATGCGAGTTAAAAATATTGGTATACCAAAGAGCCCACCCCGTTAGTCACGGGGTGATATTTTCTACAATAAAAGTAAGCAAAACAACACATTTTAATTGTTTTTTTGTTAGAAAACTTGTCACGTTATCATAATACAATGCCCCTGATACAGTAATGACAATTGTTTTCTCGAAATTGAATTTTCTTTTTTTAGCGTAACTTGTCCATCTGGAGTGCAGTCGCTTTAAAGGCAGGGTCCATGTCAAAACCACCCTGATGTTTCAGATTCTGATCACTGATCACATGTGAATACCATCCGGCATTTTCATACAGGAATATACATTAGGCTAATATTGATAAATCACATACTGCAAGCTTTTTGAAATGATCAATTCAAACCTATTGACTCAATATACAACAGTGCTAGATCAAGTGTGGGCGCCGCCATTATTGAGCTTTGCCTGACCCGTACCGTATGGGAAGGGGCCGGTAACACCAGACTAAGTTTCAAATGTTTTCCCCAATTACCTGGAACACTAGGTTGAAGTGATGCATCTAGAACCTTCATTGCAGTCATTGTTGTCACATCTATTGTAGATATTCGCAATCTCAGAATCGGTTTGGATTGTTTTTCATATATTTTGATGTCTCTGTCAAATAAAGAGCTATCTGCAACAGCTAGGTAGTTCTAAAACACAACAAAATACATAAGTAAATATTAATAGAAAATACAATGACTAGGTACTAGGACAACATAAACATTTAACAGCGGGAAATGATGCAATTAAACTAAGATATTGCTATGACATGAATATTTCTATACAGTCAAACCTGTGAACAAAGACCACTGTTTGGAAACTACAAATGTGATCTTTGTTTGTAGGTGGTATTTTTTAACAGGTGTTTCTAATATAGATGGAAAGTGCGCTGTTATCTCCCTGCTGGCCCATTCACAGGATGGTCTTTATTCGGAGGTTGTTTTTAGCTCAGGTTTGGCTGTAATGCGTTTTGTCTGATGCATCAAAATAAATTAACATTAACCTTTGCAATGAAATAGTACACAATAAAATTAATACATACATTGTTTATCAACATGATCTTTGTTTGTTTTGAATAGTTATGAGACTTCGACAAAGTGCTTTTCTTCCATTGTATATGACATATTATATCAAATGGGAACAGATGAATGTCGCAAGGCGAAATAATAGAAGAACATGATGATAATTTAAGATGGTTGTTCCAGATTTCAAGCAGCTGGTCGTTTGGAATAGATTCGCACTGGCTCAACCTAAACCTTTATTATATTGGTTTTGTGAATTTTTATTTGGCGATTTCTTTTTTCTTTTGTCTGTATATTTGTTTACATATCGTACCTGGCAATAGATGTGATCAGATGAGATGCTTTTTCTTAATGATAGAGGATTGAGTGCTCTGTATTAAGATGTATTATGGGTATTGTTGCTTGGGCTGTTGCTTGTTGTAATATTTGTAAATGTGTCCTTTTCTAAAAACTTATACTTGTATTTTAAGTATAACATATGAGGTTAGCAAACCGCAAAGTGACTGAACCACCTGGAAACACGGTATCGTTCTATCCCGATGCTATTGAGTATAAATAATTTTATGTAGACTAGCTAGTGTTTATGTGGAGTATTATTGAGTATTCAAATAATATTAACTGAACCATCTCTGCGCTTTAAGCATTATTTAACAAAAGTTTTCTTTAATATTGTAAGTTTGAAATATTGTGTTTGTCATCTGATTTTCGCTCGTTCGTTTGTTTGTTGTGTTAATAATTATGTGTTTCCATTAGTGAAGACTTCTATGAACATTGAAACGTATGTTGTCCTTATAACCAAAGTGTTACATTAGTACTTCCTTTAAATCTCACATCTGTAATTCCCTATTTCAGCCCATATGGAAGTCTGTATACGTATATGATACATTTTGTTACAAGGAATAGCTTATAGTGAGTTAATATGTTAAAAGCTATATTATATTCAAGTGAAAAGAGAAGGAAACGTTAATTTTATAAACAACCAGTTTCAACAAGCGAGCTTTACATTTTGACTATTTCTGCGATATGATTCCCATCTAATATTAATTAGACATTTATTACCACATATACCTTATATGTCAACACGAATTTCGGTGCAAAATAGAAAGACGTCGGTGATAACGTTGTTAACTTCTTACTTTCAATGTCAAATGTTTTTATGTCTGCCGAATCAATGAAGTATAGGCTGTAAAAATAAAACCTTATGAATTGCCTTCATTACCTAATTACATTGTATATATGACTGTACGAAATATGTTTACGTAGTCAGTATATTATAAATTAGACTTATAGATGAATTTACGTTCCAGTCGAATTTAACTTGTTGAATGAATAATAAAAATGATCGTGACAAATAAAACAAATCCAATTATGAATAGACCCCGTTTTTTTTCTACCACGCCAGCATTTGGCAAATACAGTACCTATTTGTATTTAAGTGTCTATTTATCTGTAAGTTATATGTCTTAATTTTCTAACTTTGTTGACTTTGCCATGGCAAATGTAAAGATGACTAGCTATGTCATTTATGCAATGAATACAGTGACAGTGATTAAAGAGTTACCTTTACACAACAACTTTGCTGTCGAGAGTTCTATTATCTAGCAAATAAAACAGGATAGATTGTATCTTTTCATGAAAAAAAGAGCATAATATCAAGAAATTCACAAATCCTTGAAACAGACCATATAAATATAATACCGAAGGACAAGATACATACGTAGTTGTTGAAAAATCCACAGTTAGTCCATTTGGATTCAACAAAAATAAACTGGAAACAAGAACATCTCTGTTTGAACCTTTAAGGTCTGACTGTTCAATCATATAGGCACCACTTGTACCCGAAGTCCAAACCATGATGCTGAAACGAGGGCATTTACAAAGTGTGTAGGATCATAATGTGGAACGAAAAGCATAAACCATTAATATTTTATCATGGAACATTGTTTAAGATTGTCATTATTTTAAAAGTTCTCAAAAAACGTATGATTTGATTTGAATGATATTGTTAAAAAGTACCATTGTACTGGTTAGTTGATACTGAAACAATTTGTATCAAATAGCAAGTAATCCACCAAAAGGTTTTCTCTCTTTGACTTGTCGGTTATTATATTTAAATTATCAACAGCAACACTTTTATAAATATCACGCTACAAAATCAAAGTATTGAAATACTGATGGAAAGCGATTTTGAGAGATGACAGCTTGCGAAAACTGGGGTAAGATAATGCGCTATTCAAGCAGTTTAATGGCCCGCACTTCCCTGGTAAAAATCAAGTTTAATTCATTAAATATTCAAGGAAAGGTAATTGCATACAGCAGTTTGAAAACTTTTTTGTCGTTTTAAACTTTTACGTTCAAGTTTTATTGATATACTGTAAATAGTGAGTGTACTTGTCGTTCAAATATGATATGCATTGAGGAAGCCTTAAAAATAATTAAATGAAACAAATTTAAATACTAAATCATTGGTATTGTATCTTGACCCTGAAAAACTTGTTTACTTTTTAATTCATATGACGTTGTCTTCTAAATAGATCAATGTCTAAAACTTTCACCAATAATATCTGTATTTAGATCAGACTTTCCCAGCTGATTAGTACGCAAGTGCGCACAATGCAACTATTTGTTTATGTGAGGCACCCTTTGGCGTCTTCCAAAGATAACGCCTCCGGTTGGTTGAAATTCACCACTATTTTGTTATTTAAGTTTTTGCGCAATCAACGAACAATATTACATCAAACTTATTGTACACGAAAAGAGTGTTGGGAAGATTTTTCTGTAAAAGGTTCAAATGGCTGTTCTAGGGCACAATCCAATTATGGAGCAAACCCTAAGGAAGTTAATCACATTGTACATATGTATTATACAATAATCACCTTCCAACAATACATAAATATCATACTTGTGAGATGGTATGACGTTGAGGTGCCTCGGGTATGTCAGATTTGTGTCGACTAAGGTAATTTCCTGTAACGTGGACTGCGAAAAGAGGTTAATGTTACCCGTAGATCCCCCTTTACACCAGTATATATTGTCATCTCGCCAATCTATGGCAAAACCTGCAGTTTTTAAACAGAAATGTGATTACGAACGTCTATCGAGTTTTAGAATGAAACAACAATAAAAACAATTGTATCGCATCTTTTCTGAAATGCGCACATCTCTTTGACTATATTGCAACACATTTGCAGATAACAGGACACGTTCAACTGCAATTTGTAATCGGATATTTTGTAACAAGTAAACGATGGAAGATACACGTATTGATATTGTCCATGTCCTCGGATGTTATGATATTTGTTTTCTTATATATAAAACTTCAACTATGTTCTGATTCTTTATTTTCAGGCTCTTGAATGAGGCGTTGATTATAACTAGATGATAATATATCTAGATGTCACAAATGAATAGCAAAACTATTGTGTACCCTTAAGGAAGTATATCTATATGTGCTCACTTTCCAAAAGCTTTCAATTATTTCGAAAAGATAACTGACCACTGTTTTATACACTGTTTTAGTAAAACAAAAACCTAACTTTACCTGTAATTTCTTCAATTGCTGACAAAAGCCTCTGTTTAGCAGAATTTTGATCGATGTTTATACTGTAAATCTCAGTTCCATCAACAAATATTACTTTTCTTTCTGCCATATCTTCAAAATATAGGGTGACGTTGATACAGTTCACATCAATAAATGAATATACTCAACCGCCTGATGCTTGATCTCATTTTAATCACAACCGTTATCACTTAAGTCGAATGAAAATCAAATTAACCATTGCTGTAATGTTGTCATTACCCCTGTTATGATGTCTGTAAGCACTTCAAGATGCATGAGACGACAGTTAAAGTCATATGCGGATGCAAAGCAGATGATGTAGTAAGACTAAGCAAAAACCCTTAATGTTTAGATTTCATTTGACAGTTAAACTACAATATACTGTATATAAAAGGACAAATAGAGGAAATTTAAACTATGATTGACAAATCAAACTATCATTAAAAGTATAAATTAAAATTTAGAATCAAGTAAACGTATCCATTATACGTATTGAATAAATGTCTCCAACATGACGTACAAAAATGAAATTATACTTTGGTCTACTAGTACATATATTTTCAATATATGATAAATTGCAACATTCGAAAGAGATAATACCTATGTCGATTTTGGTTATTTTTGATCCGCCAGTGAAGAAGCAGTTAGCAGAGCTCGTGTACCCACTTGATGTCAAACTACGTATATCTATCATACAAATACTGCTACCGTTACACCACATGAATGCCCGATGAAACCCTCCGAGCGCCTCTAAAAACACAAATAAACTGACTGTACTCACCCATATTGTTTTAGAAATTTGAACCTTAACATCTTATGGTCTTGGGATTACACATGACAGATGCCTTCATTTTTGATAACTATTTTGACTCAACCTTATACGATCGAATTGTTGTCTTCCGTAATTTGAGCCACATTTTAAAATGTGTTGGAATATATCTGAAATATATTTTACCCGTGCAAGTTAGTCCGTCTCCATTCAGTTCGTAACCTTCGCGACATAGACAAACTGGACCACTGATACTATTCACACAAATGTCACTACATCCTCTGTTGGTGCAGCGATCTGCAAAGATATTAGAAGGACAACCGAAACTACAGTCTCAATGGGAGCAGTTTTATAGGGAAGAGTTTAAACTCAACTTTTTAACCGCCCCCTCCCCCCCCTCTCTCTCTCTCTCTCTCTCTTTCTCTCTATATGTAAACTTACTACAGAAATAGCGATGACCAATGTTCAATGTAATAGATGCAGTCAACTAATGGGAAGAAATGGGAAGGACTTAAGGTGGAATGCGCCTTAAATTAAATTCTCGAATTTTCTTCTCACATTTGCACCATGTATATTTCAGCATATTTCCGATTGCACAAGGAATTTCTTTTTGCAATATCTTGTAAACTTTTTTCAGTAGTACTTCAAACATAGCTACTGACGTCACTTTTTTACCAGCGCGCTTTCCTACACTGTCGGCAGGTTTTTAAGCTGTAGCGTTTTGCCTTTGTTATGTATTTTCAAGCTACTGGTTTCATCTGATATCTTTCAGTTAGATCTACAAACTGATATAAAATTCGACGTAAAAAGTTAGACGTTGTAACCGCTATGCACGGATTCGTGACGTCAAAATGGAAATAAAAGACTTCGAGTTTTGTTAAAATTTTAGCGTAAAATTAAATTTGTAAGAAATCGGCTTGATGGAAAAACGTTAAAGTTCAATATGTTTGATAAAAACTATTTTGCTATTAGTTGACATTGTAAAAAATAGGGGTCACCGACTTTAGTATTTCGTCATTTTACCAATTCGTACCCCTACCCCATGTCTGACATAAGCGTTTAAATGCAACTTTCACATGTGTCCTTTAAATAAATGAAAATTCTTTGCACAACTTGATACTTTGTCAGATAAATGATACTGTTTATAACAAAATAGTAATGATTTTAAAGACATGAAATTAGCAGTATGTACATAATGATTACGTATATGCATGCTGAAAAATAAAATATCTACTTCACTGAAAAATGAAATATCTACTTCATTTGATTTTAGTTATATACATCAATTGTCGCATAATCGTGCATGCCATAAAGCTATAATATTGACGGAATCTTCCTGGAATTAGCACCAGTTGTTGCACAGACAGGAGGAATTAAACAGGTCCCGGTAAAATTCCGCTAATGGGATTCGAACCGGCAACCTTCGAATGAGGTGTCCACAACTCCACATCTACACATCGGCGTCTCCCTACATAGTGTTTACTTCATTTCAGATCGTTTACTTTAACACATGTATCTAAATGCATAGTTTTGTTCGATTATCCGTGCGATAACAATGACCCCTTTCAGTCATAGTGCATGGATGAATAAAAATGCCATATGCAGTCTATCGTCATGTTTAATAATAGCGATTTTGATTGTCCGGGTGTTCGAAGGGGCAGGTAAGAAAGTAATGTTTCGTATTTTATAATCATCACAGGTTAGAAGTGCGAGATAGCAAATCAGTTTTCCGTTTTATATCCAAAGATTTCATATGTGTAGTGCTTGGGATATAAATGTAAAAATGACGTACACAAAAAATAGAAAGACAACCATATTACAGATGGATAAACAGGAGGGAAAGACTGCTATCTATTGATTATTTAAAAAAACATCAACATTACACAATTTCAAAACAGAAATAGATATGGGTAGATATGTGGATAATGATGAGACAGTTGACTTTACTCAGTATCGGCCTATGTGGCAGAAGACCAGTGTGATCCCTGGCAAGGAAACATGGGATGTGCCCTACGGTAATGAACCTAGCACAACACCAAGCTGTGAATTAGTTTATCGCTCATGCAAATTAACCAGGCCCCATGATTATAAAACCTTTAGATAACCAGAGAAGCAATTCTGAAAGTCATTTCAATTCTTATAGAAAGTAAGTTAGACACATTTTAACTAAGAATTTATTAAATGTTTTAATATTATGTTGATTCAAAGATTGAGCACGAAACTGAGTTGAGTTATAATCACGGGGCCTGGAACCTTCTTACATAATATCTTACGAATATGCACGTGGCAAGTCTGGTGACATCGTAAATTTACACAGATAAAACAAGTAGAAGGGATGGGTGCTGCGGTGGTCGAGTGGTTAACGCTCTGGACTACTAATCCGGAGGTACCCGGTCCGAATCCCGGCCGGGGCATTGGAGATTATAGAAACACTTTTTAGTGTTTTCCACCTATCTAGAGATGAACTGGTTAGAAACCAAGTCTCACGTGTATCGGTGCTATACACCGGGATGTAAAAGAACCAAGGGGTCTATTCGTAAAAGAGCTAGGGTCTGATACCCGGATTCCCTTGTATATGCATCTATCTCTCTTCAACCAGCGCCTGTCAGGAGCATTGGCAAGTTTACCCAGGGAGAAGTCTCAGGGTCGGCCGGGAATTGCAAACAATCAAAGGAAAAAGTAGCTAAAGTAAATAAACTTGTGTGACTAAAAAATCTGACTTTAGCTAATGAAATAATTAAAACTTTTAATATTCAAAGCATATACTTTTTATTTCATTTTACGATATATAAATGATATAAGCTTACGTCACATCTGCGGTTTATTAACCCCTCTTTTTCAGCGCCTTATAAAGAATTTCTGGGTTTTAGTTAGTTTAAAGCGCGTTCAGTTGCACTACATGTCGAAATGTCGAAAAATCGAACCCGCATGCTGCTTGACTTGAATTCTTCACGCAACCTTTATCGTCGGTTACAAATGTATAAGGAAATTATAAAAGACTTGTTTGTATTTGCACCTACTATATCCGTCATCTCGCACTTACGGAAAGTTATTTATTTGGAGTAATCCCCGGAAGATATATTCATGCAAAAAGGCCGTCAGGTTAATTTGTCCGCATAATACGTGTACCACTACTGAAAAGTCGCTGGTTCTTCCACTCAATAGTGATTCGGTTGATTTTAAGACTTAATATTATTTTATTGTACAAGTTACATATACATATATATAAAGGCATGCAAAATATGTTGAACTATAACAAATGGATCGGGCCACGAGTTATCACAACATCAGAAACGGCCCTCTCCAGAAGACGTCAGATTTTAAGTAAATGACAAGATAGCTGTATCGCTTATACATCTTTGCAAGAAAGAATTGAATCAATCAAATGAACTATTAGAATAATTAAGCGAAAACAAATTGAAAAGAGGAGAGAGAGAGAGAGAGAGAGAGAGAGAGAGAGAGAGAGAGAAACAAATTGAAGAAAAAAATGCATTAAACAATTTGAAGAAAAACAAAACGCTGAAAAAGTTTGACTGCCTTCCGTGATTCGGTTAATTATGGTTTGTGTGTGGAGAACGATGAATAATAAATCGAGCAAAAACAAAGTATATGTAGTTTTAAAACATAAATCTCGCACGTGAAACTAAGGGCGGCGAATTTGATCTCAATCTCCACAAACAAAAGTTACAAGCTGTCTTTTCAGCCTAGACTTTAAATTGAGATTTTGTATGCTGGTGCTTTACACCAGAGAAAAACAAATACGTATGGTTATGAAAGGATGCGCCATATTTTCGAAAACCCAAAGATACATACTTAGCTTGAAAAATTAATAAAAACACAAAGGAATGTAGACCTGTGTATACTTCAAACTCTTTTCAGATGACGCGTGGAGTGAATGGGGTATACAGACCCCGTTCAGGCGATACATTCAGTGAGGAGGTGAAGCATACATTCACGAACTGAACATGCAAGTGTGAGAGAGTTCAGTTTTGTTCATTAATGTATTTTGTATATCGCTGTTTATATGACGTGTTTTATTTTTCCACGAGTTCCTACTTTTGCATTGACGGAAATGAGAAAAATAGAAATAACACGGAACAAATAGTTAAGCAACTGATGTAGTTTTTCTTTACAAAATAAACTTTTGTTCTTTATGTGTCTTTATCCGATCTTGCATTGGTTGTTCGCACCCATCCCAGTCACGAAAATACTGAGATATTGTATTTATGTTTCTACCTTTATAAGTATTTGCTATACATATAAAGTCGCCACTGGAGCATCTGAATTAATTATATTAGAGTTGCAGGTACGGTACCGTATTTTGTTACTATGTACATGGCGGGAGGGTGTAAATCCGATATAAACGCTATAGAAAAGCACTTGTCAAAGATCACATTAACCTATAAATTGGTTTCGGCAGATAAAAATTCGTAGCTTTTAAAAAGGCCCATCCTGGAATATAAATTGCTTAATTGAAAAACATGAGCTTGTAATTAAATCAACTATTTATTCCTGTGTAAAAAAAGAAAACGTATAAAGTAACTCCCAGTACATCACAACGTCAAAACAACGTTTGGGGTAGGGGTAAAATTTCGTGGAATTGTAAAAATAGTAAACCGGTGACCCATCCTTTTTATCATAATTTTTATACAGCATATCAAACGTATGCGTTTTTTCATCGAGCTGATTTTTAATAACTCCAATTGTAAGGGAAAATTTTAAGCAAAACCCTGAAAGAATTTTACTGTTTTGACGTCACATAATCGCGACTAGCGTCTGAAGCGTCGAAATATTTTCATTAAATTTTATACTATTTTAAAGAACGTCTTAAATGCAAGGCGCATGTTATTTTATATTGTCTATAAATGTAAAATTAAAAGCGCGGTGAATGAAATATGAAATACCGTGCTGTGCAAAAAGTGACGTGAGTGGCAATGTTTGAAGCACAGCAGCATAGAAATGTAAGTGATATCAACACATTGAAATCGGAGTTCCATCAGAAATATCTTCAATGAGGAACTTTAGTCAGTTATCTCCCATTAATACTCTCTAAATGCAGTTCGGTCCTTTCATTGGATTACTCTGCTTTTTTCGCTATTTTCTTTGTTCCATATAATGAAATTTAAGGCAAAATATTGCTAATCATGATAATATCTTTAAATGATGCTTTTAGTTACATGTTCTATTAACACCCCAGTGTCTAATATTTTACAGTCCTTGCATTTTAATCAACAAATGTTTGAGATAATTCACACATAATAATTGGTATTTCTCTATGTGGAACAGCGATAAAGTCAGAGGATTCCAACTAGATAGGACCTACTTGCAAATTGGGATACCTTGGACTTTATCTGACAAGGGAGATAATTTCTTTTCCACTAAAGGTTCTCATTATGCACAGTGTAAATTTTATGAGAAAATTCGAACAAAATATTTGAGGCGCATTCTACCTTAACCGGGCGTTCAAAACGTGATTTCAGATGATAGTCAAACACAAAATCATATATCGGTTGAAAACGTGCGTTCATATGGGTCACAGTTCTAAAAGACTTTTGCATCATTTACATAAACTTTAAGTAAAATGTTCATCGAATTATACATACACTTGAAAACGACGACTTGAAATATATTGTAGCAATATCTTTGTTTTCTCTCAGTAAATATGGCCTAATTTGTCTTGGACTTTTAAATTAGTTTGTTTGCCTAGTAATTATTTTTGGTTAGCAATGGGTCACACTGTTCACACTGTCAAAAAAATGAAAGTAAAGCAATTTGATTAGGCAAGTTAGTAATTGGGGTATGGATATAGGAACTGGAGGAACTATAGGAACCTTCTTGACTGGGCTGAACATCTGCACTATACAAGGCAACTGCCAAGAACGGATCACCATTAGTTTTTGTTTTCGATGAAATCAGAGCACCTGTAGTTTTGTTGAACACGTTAAAAGAGCCGTCATTCGTGTCTGTAACACCCACTACATTCTAAACTCAAAAAGAAAAAACAAATACGCAAATAAGTAAATCACATTGATCTAAATTTTGATTTTGATTCTTATCATAGAGAGTTAACTCTACGTCTTCAGTAACTGAATAGGTAGATTAATGTGTTATTAATTTTGCAATCTTTTAAAAGTTCTATATATGTAAATTGAACTAAAGCAACAGATACATTGAATCATTTCTATCAATCATTCATATGCATAGATAATGTAGTAGGAAATCTTGATTTAAATAAAACTAGAGCTATCACTAAATGTGACTAATACCCCCGAAAGACTGTTGTATAAACTGAGGAAGTTCGTAGTAACAGAATACCTTGCAAACAAAAACTAAAATAGAGATATTGTTCTTGGCAATAACTCAGTTATTAGTCAAGATAGAGTTATGGTTCTTGTTCACTGCACTTCCTCTTATTATGCTGGACCATTGTATGAAATTGTATTGCATTCCAAACAGTGGTTTTCAAGTAATACCCCAGACAAGGAAAAGTAACAAATGGCAATAACTCTGTAAATACTCAAGAAAGAGTTATGGTTCCTGTGCACTGCACTTCCTCTTAATGTACTTGACCATTGTATGAAGTTGTATTGAATTCCAACCAGTAGTTTTCAAGTTATGCTCCGGACAAGGAAAAGTAACAAAGGGCAATAACTTTGTAATTACTCAAGATAGAGTTATTGTTCTTGTGCACTGCACTTTCTTTTATTGTGCTTGAGCATTGTATGAAGTTGTATTGAATTCCAACCAGTAGTTTTCAAGTTATGCTCCGGACAAGGAAAATGCAACAGACCGCCTGAGCGACCGACCGACCGACCAACCACCGGGTGACTCCTATATACCCCCCAAACTTCGTTTCGGGGGTATAACAATCGATTTTGGTCTTTATTTTTACTCTTCCACTCCCCTTGTCGGGTACTTAAGTTCCTGCATATTCATGTAAATGACTTGATCGTTAATTTTAGGAAACTGATGGATTTGTTTGCCAACGAAAGGCAATAATACCGGTTCTTCCAACGAAAGATACAACGGTTATCTTTTTACAGTTGATGTGACCCTTATAAATCTGAAAAATGAAAAAACAAATGGAAAAGGCTAACACAAAATGACTTACCCTGTAAGCAGCTACATCATAGAAAGATGTATGGGACATTCGTCGTATCAGTCGGCGTCCAGTTCCATCGAAATTCGCTGTTTCTAGTGTATCTCGTTCAGAATCAACCCATATTAATTTGTTCGCAACTTGGTCAATGTCAATACTTGCGGGATATCCTAATCCCGTTGATATAATTGTTTTTCTGCCATCTCCAGTCAATAATGCCCTCTCAATCTTTTTGGTCGAACCAGTGTCACTCCAGAATATATATCTGCAGAGCAAAACGTGAACAACCAGTGAAACTGTCTAAAATTGGAAGATGGACAAGTCCATTTTTAGAAATGTAGCAGGATCAAAGTTAAATGCATGTATTTATATGAAGATAAATTTCTGATACTAAGGAAAATAGCTATTTGAATATCTAAAAAAGACAGTAAATTTAACATAATCTCATTCAATAAAACGACGTGAAACTGTAGACTTTTTGTTAAGTGTATATGTGTTAAAAATAGGACATGAAACCATATTACTTATTAATAGGGTCCACTGCCAGGGCAACAGGCCTATCCAAATCATCCTTCAGCAGAATTTTATAAGCAGTTGCATTGCCAGACTGTACAACAATCCAGCTGAACAGAGGATCCGTCCAGTATATATTGTTCGAGATCCAGTCAAATGCAAGACGAACAGAATGACGTGACACACCATTATGTATGACCGAACGAGTAAATCCGGCAAAACTTTGTTTCCAGTTGAAATTATTCAGGACATAGATAGAAGCTGTATTAAAATCAAACATGTACACACGATGCCTGGCATAGTCAGCCTCCAGACTCAGTAGACGAGTATTGAAGTCAGAGAGTCCCAAAGTATACGCGCTAGTAATGTTCTTTACATTATATAGTGTTCCCGCTAGAAGATTTATATGTTTATTTCCTGTAGAAGATATGTCTGACATCAACGAAGAAACAAGAATGCTGTTTTCGTACTGAGTTCCTGAAAAAACAATCAAAAAACAGGATATTATCTGTAGGAGTTCTAGGAAAACAATCTTTACATTGAGTATAATTTACCAACGACACTTTACCAACGTGTTGGAACATCCATCCGTATGTTTAGCTAAGTAAGTATATAAACGGATGCATAAGTTATTCCTGTAGCAATTAAAGATAAATCAGTTAAACACGAATTTGTATCTGACCTCCCTGTAAAATGTTATTGAACGCACATTCCTTTAGTTACGAACTGCACATATTATGTGTACTATGACATAATAAATTATAATGAAGAAAGGATAATATCATAAATATTTCTCGCAAGTGATATAAAAACAGTGGGAATAAGTGACAATGAACTGATTTGATACCTATTATGATGCCGACATCTTTGCAGATGGCAGATAACACTATATTTCGGACAGTCGTGGGCCAAAATACTCAAGCAATTTACATATTGTATCTAGAAGATGGAGACTTGTCTCAACATTTACCCGCACAAAGTATCTTACAAGTCAAATGTTTGAACGCCGCCAAATTGAGTGAGGGTTGCGATAATTAGTAATGATGGATTTAATGTATGGTGATTAACCCAACCTAATCTTTTTGCACTCTAATTTTGTATATGGCTGACCATTTGTTAATGTTTAATGCTAAAAAAGATGATTCTACGTCAAGTCTATAGGCATTGTTTCCTCTGTATGGAAATTGGCTGCTGTCACATTATGCTTTTTTGATTAAGGGAGTGGAATTTGATACCGATAAAGGTATGTTTTTAAAATCTGAACGAACAACATTCTCCATATCGAGGGAAGTAATCGAAAAAAGTTCCAAGTCCAAGACAGAGAAGCAGATAGAGCTTTGTTGCTCCCCGATATAAACATCACTTTATATATTCTTATGCCTTATTGATGTAACATTGAAGGCTTTTCATATCGCAAAATTCAACGTAGTGCTTGGTCCCGTAACTAAATGCATCTTGACTATCCGTGACTTGGAACTATCTGGGGTTGAAGGTAGCACTTGTAATACTTTTAATTAAGTGGCACTATACCTCACGGATAACCATAAGAGCTGATCCACAAATAGTCATAAGACGGTAGCTTTGTTTCAAGTTGACAATGTATGGCAATTCAAACGGATGTATTTGGACAGGTACAATGCTATGTAAATAACGAATTAGTTTGGTCAGGTCTACATGTTTGATTGGTCAATTACACTGTCGTTACAGAGTCGTTACTAAAAATAGCTTAATAGTCAAATCATTGAAATAATAATTATTTTTTTTATTTTCCTAAGTCCAGAATTCTAACATATAAATTTACTTCAATTTACTTTATTCTTGTACGAAAGAAAAACTATTTCGAAAAAAAAAAATTTATTTGAACCAACGCTTGAAACTACCGTCCTTACTAAAAATAATTTCGTAGCCATTCGTTTTAAATCGTTGTCGTCCAGCGTCCTTACTAAAAATAACTTCGTAGTCATTCCTTTAAAATCGGCTATTTCCGTAAAATTTAGACTGGGTCGCGATCTCAAATCAAAAGACCGCTTGTTACAAAAGAACACACTGTGAAATCAGTCTACAGTCTAAAAGGGCGGCGTGTAACAACAGCCTATCGTTCACATTTCTACACACTGGAATCCTGAATACAAATTATCTTCTCACAGGAAGTTTTCTTAAGCAAAACAGAATAACATATAAAAAGCATTTAAAATATCTATACAGTTATTACCGTAAACCAATTCTATTTCTCACCGGTCAATTCAATAATGCGGTTAGTGAATATCAGACTAATTAACGGGGATTAAATTTAGCGAATTTATTTACAACGTAAAAGCGAACGCCAAAATTTATTCTCGAAGAAAAACTTATTCGCGTCTCCTCAATTTCGCGGATGACTTGTTTCCACGAATATAGACAAACACTTTGAACGCAAAAATAAGCTGATTTGCAGTAAATACGGAGATGTAGTTTCAGTTACATTTAACAAAGAATAAAACATTTAACTAACACCTGTGTTAGGTGGGCTATTTGTTGAAATAGTATG
Source organism: Saxidomus purpurata (assembly GCA_022818135.1). Lineage (NCBI taxonomy): Eukaryota > Metazoa > Mollusca > Bivalvia > Venerida > Veneridae > Saxidomus > Saxidomus purpurata. The sequence goes on along the minus strand of JAFMSR010000006.1, from coordinate 10,476,578 downwards.
ACCCGAAACTTCATCGAATTCTGTATATGTTTATTTTTTTTTTAAATGGGAATGCTCATGTCACAATGATATTTATTTCATAACATATTACCCAGGTTTTTGTATATCCCATGTATAAATTTGCATGGTGCTGTAACCATTTTATGAAATAGAATTACACGCATCCGAATATTTCACGTCAAGTATAATGTTACAAGCTTCAAATATATGTACAATAAAAACAACAACAGCAATAACAATAATGATAAGCATAGAAATAATAATAATACCGTAAACTTCCTGAACATCGGACTTTCAGAAAACCAGAATCCTCAGAAAATCGGACGATTTTCGAAGTCCCGTATTTCTTCTATTAAATTCATTGTATAAAACTCTCAGAATACTGGACTCTCGGAATCCCGGATTCCAGACGGCTTTTACCGACTTCTTAAAGATTTTCAACGACATTTTATTCCTGAAAACCGGACGCTACATGTCATATTCAAGTGTCAAAATTTTTTCTGTGTATTCAGAGATTCGGCCATATGGAAGGATATTATCAACTCAACACAGGTGTCATTTTTAATTGTTTACCATTGTCGTTCGCGTATGTAATCTTAAAGGTGTGAAAAGTACGTGTAGGTGTGATAGAAGACTAGTCAGATAAAATTTATGTTTTTTCTATATACTATTTTTCATGCACTATTTCCAGTCTATTTTATATGATTTTGCTTTGTATACTGGGGCAGTTTTATCAGACTAGTAAAAGGCGATTTGGCCAGAGAAGCATGATTGACACCTAACAGCTATAAAATAAACCATGGCTAATCCTCTGATCGCTGATTACAGCATGTGGTCAGTAATTTGTTTGTATAACGGCTTTGAAGTCATTTATCAAGAGGCACAATCCACTTAACTTTCTCTGGTGAGATATTGCAATTTATTCTATCAGTATGAAAGATTCAGTGTATGTGGAAGTTACTTTAAACCTTCAGGATTATGATACTTGCAGTTGACTAACTTTTATATCTTTATATACGTGGACATCAGGAACTAGATCATTGTATGATACATGATACATTTCATACTTAACTTATAATTAATTAAAATCATTTCAAATAGTATATTAACTGGTAACATTAAAATGGCATGCGGCATAAGTATAACGCCTTCCAAATCATATATATCAGTGCAGTAGGCTATATGCATTGTCTGTGGTAAGTGCGAGGATGTCAGTAAACACAGGGCATTCTTATATAAATACGACAATAAAAGTGAAGTATGTATACGGAAAAATACTTAGACATAAACATTACCCATGGTAATGATGTAAGCAGTGTCTGTCAAAATTATCATAGAAGTTTTCTATCAATACAGTCAAAACTTCATTTACATAAACAAAATTATGTGAAAACAATTGAGGGCCTTAGAAAGACTCATGGAAAATATAGCAAGAAGCGACTACCTTTTAGTGATACACCCATGCCGAAGAGAAAAGAACTAGATACTCAGAGCAATTCTACTAATGCGCAAGAAAAGGTAAGGAAACAAATATACAAATTATAATTTAATACCTGTTAAAGTCCCAGGATCACTTTGAATTTACTGATAAAGAAAAATAAATTAACTTGTATATCTTGAGTTCTCTTCACTTTTAAACAATGTTGAGGTATGCCTTTCTTTCATATTATGTCATTTCTTCAGTAAAAACTGTTGCCAGAAAGCCTTTCTTACTTTTTGCAATATCATTGAAAAAATACTGCGCTGCATTAAATTTTCTAACATGTAAGTTTGACATTAACAGCGATGTTGGATACGTTTTTCAGTTTCGTCGGTTAGACATCTTTCTTGGTAAAATATGAACGACTTGTAACATCCAAAGTGTTCTAGGGACTTTAAAATAAAAAAAGAGAAAGATTTTGACTAACTGGTAAAGTTAAAACATAAGTAACATATTATAGAACGTCAATTTACATGTAGCTAAGCTGATTTCGTCTATGCATTCATCCAATATTATTCCTTGTTAATTTTCCATGAATTTCTGACGGCAGAAAAGAAATTGAGCCATGTTGAGCAAAAAGGTACCCTGTTACAGTACATAACTATTCTTAAATACTTTGATAAATATATATATCTTTAAATACTAGTATGTAAAGATCATAAAATTATACTAAGGTAAATGTATCATGCAGGTGAGAAAAGACCAACCAGACTTGTTAGATGCAGCTATATCCAAAGTAACAGAAGCAGTTCAAAATGAAATCCGGATGTTTTGTGCAAAGACCCATAACACAAGTTTAAGGTCAAACGAAGAAGACTTGAAGACATTTTCATGGGAAACAGTTGCAAAGGAGCTAAGAAAAAGTGCGTCAACATTTTGGACAGGGCTATCTGAATGTGGTCAAAATCCTAGGCAAACAAACATAGACAAGAGAAAAACAGAAGAAGCCAATCTGCCAGGAATTGCAAGTGCTGCCTGTAAGCTTCTCTGCCTTCACACAAAGGATCTAGATGCTCACCAAAGAATGAATAGTATTGTTCTTTTGAAAGGTGGAGCGAAACAGTCTGTTTTCCAACGATTAAATGCTACACATGACTGTCTCAGTTACCCAGCTACTTTGAAACTGGCAGATAACTTCGGCTTAGTGTGGGAAACAAAGCTTCTCGAATGGGTACAGCAAGCTCACGAAGATACAATACAAGAGAAGGAAATTCTCTCAGAGTTGGAGCAGTTGGAGATGAATGCTGTTTTCATCGATGATCCAGTCGATAGCATTTCAAACTTGTTTACCATTGAAAATACAAAAATAGAGCTACAAAATCACCGTGATTCTATGTACGAGGGCTACTACTTTATTGGAGATAATGTTGATATGAGGACAACTGTGCGTCAAATGACATTACAAAATCAGAATAAAGATCAACATATGTATCAAATCTGTGCCTACAAGAACAGAATTTCTAGAAACAACCTTGATAATACTAAGCCAAAGAGTGATGTAAAAACAGATGAATTTACCAACTTCCTTCCAAATGAAAATGATAAAAACAAGATGAAGAAGGAACTTGCTTTTATTCTAGCTGTTGAATGGACAAACATTATACCTCATTTCAAGCCGTATAAAGCAGTGCTACCAGAACACATAGAACATCCTTTCATGAACTAAAACTGAAAGAGTGAGTCATTTCCTATTAAATACTATCTTAATCATAATTATGCAGTTGTTTCAGTGGCAAACTAAAGCTCATTATCGTTACTTTTAGTTTGGAATACAACACTAAGTATATAAAAAAGATTATGTATTTCTATATGTTGCTAGCATTTCTAGGTATAGAAGTAGGTACATTTCCATGAATTTGTTTTGAAGTTGTAACTGACAAAAATATAAACATAGAAAATTGTAATATTTCAGATCAACATGGGTGTGCTTCAAAAGAATGAACAGCATAATGAGGACATGACGGATATATGTTCATTTTTAAACCAGTACATACCTGGTGCAAGGGAAGAGGATGATACACGGAAACCAGACAAAGTTTTGAGTGGTGGAGATTATTTAACATTTGAAAGGCATAAGCAAGCACAATCAGCTAAACGCAATGGAAGGACTCCAATGATAAGAATGGAAGGTTTGGTACCAAAGCTAGAAGAATTTCACAACCAGGCTGAATTTCTTAAGGTAAATTAATATTGATATTTCAAAAAAAGAAACACGCACATTTAAACCAAATGCTACTTTCTTATACATGTTTCAACATAAATATATTAAAGTATTTATGGAAGAAACTCAAAAGCCTTCAAAGGCATGCAAAATGTACTAAAGTAATATTTTTCCCAGTACAACATATATTGAGAACACTTCATTACAATAAATTAAACTCTGGGGAACATCACATTTAGTGCGCATTAGTACATATTGAAACTGCATGCAAGTTTTTATGGACAGGAATCTTTTTTTTCAGGTCATGTGGAAAGTGTTATATTGTACATCATCATCAAAAGATACTGGCACACTTTATGCAGCAAGAAATACAATTAATGCAAAAAATGTGTCAAAAGATCCATCTTCTAATTATTATGTAAGTTCGGAGTTGGTAAACAAATTTACCAAAGCATATTGCGTTGCTGCTGCTCTGGAGCACTTTAAAATGGAGACTGTTGAAACAGCACCAACACACAATTTATATCATGGAGCAGTTGGAGATGAGAAAGAAATGAAGGACTATATTTTATCTCAGGCTGAACAAGTCATTACTGCATACACATCTTTAGATATTCCAAACATTCCAGAAACAGGGTACCAATCAAACAATATAGTCTGGGAACTGTGCAGAAGAGAGTTCCAACTAGCAACTACACTGGAGCGACATCAGTTGAATGCTCATAACATAGATCCACCACCTAGAAATAATGAAGCAAGACTTACTGATAGCCCCACAGAACAAGATTACATTCTTAATTACAGTAAAGTCAGTTTAACTTTAGGGTTTCTAAAACTCTATCATGATAATGCCATTTGTATGGGTGACGGCGAAAGAATACTGAGGATTGATAAAGTATTTTATTTGTACTACAAAAAAATTGGGCTGCACAAAATATGCATATGGGATTCTTGAAACTTTAATGCAAACAGAGGTGCTATTGAGTGAGAGGAACGCCCATAGACTCATTTGGAATAGAGCTGTAAATAACAAAGGCAAACATGATTCAAATTTACCCAATGAATTAGATCTGGAACATTGCAATAAAATCTTTAAGGATTAGGCCCATAGTTTCCGAGGTATGTTCACAGAAAAGGTCATACAAAGGGTTAGTCGTAGTGCTCTGCAAACAGATGCAGTAGTTTGACAAGATATCACATGTTGTGTGTCCCTCAGGAGAACACAAAGCAGCTGATATTGAGTGTGACGTTGTAACTTTAATTCAACAGTTTAAAAACAGATATATTTTCGAATATATCCCAGGCAGGAAACATAGTGCATTCCCTACTTTCTCCAAAGACCAACTATCCCTTAATATGAATGACTTTAGAGACTGGCTGTCAAGAAGTATGAAAAATATTGCGAAGAAGCACTTTTATATGTATAAAGTAAGTCACAGTCTTAGACAGAAACATTAAAATGATGTTGCCAATAGGCAAATTACTACTTTTGAATTAGAAGTAAATCCAGGTAAAACTTTTATTGAATTATGAATAGTTAAAACCTTTGACAAGGTATCACATGTTGTGCATTCCTCTTATCATGCTGAACTGTCCCTTTAAGTGATAATTGCTGGGGTGATGCAATTATTACATACCATGGGGTGGAAAAGGATGAGTATCACTCAAGGTATTGTTCTGTCATTTATTGTCACGTATACATATGTGTAGGGCTACATTATTGAGAACTTCACTGATGATGAACTATCGAAGTAAGTCAGACAGAACCTCGTTCGGTAAATACTAGAATTATACAAAATAAACTAGTTTTCAGTTTGAACATTGCAAGTTATTGTAACACTATCTGCTTACTTGCCTTTGCTATAAGACTCGCAGAAATTATAGTATGCAGGCTTCTCAAGGAGATTAAAATAACTTAATGTTGACCATAACAGGTGGCGTTTGTGATAAATTAATGTATACTGCTTCAGCATAATGTTAAGCATAAAATGTGTTGTTTGTGATAAAATCAAGTATACAGGAAGACAATACAATAGCATACTGTTAAGGATGATATATGGCAATTTGTGATAACTGTATTCTCTGTTTTTACATGTAAGATATAATGTATGCATTGTTTTTATGTACAGTTCAAGAACCCAGGGGTACGGACAATTTTAGTAGTAACTCCCTACATATCCTTATTATTCGTCTTTGTTTTTCTATAATCATCAATGTCACTATCACTCTGGAAACCATCATTGAAATCACTTTCTTCACTTTCTTCAGGATCACAGCCAATAAAATGTTTCATTCTAGAAAATAAAGCGAAGTATTGTTTGGACATTTCAAATTGCAGGTACACTCATGTACACTTTTACACTGGCAGAGGCAGTTACACTTTAAGGCACAATTGTCACAACAGTCATGATCTTCATTCAACACTTGTTTGTCTGTAAAGGGTTTCAAGAGCAATTGTCTACGACATAAATTTGTTTTAATATACTCTTTCATATCCTGAGTAATGTGTTTACTTGTTAAACATTGCTTGTACTTCATCACTATGGAATGTGCACTTTCATGTTCGTTTCTTCCTGCTCTACCTGTTTCTTGGAGAAAGTCATCCAAGTCATTACAAGCACCATAATGAATGACTGTATTCACACCTTTAACGTTAAGCCCCATGCTGAATGACGTAGAGCAACGTACCACACGAACGTGTCCATTTGGATTTTGATAGGAATCAATTATTGATTCTTTAACTTCTTCATCAGTTTTTAAGTGGTACATATCAAAGAGCCTGTTTCTGTCATCATTAGGCTTTGCACGGTCATTATTTATGTAAGCGTTGGAGCCCAGTGATGTTTCCAAATGTTCATAGACGTCTGAGATATGGTCAGTTTTCCTGAAGAATATTATCATTCTAGGACTACGGATCCCTCCTGTTCTGAGTAGGTCTACAAGCCAGTCAAAATCTCTAGCAATGTTTCCCCTTACTCGAGATGTTTCAAGTACCCAGTACTTAATGTTTGTCATATTTGGATTTATCACTATCTCAACCATGTTTTCATCCATACAGAGATCTTTAGCAATCATTTGTCTTACAGACTTTGAAGCAGTAGCTGTTAAAGCAACAACTGGTATCTGTGGCCCGGCCAATGATCTAAGTTCACCTAGGGAACCATACATTGGTCTGTACGCAAATTCTTTGCCACCCTTACAGTCTGTGCCACTGCAAGAGAAAATGAATTATAAAATTGCATTGTACATGTATTATTTATTATCTGTATTCACTTCTGGAGAGTATTTAATTACTACGCCAACTGTAAAGCAGAACCACAGAGTGCAGTCTATTTTTCTATGTACTTTAAATGTTTCTGTAATTTATTTTATATTAAAATGTGTGATTCTTCTCCTTTATGTAATTAATGAATCTTTCTACTCACATTATGTGTTTTATATCAGCTTATGAATTACGCAATAATTAGTTTTATTATACTTAGAATGAAATGATGATAATTTAATAAACTTGTATATTTCTGTGTATATGTATATGGGGAACCAAGATATTTCTGTTATGTTTTAATGTTTAATAAATGTATACTGTTTCATGAAATGAAATTATATTTGCAATATACATGTATACATACTAAATGAGCGTAATTCATACATTCTAGAATATAATTTTCATTTTATCCAACAGAATGTGATACTTACAATTTAATGCAGTGTGCCTCATCAATAAAGATGGTTTTCAAATATCCTTTCTTTGATGAACTCAAAACTACATCTCTGTGCTGCTTTAAAATTGTTTCTGGACTTGAAAAGATCAGCTCATAATGTCCGCTACTAATCTTCTGTTCTGTCTCAACATCTAACTTATGGTTTTCTCCTTCTTTTAAATAAAATGCAAAAATTCCTCTAGAAACAAGCTCTTGAGATTGTGACTTCATGAGTGCAGCAAGAGGTGATATAACAATACAAGTGCATCCTGTTTGTTTCTTTTCAACATGTTTATGTAAAAAAGGAGCTATTTCAAAAATTAAACTTTTACCACTGCCAGTTGGTGAGCAAAATAAAACATCCTTTCCATTCATGTAATGTTTTATGACAATTTCCTGATTGTGTTTCAGTGAAGTAAATCCTATCTTCCCCAAGCCATATTTTATTGCTTCTTCCATTTTCAATATTCCAACAACACTGATCCCTAGTTACCACAAGATATTTTATCTGCTGTGTTATAAACACCAGGCAATAAAACTTAATCACCTGCTGGGAGAGAACGGTCAAGATTTGGAATTGATTGAAGATTCTGAGGTGTTTTGAATCGCCTTTTACCAGGCCCTGAAATCGGCGCTGAATAGTAGACTGGCTCTAGAACAAAACAGTCAGATATTTAATAGTAAAATAGATATTTCAGGGCCTGGTGACCAGGCTAGCGTGATAGTAAAATTCGCCGACTACGATTAATGTTTGAATAATTGCATGATTACGCAATCATTTAATACGGCCGTAACTTTTGATATTTTGTTGTAGAGATATATTTTGCGACATTCGGATGAATAAAGCACAATTTCGGCATCTCAACAGGGTTTAATTACTACAACAATAGATCATATTTAGTTACTTTGCATGTAATTTGCGCCGATTTACTTGCCAAGGTTTGTATTTACTTAAATGAGTTCTTCATTCTGCGTGCCATCGGGAGTATCCAAAAAAAATATGTCTGAACTTTTTTCTAAGCGTAGGATATTGTTTCCTAAAATAAAATATATAGTTGTTAACTTGAACATTGTTTATGTTTTTTGTTTAAATTGAAACAGTCAATAAGTCCGATTCTGAGCAAATTTTAACCAGAACTCTCAGATTACCGGACTTTTTCCTCTGTCCGGACAGGGTCCAGTTTTCAGGGAGTTTACTGTACAAAAAATCCTAAATAAGAGTATCTTTGAAAAAAGATCACAGAAAACACTCCATACGTTTAGAATTTGCTATGCTTGGATTAAGAGACTTCCACGGTATCAAAGTGGATGATTAGGTAGAAAACTAAAATTAATCATAATCTCTCCAACGGGAAAATGCAGTACGTGCACAATAAAAAAATGCTAAAATAAGTGTTATTAATAAAAGTATCTTTATTTTACATATGTTAAGAAATGTTAGGACAATATAAAAAGTAGCTATACCTAAACATTTCCTAAAATTATATATACATCCAAACGCAAAAACTTAACAACACAAAACATCATTTTAAATGCCAACACGAGTAACACGATACTGACAACAATATCTTATTTCTTTTTAACGAACTTGCAATTACGAAGAGAGAAATCAACATTTTATTCTGTTCTGTGTTGTTTAGTATTTGTGTAAGGTTGTAAATAGAATGTTAGAGAATTTTTAGGTCTAGCTATTTTTCTATACTGACCTAATATGTCTTAAAGTTATATTACTCTTCAAAACGGCCATGTTGAGTTATGGTCAAGAATGATGCTGAAAACACAGTGGATGCTTTACAATCATATAAGAAGTGAGTTTAACCAAGTGTTTTTTCTCTTATTGACAGATACAATGTACAAATTGAGACATACATAACCGAAATGGTGGATTTTTTATTTTTAACTAGGATAGTCAAAAAGATTTTACAGATTTCCTCTATATTCAATGTAAATAAAATTATTATACAGACCCAAATATTTTGGTTATAGCTGTGGCAATGTTCATTATAATAGGAGTATCAAACACTGATTAATAATTTATTTGAAATAATGATGGTCACTTTAAACAGATGTCACTTTAACATATGTAAAATAAAGATACTATAATAACATTTATTTGTGCAAAGTTTTATTGAACTGCATTTTGCCGATAAAGCATATAGCGTAAAGAGGGAGACGTGGGTATTCGACGATGACCTTGTCATCGGTATTGTGGAAGGCCCTTAAAAGTTGAAGTATTAGTATAAAATACAATAAACAAATTTATATTTATATGTTATATTCATGTAAACCACAAAAAGGCGCCCCATATATGTGTTCGAATGGTCACCGTTTAGTAAATTATTGTCGCACGAGTACAATGGTAGTGTCTTAATTTACGTGTCATGTTCTGACTATCATTCTGAATTTTCTCAGGTCGAACAAAAAATATCCCGTCTCGTTGCCAAAATGAATAACGTCGGTTTTATTTTTCATATTATATTGCGTGTTTTGCTTTGAAAGAAAACATTAAAATTTGTCCTAAACATTTCTTTTATACAAAAAAAGTCTGACGTCTGCAGTAAACGTCATGGTCGGTCGGGAGAACGGACACATGAATCGACGGGTAGGGTCACTGTCCGTGTGTCTGACATTATTACAATACTAATCTTGATGATACAGGGTTTGTCTAAAATACCAAATGAAACAAACAAACAAACTCCATTCATTCGTTTTATTAATTACTTGAAAGGCAAACAAAGAACTTAGTAATACAACATCGTTTTACCTTTTCAACTAGTGGGTTATAACTTGTAATGTAATATGATTGTATCTTTCCGCTGCTAAGGTAGATGGTAAAATAGATTGTGATAATATGAAACAGGAAAATATTTGCTTAACTGCGTACAATGTGTATCTATTAATATACATATATAACTAAAACTGAATGTAAACATTGTACAGAATGCATTTGTTAACTTTTATACCTGTTATTTCAAATCAATACCATCAACGGTTTTATACAGTTTTTGCAATATACCTATATTTATATTGAACCCCCTCGGTATAGTGTGGCGATAATCGGATCATTATAGGGTTTTGCCAACAATACACCTCGACCTGACTTGTATAATTGTGTATCTACATCTTTTTTTGTTTTAAATATATAACCTACCGTCAATCTGTGCGTGTAGAGTCCATATACAAGTAAGCACGACCAAGAAGAATAAGATGTTGCCAAACATTGTTCTCTAAAGGGAATAAGTAGAATCCAATTAGCAAATAGTAATCCAAAAAAGATCCGCTGTAATTTTGTAAGTTAACCCATATAACTTCCTCGTTATACTAACCAATGGGATATTTGTTTTCCAATTGTTACTTTATCTAGGAAGTTGACTGAAAGTAGTATTATAAACACTGACGTAATGTACAAGGAAGCATCCGTTTCCTTACTCGGGGAACAGTTTGTTAATGTTATCTGTATTATATAAAATTGTAAATTAAAGCCGTTCCGCTGGTCAAAAAGACCATCATAATTTTAAGAAAGACGTTTATAATTGGTTTGTATTTTTACATGAACGAAGAAAATGAAAATATCGAACAAGGTAATATTTATGATTCTGTATAACAGTATTAGTCCCATTGAATAAAATGAAACATGTAAAGATAGTTTTTGATTATTCCTGGCACGTTTCCGTATTATCCTTCGAAAAGAGTATTAACTTTACATTCAAGTATTGACAGTATATCTATCGTTTTATAAAAACATTTTAAGTGGCCGAACTGACTGAATGACTAGTGGATGACGCAAATGAAGACTGTCAAAATTTGATGCTTGGTAAGACATTTTCAGGGATTTCCTGGACGCGTCCGTGACGCGTTTTTGACTCCAAGGACTTTCATTAACTAAAACCACGCGTCCCTGGGACTCGCTGATAGGATTCGCGCATAACGATTATTTTCGCTCTTAAAACATGCTTATGGTCATAGTTGTAATCTTCAACTCATGTGGGCGCTTGATTTAATCTGAAATCCGTACCTTTGCCAGGGTTCCGAGTAGTAAACATGGCGTAACTGTTAAGTTTAGACGCATTATTTCAAAAATGAATCGCGACAATTTGGACTTGTATAATAACACAGCTATTCAGATTGGAAGCAAACAAATAGCAACACAAATCTGAAGAATGCTTTTGTCAAGTCCAATGTTTCAACGGGTTAAAAACGGAAGCTGTTAAGTTGGCCTACCAGCTTTTACCCGAAAAATTAGACAAATCACTTGCCTTCGCTATTAACCAAAGAACAAAGGTTTTTAAAATTGAAAGGGAATCAATGAAAATAGTAGGCAATGTCTTTTTGTGTTTGATTTATATTTTCATGTTACAATTGAATAGCGTGTATACTAGTATGCATGCAAAATAATGACCAGAAGTTGAAGCAGAAAGTTGCTGTACTTTCGAAGAACAATTTTCATTTGCAAATGGAAAATAGTATATTAGACTGCCTTTTTATTTTTGTAGTGCCTGGGACCAAACATATTCTGTGACTCATAAAACAGCAGGAATTAGGGTCCTGGGACTCTTATTTCAAAATATCAAGGGAAATCCCTGGTAGATGCGGGTGTACTTGTGCCATGGAAATAACTTGAAATTTCTAATTCATTTCACACTCTGAATTGACCGATTTTGTTTGTCTGATATTCTAAATTTTATTTGTCAAGAAAGTGACGATTCTAGACTATTCCGCTGGTTTCCAGGTCAAATTGGACCTTCGTGAAACTTTGTCAGAATGAGCGTCTTGATGAACTGTAAAGCAAGTTCGAAAATGTGTCATCTTGGGTAAATAACTAGGTCACCGTGGCAAATCAAAGGAAAAACTTTGTTAAAACTCTAGGGACCACACTTGACCGCCAAGCATCATGAATATTGGTCGAAATGAGTGTGTCTATAATCGCTAGGACAAGTTTTTAACTAAGTCCCATGGGGCCAAAAACGGGGTCACACTGTCAAATCAAAGGAAAACCTTGTAAGCACTCAATTTGCAAGAAAAGTGGTCAGAGTGTTTGTCTTGATGTGTTAAATATATGTCACTTTGAGTTGATTTCAGTCCACCATGGAAAATAACGAAAAAGACAAGACCTTGAAACAGAAATAAACAAAGCAATACCAACAATGAAATATAAATACAGTACTGTACAATGTGTATAACAGGGAAAACCAAAAATGATTCTTGGTTACCTTGTAGTTGTAATCGGTGAAACCGTTCACTGGGCCTTGACATGCAGCGTCCTCGATAAATAGTAGGTGCTTTTGATCACGTGAGTTCCTTTTCGGGAATGTACGTAAATTGTATCTTTCTTTTAAAGAAATTTATATTTAGGTAAATATATATGTAATCGTTCGTAAACAAGAAAGTTGCCAATGAAATAACATCAGAAATTTGAAAATCAAACTACAAACTCTTATATCGAATTCCGTACGTTTCCGTAAATTTCCGTAAATATCCGTACTTTTCCGTGATATGCATATGATTATCTTCCGTAATCAGCTAACAGCGCAGTAATTTCTAAACCAGAAAAAAATGTGTAATGCAGCCCGTAAGCTATAGACCTTTCTGCAATCGTTTGAAGTTGTATGTACTGTTTTTATTTGTAATATGTTCTTATCGTATGCGACATTCAAACAAAAGATTGATCTGGTCTGTCTTGCACTACTTTCCCAAAGCGCATGTTTACAGTTGTTATTCGCACATAGCACAGTTAAATTGTCTGCAGTGTTTGAAATGTGGTATGCTAACTTAGGCCTAGGGGACTTTCAGTCCCCAGGCCAAAAAGGAGATGGACCTGTTTGAACCAAATTTATCGACGTCTTGAACAGTTCGAATTCATCTTTTTATTCAGTTATACATCACGGTATTACTTCCCGAGACATGTCTGTCCCTTTCTACGGGTTTGAATTGAAAGGCCACCTTGTCAAGAAAACAACATTCAAAACCCCTTTTGTACTGATTGGTAATTTTAGTCACATTAATTCTTTAATTGTTTGGTTCAAATTTTATCTTCTATTTTCGTACATGATCAAAAAAATGAAGGAATGTTTCATCACCATAGCAAACTTCTTTAGTGGACGGTAGAAAACCTTTCAGCAGATTTTGGCTACTAACACATGGCTTCATCTACTAATCAGTTCAATAATATAGGATGTATCGTTCTGCAATTGTTTTAACTTTTGAAACGCGACATAACAAAATTGCATGTAACTCTGGATAGTGTATTATCTACAGAATATGTATATAAAGAACGACAGAGTTTTAAACCATCCTCATATTACCTTCTGGATTGTGTTTTCTTTATTCTAAAATGTGCTTTATGTTTCTTATTTTAGTAGTTGTATAATATCATGAAACTTCTATTGCTTCTTTATATTAAAACATGTCTATGGTATCCAGGATTTTACGTCAGTGATCGAAAAATAGTCTTTATTCGGTCTCTTAATTTCATATTAATATTCTGAATTAGTCGTCTTTTCTAATATATGTGTGTGTTTAATCATTTGTTTTTATATATTGTACAAGAACACTGTCGTCGTTGATCACATATTGTTGCAATGATTTTCAAGAGTTCTTCATTTACAGTAAATTTCTTTTTTTATTTTTTTGCGTGACAAAAAATGTGCGCTTTGTGTGCTTATTGGCGAATTTTAAACGTCATTTAGGCCAGTGTAACTTAGATGATAACACGTCTATATGTGATTAATTAACAGTACTGAGGCACGTTTTCCTTAGAATTTCCCTTTGTATGCTAATGAAATTAAAGCGCAGACAAACATTATGGAAAGTGTTTGCTCCAGATTGTTTTAAAAGTTTTTAAAATCAAAAATACTAAATAGCAATAATAATGTTTTAATTTAATGTTTGTTTTTTTTTAATTCTTAAAATGACGAAAACTATATAACATGTTAAAGAATTAAAAGGGAGACAGAAAATCAGAAAGGAAAAACATATGACACCGAAAGGTAAAGAAAAATAAAGCAGTTACAAGAAACAACAACATTATTTGTAGAAAAAAACGGAAATAATGAACTTACCAAAGCAGAGCAACAAACACAGAAAGAAACTGCAAGAGAAGGGCCGGTAATCAAACACAACGTTAAGATATTATATAATACCATTTCCGAATGTTCTTTGGTCACTAAGCAGATCCACTCCATCTTCACAACCACAGGTATAGCCTGAATGTGTGGGAAGACAAAACGTACTGCAACGACCACGCCCACCATTTGTCGAACAAGCAGAGGATACTGTAATGTAATATTTGATTGTAAATTTAATAAATATTAAAGCGATATTAATTTTCAAAGTGGTCATCATAAGTTGTAGGAAAGTGATTTAAACCCTTAGAAAATTAATATGTATATCAATTTAATTTTTCTTCAACATAGTTTTAAGATAACTAAAGCTGTAGAAAATGATAATCCGCGCATTTTATAAGGTATATTTTCTTTTTTTATCTGCTAATAAGAGAAACAACTCAGGAATGGCATTTTCACATGTAATAAGATCATTCATTATATTTTAACTATCAATTCAATTCAAATTTATTCAGGCATAATATCATGTACACAAAAATGTTTACAAATTATATATAGACAATAAAAATATCTTACATAATAATGCTATACATGAAGTATGATAAATATCACTTTTAAAATGAAATGCTTTATTTTATTTTTTTAAGATATTGTTCCGTACATGTTTGTCTATTTTAAGCATAAGCGAAAATATGAAAACACAACAGATAGTCCCAATACTGTTTTACCCTTTCTGAAATAGTAGACAGTGGCATTACAAAATTTTCATATACAGTTTGTATTTGGCGAAAATGTAACACTACTTCTATGAAGCAAGAAAGCCATTACTATATAACCAGAAAAAAAAGTGTTAAAGTGAGAAAAAATACACATTTTACATTAAAAGTAAGCAGTGTTACATTTCTGTCCAATAGTTGTTTTTTAATTAAACGCCTTGTAGGGGTGAATTTTACCTTTTTCTGAAAAGACGCCTGTTTGCGTTACTCACCCCGGATAGTTGGATACTAACACGACTGAACGATACATACAACGTGTGTTGTATATACATGTCGAATATTTGTAATAAGTACAAAATTAACCAAATTGTACACATATTTTGGCATTTTGCGGAGAGTTTAAGGCAGCTATCTTCGGGAAAATGAGTTTGCTCTTTCTGTTGAAAATACCAGTCATTGAAATTAAAGGTTATGGGTAAAAATATGAATACATTTGCAGAAAATGATACATTTTGACAGTTTGAGCTTTATTATCCTATGGAAATGATTGAAATAATTACAGTTGCCACTTTCCTTAATAGAACAATACGTTACCGACTTGTAGACAAGTAGCAAAGAACGTTACATTCCTTTAAACAGTCCTGACGTGTAGAAGTGGGTGGGTTATTATCACAGCAATATTTAGCCTCGCCCCGTATCCAATGTTGAAAGAAATGATTGAAATAATTACAGTTGCCACTTTCCCTAATAGAACAATACGTTACCGACTTGTAGACAAGTAGCAAAGAACGTTACATTCCTTTAAACAGTCCTGACGTGTAGAAGTGGGTGGGGTTATTATCTCAGCAATATTTAGCCTCGCCCCGTATCCAACGTTGAAAGAAAGTAATGTTGTTCCAGCTTAGTAAGGAGACATAAATTTGACATACGATTTTATTTTTGCAGTGAAGATGAAATAAAATCTGTATCGATCGGGGTGGATAGGTATAAGGTCGGGTTGCCGTAAACACATTGACCTTGATCTGTATACATGGAATATAATCCGTTTTTGACAGTGTGCTTAACTATGCAGAAACAAGTTCATATACTGGGAAGTAAGAGTAGCAATCTCTATAGAATAGACTAAACGGCATGTCAGCTGAACGGAATCTTAACATGTCCTGTCTTTTTTAATACCGCTCCGTAGTTCTGTTAACATAAGTCGGTAAAATAATAACTTATACTCTAGTATAATGCATGTACAAGATGAACTATGTAAACCCGTTAACTGTTATATTGTGTCTTTTTTCGTCGAGTGTAATTGTAAAATTACATATACCAGTGCAAGTCATTCCGTCTCCACTCAGTTTGTAGCCTTCACGCGACATAGACAAACTGGACCACTGACACTGTTTACACAAATGTCACTACAGCGTCTGTTGGTGCAGCCATCTGCAAAGAGAGTAGAAGGACTACCGAAATCAAAGTTTCAATGAGAGCAGTTTGATAGAGAAAGTTTTTAACTCGTCTCTTTAATCGTCCTTTTTTTCGCAATGCAAAACTTACTACAGAAATAGTACCACTGTTTAATCTAAATAATTTAGTCAACCAATGGTACGAACTTAACTGGACGTAAGAAACGTAACTTCAGATGATATCGGTTGAAAACGTGAATTATATGGGTCGCAGCTTTAAGAGACGTTTGTATATGTTACATAAAATTTAAATAAATTATTCATCGAGTTATACATAGACTTGAAAGCAACAACTTAAATGCTTGTCTTACAATGTTTTCCCTTTTTTCAGTAGAAAGTACAAAATTTGGTAATGAAAATTCATTTGTTATTTAGCTGACCGTTTACGCCCAATCATGTTTGTCTTGGATCTTTAATTTAGCTTGTTTGCCTAGAAATTTTGTTTGGTTAGTAATGGGTCACACTATTCACTTGTTGGCAAATAAGATTTAAATGTTTATATCTGGATTATCAAATAGCACTATGAAAAAATGAATGTTAGGCAATTAAGTGTCGTTTCTAAATTAGTAATTAGTTTACGAATTAAAGGACTAGTTACCTTCTGGACTTGGCACTATACAAAGCAACTGCCAAGAACGGTTTCCCATTACTCTTCGTTAATTATCCCATCATAGCACCTGTAGTTTTGTTGAACACTATAAAAGAGCCATCATTAGCACCCACTAAATTCTACAACAACAAAAAAACGCAAATAAGCAGGTCCCATAGCGATTTTAATTACGATCTACCCGTAAAGCACGTAAGATTTTCAAAGATACTTACCAACAATAATTCACATGTATGTAGAAGGAAAACATGATGCAAATAGAACAATTGGTTTTATATCTTGTTAACGCTTCCACTGCCGTTGTCGAGTACATGAGTTTCTGCATTTCCACATAAATTATTTAGAGCTCAAATTGAGCTCTGCCAATAAATTGATTGTTAATCTAAATATTTGAATGGTTTTGTGTGCCAATGAAATGGCGTCAATACCGGTTCTTTGAACGAAAAATGCTACGGTTATCTTTTCACAATTAATATGACCCTTATAAATCTGAAAAAAATCACGTTCGAAAAAATGGAAAACAGCGAACACAAAAATTACTAACATTGTATACAGCTACATCGTTGAACTTTGCATGGGGCAATCTTCGTATAAGTTGACGTCCAGTTCCACCGAAATTCGCCGTCTCCACTGTATCTCGTTCAGAATCAGCCCATATTAATTTGTTCCCATTATGGTCAATGTCGATACTTGTTGGATATCCCAATCCCGTGGATATCATTTTTTTTCTGCCATCTCCCGTTATTTAATTCAATGCCCTCTCAATCCTTTTTGTCGAACCAGCGTCACTCCAGTAGATATATCTGAAGAGCAAAACATGAACAATCAGTATCACTCCAGTACTTATATTTACAGTTTGCCCTACTTTCCAATCCAATCACCTGTGCTCATTTCATTCAATAAAGCAAATTGTATTTTCTCACCTATGAGATACATATTTCCGCGCATTTACCCATGTGAGATAAACTTATCTCACATCGCTTATCTCACATCGCTGCCGGACTATTTTTACGTTAATTGTAAGGAGACTAAAAATCGAAAAATGACTGTAAAATTGTTATTTTTGAAATAAACATAGGGTTGTTGGTATTCTTTTCTTAGTTAGATCATTTTCTATCCATCTATAGCAGTTTTGAAGTAAAATTCGAGAAAAAGTTGTTTTAATTTTTCAACCCCATCCTGTATTTGCACTTATTCCTTCTTACTTGGGTGAAAATGCGATTTAAACGGTGAGAAAATAAATCTACCATGTCCTTGAGTTGTGGATAGGAAACCACTCGGGTTGAAATAGTCCAAAAACCGGCACGCCTCTTTTTGCGTATTCACCCGGTGGACTACCCCTCGGCTTTCTCCATTTGGACTTAATATCTCCAATATGAAATTAATTATTTCACATATTTTTCCAATAAGTACAACAAATGTAAGACTGTGACATCGCATAGCTGAGCTCCGCCCTAAATCTCCATATATTTCAAAACAAATATTTTCTGTAGATGGGATAAAGTGTAAGCCGTTATAGGTCCATATAACAGGATAACAAACTTATTGTTTCGGATCGCAAACGCTCCCTCGGAATAAATGTGCTTATTCCTGTCATGAAGACCTATACATATACAATTAACTGTGCTGCGCATTTCATACAATTCAGCAGGCACAATTGTAGTGAATGACGTTGTTTTATATATCAGCAAAGCTTTTGAAAATTAAAAGATGGACAAGTATATTGTTAGAAATATAGCAAATTAAGAGTTAAACGCATGAATGTGTATGTCGATAAATTTCTAATACCTTATGACAATAACTATTGGCATATGTAAAACAGAAACGAATATTATGTCAGAAAATTAAATATAATCTCATTCAATATAATCATGTGAAACCGCATCTTTGAATCTTTTTAAAATTTAATAAGCGAAACCGGTTGGCAAATAATCATTTAATTATCTCATGGACTGTGTTTTTATCTTTTAATATATTTAACTTTTTTCCGGCACATGTTTTTGAATTTTTCACGTATATATAAATATATATATATTAAAAGATAAAAACACAGTCCATGAGATAATTAAATTATTAAATTATTATTTGCCAACCGGTTTCGCTTTCATGCTCATCAGGGCAAATATGGCGTCAAAATATGTGTAATTGCTTAGAAACGTACACAACGTACGTCAATATTGATGACGTCAGTTATATTTTTAGTCTACGCTACGCTTTAATTAACGCTATTCAATTTTGGTTCAAAAATGTTTATAAAATATTGCTCTCTAGATAACCTAGCTGAAACGTTATTGGTATGAAATTTATAAAATGGATAAATATAAAACTTTGGGTTTCTTTTGGCGCATGTATCTAAATATTCACTTAAAGGTAATTTTCTCGTTGACGGGTCTCTTATCTGTTGTGCGTGAACTGTTCTTCTGTTTCTAAGTTTGTCTCCTGTTTGACCTATATAAAATTCATTACATCCATTAAAAACATAATATGGAACTTCTTACTTCTTAATTGGGTCCACTGCCAGGGCATGAGCCCTATCCAAATCATCTTTCAGTAGAATTTTATATGCATTTGTATTATCTATAGACTGTACAACAATCCAGCCGAACAGAGGATCCGTCCAGTATATATTGTTCGATATCCAGGCAAGTGTCAGACGAACAGGATAATGTGACAAACCATTGTGTATGACCGAAAGAGTTAATCCGGCAAAATTGTGTGCCCAATTAAAATTATTCAATGCATAGATCGAAGCTGAATTAAAATCAGACATGTACACACGATGTCTGATATAGTCAACGTTCAGACTCAATAAACGAGTACTGAAGTCAGGTAGTCCTAAAGTAGTCGTTCTAGTAATGTTATGTGCGTTATAAAGTGTTCCTGGTAGAATATTGATATGTTCATTTCTTGTAGAAGATATGTCTTTCATCAACGAAGAAACTAGAATGCTGTTTTCATACTGATTTCCTAAAAATACAAAACACAGCATGTTATAAGTGGGCATTCTAGAAAAAGCAGTCGTTATATTGGGTATAAATGTTTTGCCTTAGTACATTTGTAAACAGCCTTCGAGAAAAGCCAGATTTAAGCGCAAAACAATGCGAAAATATTTCTTAAGGTGATGCTCATGGACTTTTCAACTTATGAAGGATAATACAAGAACTTTGCCAGTGAATGACCATTATATACATTTGCTCTCCATTGTGCAATATAATATATCTTTCAGTATTATTCTAAACTGTGTGAGAAAACGTGTAAAATTAACAACAGAATTATGAAACATCCAAACATTATAGAAACTTATTTCAGATAACATGCTTTAACACATGTCAGTAAATTTATCTTGCTGTTTCCACAAACTTTAAGAAGCTGATTATAAAGTTTACTTTAAATCAAATATAATTTGTTCTCTAGTTATTCAACATTTTAAACCAGGGATTCACAATTTATATTTTCCTATTAACAATTAACGGTAATCTAACTGTTTCTCCATATAATGCAAAATTGTTTGTATTCATTTTTACATTCAATGTATACTGTTAAAACTCTTTATGCGCTCTTGACCGATACCGCATAATTCACAGCAGTACGATAACACTGAAGAGACATATAAATCAAATAGGTGAAATTCAGTTTAAATATAGCACAGGAATCGATGGTTCATGTGATCCCCGAGTTCATTGTAGACGTGGTTCTATATCTAAAATGGCTAATTTGGTAAACGTTACATTTTAGGGATGTGTTGAACAGACGATTACAACTTTTCTGATACATTTCATGAAAATTAAGGTTCTAAATGAGCCCCTCAGTCAGTTGATGGAGACTCTGATTGTTTAATTTTGCTGTAGTCATGTGGATACAAACTGAAGATATGTCAGAGTACATTTTGCATCTATAACTGAGTGAATTTTCATACTAAAATGCAGGTATGGTTACATGGTTTCTATATAGGGGACCAGCAGCGGAGAAAATGCAGAGAGGACAGATAATGTCTTGTTAATAGAGGAGTGAAACGTGGTATATAATTCTTAAATAGTCATTTACACAGTATATCCTGGACCTGTTTATGCACGGATTTCAGTAAATGCAGTGAGTGTATTGATGAAATTGTTTTCTTTAGGCCTGTAACTTAATCTCAGAATAACCTGACCTGTAAAAGTTGCCGCGGGAATTCTTCCCTTTCAATAAATAAGTTATTACCGTATGATCCTAGTGCTACTAACGTAACAGACAAGCATATTTATGTAAACAAAGTGTGTTTAATAGGTCTAGTTGCTGTAGGCATTCTTAAAAATGTAATTTAACAAAATTCGACGTAATTCTTATCACAAAGGGCAGCAAAATATCCCGGCACGCACAGGGAAGATCAAAACTGATTTTGAATTACCTCCCTTTAATTACAAAATGCCGTTAAACCCAATTTTTGAGGAAATCTGTTCACTTTTTGTAGCTATCTTGTTGTTTTCATTAAATTGTATACGCAGTTTCTTGACGTTTTTGCCAGTTTGGTCTTAGAAAACGAAAATCACGCTAAATATTTGTCGAAAATACACTTATTTTGACCCCAGATCGATGCCTCACGCCATTTATCGTATATTTGTATTAAAATTGCGTGTCTTGTGCTATTTTTTCATATTCTAAATTTAAAAAAATGCACAATATTCGGTTCTTTACATCTCATGGTGTAAGTGTTAGAAATTCGAATACTTTGTTGACTTCTCTTAAGTTAGGGCACCGTGAATGTCCATATAGATATAAATTGTAACGGTATGTTTCTGTAGAGCCTTTATTTCAGTGGACATTTTGATGTTACTTTAATTCTATTCTGCTTTTCAAATCACTTTTTTGTGATAAATAAGACAAATTTTCTTTAAAAATCAGAGTTTTGGAAGGGGGTGGGGTAAATTAATAAGGTATTCCTGGAAGAGTATAGGATGCATCATTCAAATAAGCGCGCGTACGTTTAGTAGATACGCTGTTCATTGTCCTGTCACAATTTGGACTTTGCAAACAAAAGCATAAGCAGATGACAACATATCATGCAGCAATATGACAAATTATTTTGAAGCACAGTAGCCGCACACGAAATGGTCTCGACCTTGTGATAAATATTGATGCATAAGTTCCATCGTGTTGATATGCTGTCTTAACCAAAGCTATGTTCTGGTCCGGAAATTATCACTTTATGATTCAAAACAGTTTCAAGTACATACAAAAGCATCGTTACTTTTAGGTAGACTCACTAAATCGGTGGGACTGGAACCAGCCATTGTGTAGGGAACTTCGGACCTAGAAATGGTCTCGATGGTCCAAAATGATTGGTAGCATTAAAGTTTTCTAGAATTAAAATCGAAAGTACGATGGTTGAGCATAGCAAAAAAATAGTTTATGAATTTTCTGATTCATATTACGGTGTCCTATGGCTATCTGAATTTATTACTCTTCCATGAAGTTTGTGTTCTTCTGATTGGTCAACGATCCGTAAATAGATATTGATATTTACGGGCAAGCCGGTAATATACACTTGACATAACCCCGTTACTGTACCCCATGCTAAACGTGAGCTTGTTCGCCGCGTACACTACGTCAATGTATAAGTCCGTGCTGATTTGTGACGTAACGCAGTGATATTGAGGTATCATAAGGGGATTTTAAGGTTTGCTTACGTTCAGTCGTTAAATAAATAAAACATAAACGGAATCTTTTAATATTTAAGAAAGGGAAGGGTAATAAAATTGTTATTTGTTTTTGACGTGATATATGGGGATATATTACCCGCCTCGACATAATATTACCCTCGCCTAACTGCTCGGCGGGTAATATATCCCCATATACCACCTCAAAAACCAAATAACATATAATATTGAATTTTTTAGACAGAATGTAAACAAAAATCCTACAGACGAGGGGGTGATGTCCTACTGGTGCAATTTTCGGCTATAAAATAACACATTATGTATATAAAAAAGTGCATTTTGGGTGTGACTAAGGTGGTTCTACAGATTTATTGGGGTGTAATTACTCAACGAATGTTTTGGTTTGCAGACTGTGCTTAAATGGTATTCAGTTAGTCTATGGAAAAGGATTTAGTGTAGTCATACCTAAACTAATCCTAGGTAAATCCATATCTCTTGTTATGATTCTTAACTGAAACATAGACTTCCAACCTTACTAATAAGTGTACCTGTTCCTTTCTGAAATGAAACTCGGCTGTGTATTACAAATCAAAGGTAACTGAACGATTCAACAATGACTCCGTCATTAAACGACCACGTTGCATCATGGGTAGCTCACCCCTTTTTCTGAAAATAACAGTTTTCGTTCTTTTTGAACATTTACGCTTAAACCCCATTTTTTACATTAAGCTTCTAACTGGTTGAGATTATTTTGTAAGCCTTCGGTAGAATCATTAAATGATACGCAACAATCGGCCAACATTAACATATAAATGGACAACTGGTCAAGTGTTAATCCTGAAAATATAGAGTCGTTGACGAAAAAGCAAAATAGTATCGGTGATGTTATCTCCCCTTGGAAAAGTCCCATGTCACATTTGAAAAAGTCAGACAGTGCGTTCAAATGTCTCACGCATGATTTAACGTTGTTATAAATTGATCTTAATAGTTTAAGTATTTTACCATCTATTTCTTCTGTATATAAAATCAAAACACTTTCTGTAAACCGCGAAGGCTGCATAAACTGTTTTACTTTTATCAAAATTTGATTTTATTAGTGCATCAGAAGTACAAACCCAAACTGAGAACTGCCACATTATCAGTTGTAATACTTTCATCCACAGCTGGATTTTTAAGCTTAAATTTTCTCCAGAATTCTCTAGGTTTTTTCCTTCTTCGGTCATACATTTCTCGCCATCGGTCGATATTGTATCTTAATTTTGTTTTCCTCACAAAGTATTTATATTGACATTTTTGCTTGTTTATATCTATCAAAGTTTTCCTGACTTATCCTCACATTGCGTTTTAAGCCAGATTTTATGCTCGCAGTGTTCACTTTCTATAAATGTAGCTTTATTACAGCGTACTGTTTTCTTGAAAATAAACTGCACACTTTCTGAAACTTATTCCGTATGTAAATGTTTTTGAGCGAGTCAACATCACCCCCGAAGTTGGATAGAAAATTGTCTCTATCTGTTTTGTTCCATAGGTAAATTTCACAAGTAGAGCAATCACCTTTTGATTTTTACTGCCCTACCGAAATATCAAACGACAATCATGGCGTATGATTAGAAAACCTTTAGGCATTTTTTTATCAATTAACACATAATTATCAAGATTACTCGCCGAGGTAAATGCCTACCATGGTTCTACTCGACCTATCTACACGGTGTACCCACGTTAATAATTACTCCAATAATCCTGCGACAACATAGTTGTCTGTAATCGAATTTCATACCATTTTTTCTTCAGTTAGAAATATAGAAAATTTGCATCCTTAAACATACATTGAAGGCACTTAATTGAGATAATAGTATAATTATAATGTTTAAATTGTTCAGTCGAATTCAAGATACATGATACTTTTTAATTCAAATGATGTTTCTTTCAAAAGGTCACAAGAACTAGCATTATGATATGGAAGCGAAGCGTAGGAATGTTACAATTTTATATCCAAAAGGTATCCAACTTTACTCATACAGAATTAACTTAAAAACCATAGTAACCGTACCGAAAAGGAAGTCCGGTTAACAATTTAGCAAGTTAAGATTTCCTTAAACATGTAAACGTCGTAACCAGTTATAAAGAAAGCTGTTTTTAGAAAGCTTTATTGAGATATTGGGGTTGTAAAATTCCACAACTTACTTAACGTAATATTTTCATAATCAACATGTGTTAACTGACTAGAGTGCAAAAGTTGAAGACATTTCACCGTTTAATTAAAAAAGTAATATATGTTTTGTTAACCCACCCTATTAAAGAAATACTGGCATTATTTAAAGGTACCCTGTAAAGTTAAAATATGTATGTTTTACCGTATTTATGTATATTTGTTTTGTTCTAGGTTCTAAAAACAAGTGCAGGCAGTATAGAATTACAAAACATGTATTAAAAATCCATAAGTTTAACACGGGTAACAAAAATATGCAATAATGCCAAAACTAGGGGATAAAATTTACCTAATTGAGTCCCGAGACATATCACACACATGTAAAATAACAAGCGTGTAGGAAAAGATTCGTAGAAGGGGCATTACTACTGATATTTAATAAATTTATTAATAACATATGATCTGCAATATAAAAAAAAATGTTTTATCGTCTACCTTTTTAGATATTGAGTAATCAAGGTCAAATTTTATACTTTCAAGTACATAATTGTACAGCATGAACAAATTCAGTAATATTAAGACACAGTTCTCATATCTTGCAAAATGACATAAACGTTCGTGTATTCAATTTAATAACTAACAAGAACTATCTTTAAAAAAGTGGTTGTCGCGATTTTGTGTATATTAACGCGATGGGTATGGAGATTTCCTTGTATTTTTATGCAGTAAGAAGACGCCAAAATGTCACAGGATCAGACAAATTGTGCATCCTGACCGGGACGCGAACCCAGGACCCTTCGTCAACAGGGGTGTAAGAGCGAATTCTGTTCCAACTGAGCTAACCGGTCGCTTCCTCAGTTCCTATACCAATTGTGATTAAGTTAGTACCATGTCATGTGCAACAGGAAAACAAACTGAATCGTTGTTTTCTTATCAAATGTTACCCGAAATATTGACCGTTATTTACTAGTCGAGAAAGTATGATTAATCTGCACTTATAATTAACATTAGTTTGGTCGTAAAAACATATCATGTTCATAGATATGAACTATTATATTTATATATATATATATGTATTTGCGAACTAAAATATAAAACTTTTCAAGAAAGACTGAAAACGCAAGATTATCGTATGGACCTTTTACATTCGGTATTTTCCAATTAAACGGTGCCTTACAGAGCAATTATTTTCAATCCAAAAACGTTATACATTCTACTTGTCATTTCATTGGCGATTGAAATGTTACCAACTTCCGGTCAAAGGCGAAAAAAATGTATTGAAAAAAGGTGCCTACGGGGATTGAACCCAAGACCGATGGATCTCAAAGTTGACACTCTACCACTGCGCTAAGGTATCAAAAGGGGTACAGCTATAAAATCTAAAGTATTCCAAATGGTCATAAAACAGGAAGTACTCATTACACGCCCAATGCATTGATTCTGACGGACAGCTTAAACAGAAGTCGGCTAAACCTTTTAAATTAATTGGTTCTCAAGGTTTCGCTATGCGAGCCAACATGTAGGTTACGATTCAGAACAATATACATTTCACGTTTTAGCAAGCATGACATATAGCACCTTGCACAGTCTTTATGTCGTGTTCTGTGAATATAAGTATTCTTATCATACTGGTAAACCGTAAATTTACAGTGAATTATGAGACTAGGTCGAATAATTAGTGGATACTTTGTCAAGATTTTTTAACACAGTCACTATCATATACCATATTATGTTTCTATGGAATGATCAGTTAAATCGTTTCCTCAGGGAACAATGACTAAATTGTTGAATGGCACCATTTTGTTCTAACAATATTAAGCCACTTTAGAAAAATCCTGGTACCTGTACTTCTCTTTCCAAATAAGGTTTTAATTCCAGAGATTTCATCTTGTATTGTCTCGATGTTACTATGTAGTTTTTTAGTATTTTTGTCTTTGGAATTTAAACAATGGATCTATAATGCACCTCCTTTTTAATGTCCATAATAGCAAATATTTGACTTATTGTATGACTTGAACTAGTAACACTGTAAGATAGATCTATGTACCTGCTATTATAAGTCATACTATAAATTGTTTAACACGTGTTTGTAATGTAATTTGATATACCTTTGTTTACATTGAACCGCCTCGGTATTTTGTGGCGATCATCGGAACAATGTATGTTTTTGCCAACTACTTGACTTAACTTGACTTGTATAATCTACATCTTATTTTTTTTTAAATATATAACCTACCGTCAGTCTGTGCGTGTAGAGTCCATGTACAAGTAAGCAAGAACAAGAAGAACAAGATGTTGCCAAACATTGTTTTCCAAAGCGAATTAACAAATAGTAATCCAAAGAAGATCCGTTGTGACTACGTAAGAAAAGGCACTCAACTTCCTAGTTGTAGTGACCAACGGGATAACAAAACAAAGTAGTATAAAACATTGACGCAACGTGAGACGAAGCATCCGGTTTCTTTTTTAAGTAAATGTGTGTTTATTCTAACAATATCTTAAGAAAGACGTTCATCATTGGTTTTTATCATGCTCGGAGAAAATCAAACTATCCAAAGTTATAACATGCATGGTTCTAAACTAATATTAGTTATACATGTATTATATAAAAAGAAAACATGTAAGATAGATTTAGAGTATTCCCTCAGTTTTACCAGACATACACTAAAGGGAATTTCTAACGTTACCTTTCAATATTTTTGAATATCTCAGAAACTATACAAGATATCTTAATCAAATTTTCACAACATGTGGACTATTGTATTTCACCGCTTGTGAACTAGTACACTATTTGGTGGTTGCGTATATACCCATTTACCGCACGTGAAATGTACGCTACCCTCGAGATCGCAAGTCGCAAAAATGAACAACGCATTTCACAGGTTTAAAATCAATGTTTTATTTTGTTAAACAATAGTAAATTCATAAAATATTAAAAATAAAATCACACACTTACATTCCTTTAAACAATGGCAACAATACCACAAAGCGCAAACCAAAAAAGCTGCAAAAAATCACATATTTGTAACTCGTTCAACTATTTTAAGAACACAGGAACATAAATCCTTATGAAAACCTAAATATTTCATGGTTAATAAACAGTACTTCAATAACATCAGCCCTTTTGTTCAATATCTAGTATGGCCACCATTGACATCGATAACGGCCCTGCACCGGCTGCGCATGGACGCTACATACTGCCTACAAGTGTGCTGAGGAACCCGATTCCATTTTTCCACCACAAATCGTCGCAGTTGTCCCAAGTTGACCGGCCTTCTTGCTCTGACGGCATGGCAAATAACATCCCAAATGTGATCAACATGGTTGAGGTCGGGTGAACATATTTAAGTCCGAGAAAAAATTAAATGTGACCGCAGCAGCGATTTTTTACGTGCATTCCGTCCAATTAACACATTTTGCGACTTTCGATTTTGGGGGTTATTATCTTTGAGAGAGTCTAGTATAATAACCAATAAGTCGTTTGCAATAAAATTCATACAAAATTTGTCTAATATACTATAACTTTTATTGCTTAAGTTGAATTTTGTGGTGAAATCCGCTTCATAGGTATGTACACAACATCTTGTTTTGTCTTGAAATTCAGTAAGAGTGTCACTATACCTGATAATTGTAAATGTCTTGCATAATATATACTCAAACGCAAAAGAAAGTGTGCACGTTTCTTTTTATGATAACTATAGTTATATGGGTTATAAACATTTCATATGTGTATCATCTGAAGAATGCATGTCACTGTATTGAACAATAGCTACATCGGTCAGTATTGGGTTAAATGTTACGTAACGTCCCTTTACAAGTGTTTTGCATGATTTGCCCGTGCAGTGTCTTGTCAAATGTGAAATCGGTCAAATAATCACAATTCAAAAACAAACTAGGTTTGAACAGATATTTTTCTCATTTTAATTTTATCAAAAGCTTAATACCTTCACTGTTCTCCAAACATCAGTGATATACAACGTTTATTTTATGCTGCATCAGCTAATTTTCATAGTAACAGGTGTACATTTTTACACTGAACAATGATGTCACTGTAAACAAGAAATGACATGAATGTAAAGTAGGAAGTTTATCCCTCTGACAAATACATTAATTTTAAACTTCTGTTTCAACCGTTCTTGATATTTACAATGATGAATTCAGTTTTTGTAATTTTGTTCGTCTTAATGCTAAAAAAAACAAAAATAATATCAAACAACTCCACTGTTTATTCCATCAACAGCTATTCTGAGGCAGTCAGGATCCGAATTAAAAAAAAACACTTTCACTCTGTCATGACTAATAGTCCTTCTCCTTGGAGACAATCCTGGCCTTCCTCTCCCAAAGAAATGTTTACTGTCCATGTCGTCATCTGTAAAAACAGCCTTTGCCAGTTTCCACGAGAAATTTGATACAGAATTCCCATACTTTATAAGAAGTTCATGCTTGACATCACGGCCCAATTTGACTTTTAAATTAGTTGTTGGATGAAGGCCTATCATAATTATACTGGGACGTTTTGATGTCAATACAGGAATTATACTATGATGTTGGCATTAAAGGCGTTCTCATGTATTCTTCTTGCTGGTATGTCGGGTTCAAAGGGGTGGTGAGTACAATTTCATCTGGTGTGTCTCTGAAAAAGTCAATATCAAACACACCACTTCGCCATCGGTACTAATAACAGTGAAGTTTGGTGTTGAAGTCGGCATCTGAATACTAGTATAATTACCATATATTTGTTGTGTTAGCTGTTTGAGGTCTTATACAGTTACTGGAAATGTATTACTATCACAGTATGCTACTCTATTTTCTGTACTGTTTATAGAATGTATATGTTCCCACTGTGAAGTTTGGCATCTGTACTTTTCTACAGTCTACTGGGTCAACTGTGTCAGAAGTTGGCTCATCTGTTTAAAACAGCCTCCGGGCAACACCTCTGGCAATTACTCCATTTGTTTTATCTGGAATGTTCATTCGAAGATCCACTGGCTCCATTGTACTGGTCTCTGCTAAAGATGGCGTCCCATATCATCTCTTCTAAGGTCCACTGGTGCTGTTGTATGGGATTTTGACCTGTATGTTGTATCAGAAAATTCTTACTAAGGTCTATCGGCTCTTCGGCAAAGGGTTTTGGTGAAGGAAGCATCTCCAAATTACACCTGACATCAACTTGATCTACCTTACTTTGAGCTTCTGGAGCAACTATTGATGTGCGCAATTCCTTAATAATTTTAGCACCTCGCGCCATTCTTTGTTTCTTTCAAAGTCCTTGATATCTTCGTCTGCCTCAAATATTAAGACTGGGTCTGATTGCGTCCCTGTTGACATCGTGTTCTTTCACCAGTTCTTCACATGTGTCTGAACAACCTCTCCTTGGTCCTCTGTAAGTTCATATAAGTATGGTGTTCACCTGGCTTGCTCCGATGATTCTTCACTTGACCCCATTGCTCCGGAAAACTCTATGGTCACACATATTCCATTTGTATTCTACAATATAAAGAACTATTTGCATGGTTAAACAACAAG
This sequence comes from Saxidomus purpurata, assembly GCA_022818135.1. NCBI lineage: Eukaryota > Metazoa > Mollusca > Bivalvia > Venerida > Veneridae > Saxidomus > Saxidomus purpurata. The sequence continues at coordinate 10,446,087 of JAFMSR010000006.1, read as the reverse complement.
CATGTTCAATGAATTGGTATCGCTAATGAAAAGTACAACTACAAGTAATAGATAAAGTGTTGTATGCAAGAATAATTACTTTGTTTCTTATAATGGCACGTTTGCTCTGTGTGATCATGTAAAATTTCACAATAAAGTGTGTCTTTTTGTGTTGAATTACCTCCCTTTTTATAGTATACAAAGCTGCGTATTTTAGTTGACCTAATTTCACCCGGTGCAGATATTTCACAATCTATTCCGGTCATACATACCGCATAAAATTATAAGCGTCACACAAAATGAAAATTTGTCAAAACTGATAACTATTAACTATTTCAATTACTATATTGTCTGAAACTATGGAATTAACAGTTTTTACGAGTTTTAACATAACCTCAATCTGTACCATACAGAAAACCAAATGTTTTGATGTGTTCTTATTGATTATTGATATTGCATTATGTCTGACAACAAGAAGGGCAATTGCAAGGTTTCAGAGTCGTACGGCCTGTATGTACCCCTGGCTGTTTCGTGGTACAAAAATTAGAATAAGACAAAAGGCTTACTCAGTTGCTCATAGTGAAAGCCTTTATCTAATTAAAATGAACTAAAGTGTAAGCTTATTGCCGGACGGGGTCTATGTGTATATAGGTCCGTGTCTATATGGACTGAAACTATTTTAATGTTCAACGTGCATTATATCACAAATAACAGTTACAAAATACACATAACATATGTTCATTCCTTCGTAATACATAAGAAACTACGAAATTAGTTCGATATTCGTAGGATCCGAAAGATGCAGAACAAGAACGAACTTCGGTTTGTGCTCGCAAACTACTCGCGGCACATTGACTAGATGACCCCACATTGTAAAGGGGAGTAACTGCGGCAAGGACTTTACTAATCCAGTTCGACACGAACGGGTTTTATCAGCCCCGGAACACGTGTATTGATGACGTTTCTGTCACAGCCCTAGGAAAGTTTTGCACGAGTTTACATCTGAAAACACGCAATGCAGCAGCAACCAACGTTTACTTCACAGAGTGTTGGACCCGGAATGTCCCAAGGTCAAAACAGGCAAAAAATTGAGGAACTTGACTTTCCTTTCTGTCCAGAGGCGACCAAATATGAGAAACTCGCGAAAATTGGACAAGGAACGTTTGGGTAGGTTGTCAGACTATTCCCCCCCAAGACAGTTCCTCCCAAGACGTTTCCTCCCAAGACTTTTCCCCCCCCAAAATGGGGGTGAAATGTCTAGCAATATGAAGACTTCCCCCCCAATATATTTCAATACTTATAATAAATAAAAGAAATGTTTAAAATATAAATGAATGAATATTTTTATAAAGATATTCTTTGAAGCAAATGAACATATTTGTGTAACTTGTATCATAATGATTATTTTGATGTAAACAGTATGATGCACCCATGTGTGATAAGTCATGTAAGATTATTTTTCCTTATGAAATTGAAAAGTGTGTACATTAAAACTACATTTGAGTAAAACTTAAAAGATATACCGGTATTGGAATGATGATAATAATATGATAATAAAGTGAGTGTTATATTATGATATTCAAATTCAGACATAAAAAAAAATAATTTCATACCATCATATTGAAAACTTTGTCTGAAAATAACATATATATAAGTCCAAATTCAGCACATATGATGCACATAAAAGCAAGCAATAAAATTTTGTTTAAATTATAATAATGGCATTTACCATACATCAATCAGTTACACTGAAATTGTCTTTTACACCCCAGCATTCTCAGTACAATGTTGCTACAAACATTTGATACTTAACCATGATTAATTGATTGATATGGCCCTTAATTGAGCTTTAACACCTTTTAAGGTGTTTTGCAATCAACAATTAATCACCCTTGATTAATAACCAATAAGTTTAAGTACTGGTTTGTTGTCCATTGATTAAAATCAAAGGTGATCATTTTTAAAATTTGCTTTTGGAATAACATATTAAAATAAAATTCATTTTGATGCAAAATCTTTTTAAAACCTGTTTAAATGTAATAATTATAATGTTCATTATCTTATTGTGTCTCATTTTTTACACACTGTAACATTTTTGTCAAATGTGCACATTCATATATGCCATAATGAATTTGAAAACTTGCTTGTACATCAAATAGGAATGAAATACGGGTTTAGAGAGGTGGTCGAGTGGTTAATGCTCTTGACTACCAATCTGGAGTTCCCTGTTTGAATCCCGACTGGGAGTTTCAGTGTTTCCCACCCATCTAGAGATGAGGTGGTTAGAAACCCAGAAGCAGTCTCACATGTATCGGTGTTATACACCGGGCATGTAAAAGAACCAAGGACACTATTCGTAAAAGAGCTAGTGTCTGCATTTGTCTCTCTGCAACCTGCGTCTGTCAGGAGAATGGCAAGTTCAACCAGGAAGATATCCCAGGGTTGGCTGGGACTTAAAACAATCAAAGGAAAAGTACTCTTTTAAGTCCCAGGATCACTTTGAATTTACTAATACAATAAAATAAATGTTATTGATGGGATAAGCATAGAACCACTCTGAAACAATGTTGACTGTAAATGACATATGCCTTCATTTGTATTCAAGTTGTTACTTTAATTAGATTATATATCTTTGTTTCAAGTTTAATATATTAAAAAATACCTTAATTTGTTGTGTCTATGTTATTTTTGTTTGTCTTTGGTGTTGACATGTTAATATGAAGTAAATTAATAAATATAAAATATGCAACTTGTAGACACTCTCAAAAGTGTGGATAAAATGAAATTAAGCTTAAAATTTATTAAAATGTGAAGCATATTTTTGAATAGAACAAATTCCACTTATTTTAAAAAGTAAGTTATAGATAGATAGATAGATACTTTTATTTCCTCCAACATATGGAGAGCAAAACGTATATACATTATAACATAATGCTTTATAAACAGAAAGACAAGACATATATTATATACAGTATACGTGTATAATACAGTGCATAAGTGATTCATACCTTATTTGATATGAATTTGTTTTATAAAAAAACGCCTGGTTGCTGATCAAACTCTAAACTCCTATTTCAAGATGAGTTCATCCACAAGAGAGAGACAAGACACACACAAGAACCCACCCTGTCTAATGCGAAATGATCGAAAATTCGAAATAAGTAACCTGTGCATTTCAAAGATAAAGATAGAGTGGTGAAAAAAACAAAAACAAAAAACAAAAAACAAACAAACAAACAAACAAACAAACAAACAAAAAAAAAAAAAATGTATGAATGAAACTCACACTTGTAAGCAAACTCGTACACAGCAGCCCTAAGACGAAAACGAAAGATTAAGACTCCTACAAGTTTGTAATGCCTTTATAGTAAATTAGATAATATTTTATAATCCAATTAACACCTAAGCATGCTAAGTGATGTCAATCACTGCCATTCAAAAGGTGTTGATTAAATCACAGCCTTTCATAAATAAACAGGTAGGCATTCTAATGTACTGAAAATTTAAAACTAAAATTTTGAAATTTATTCACTGTTCATACAGTTAGAAACATTTTTTAACATGTTTAAAGCAATATAACATTCTTTGTTAAACTCTATTGTGTCTTTAGTCAAATAATAAATGTTTTTGATTACTAGTATATGAACACATGCAGACACTTTTTCAGATCAAATATTTAAGAAAATGTATATATCTATCTTCTACAAAAGTTTCCCGTTATATTTCATTCTATATAATAGCTTATTGTTCTAGTTTTACAAAAGACGTATGATTCTTATTTCATCTTCTGAACAAATAGCCTATTTATAAAGTCCTATTATAACTTATATTAAGTTCTCTTAATAAGTCTGCAAAATAGAACAGTAAAATCTTACTCAAAAGTATCAAGTTAGTATCATGAAACCATTTTGTAACATGAAAATTATTTCTCCTCTGATGAATAATTGCTTTAAAAACCACAGTTAGACAATAACAGAAAATAACTGTCATAATTTAAAAATTAGTGTGACGTTACTGCACTAGGAAATATGTGTTAGAAGTTATTTAAACATTTAAAATATTATTGACAGTTTCAAAAACAATTTAAACCTTAAATACATAATATATCACTGTAATTAAGTGAATTGAAAATTGGGGGGAAAAGTCTTGGGAGGAAACGTCTAGGGGGGGAAAAGTCTTGGGAGGAAACGTCTTGGGGGGGGAAAAGTCTAGGGGAGGAAAAGACTTGGGGGGGAAAAGTCTGGAATTCGTTTGGGTAGGGCCCTAACTGAACATTGTAATTTTCGTATGATAAATACCTAAAATGAAGAACAGTCTAAATTCTTGGACATTAATGACCCAAAGACCTCTACCAACCAACATACCACCATGACAACACTCATAATATTTTAAAATTACCTCCCTTGCCAAACAAACTTGTTATTTTAGCTCACCTGAGCATTGAAGTAGTCGTAGTTTGGTGGCTTGTGTCGTGGAAATAGCTAGGTAGACCTTTTTAATTCATTTGACTTTACATAAAAATATAACACCATGTAAGAGGATATTGGATGGAAGTGCAATGGTAAAGAAGCATAACTTCATCTTGGCTTATGATTGAATTATTGTAAAGGGTCATAATCAATTATGACCCTTTATTATTAGCTCACCTGGTAAAAAGAGTCAGAGTGAGCAATTAGGACCGGTATATGTTGTACATTTACATTTTCTCTTGAACAACATCTCTGAAATCACTAGGCCAGTGAATTGACACCTATCATAGTTGTTCAAATAATTCCATTCTATCAGGAACGTAGATTCTATGTTCCTGATTCTATGCAGAACTCTGGTTGCTATGGCAATGGAAAGGAAAAACTTTAAAATTCTTTTTAAGAACAGGAAGGCCCAGAATTTAGATCCTTGGCATGTGGCATTGCCTAGTGGACCCCTACCGAGATTTTCAAATAATGAACCCACCCGGGGGTTATTTGTTTTCACGTAGGCTAGTAATATAGGAAAAACTTTAAAAAATTTCTCTGAAACCATGGAAACCACAAGCCCTAGATCTTAGATATTTAGCATGTGGCATTGTCTAGTGGACCTCTAAAATATATGATTGTTAAAATTATGACCCTTGGGTCAAAATTGACCCTGCCTGAGGTCACTTGTTTTTACATAGGCTTATATAGGAAAAACGTCTTCTCTGAAACCACAAGGTCTAGAGCTTAGATATCAAGCATGAGGCATTGCCTTGTGGATCTTTACAAAGATAGTACAAATTATGAGCCCTGGGTCAATATTGACCCATTCCAGGCATCACTTGTTTTTACTTAAGCCTAGAAATAGGAAAAACTTAAATATCTTCTTCTCTGATTTCCAGAAGGCCTAGAGCTGAGATATCTTGCATGTATTATTGCCTAATTTACCTCTTCCAAGATTGTTCAAATCATGACCCCAGGTCAAAGTTGACCCAGCACGTGGGTCATTTGCTTTAACTTGGGCTTATATAGGGAAAACTTCAAAAATCTTCTTGTATAGTACCACTAAGCCCAGAGCTTAGATATTTGTAACAAGCATTATGTAGCGGACTTCTATGAATATTGTTTAAATTAGAACCTGCTAACCAGATTTAAAAAAAACAAAAAAATCACCATGGAAAACTTGAGCATCGATAACTCAAGAACCTACGGTCCTGCCAGGTAGATTTCTTACTAAATTACCTGCGGCAACTCGAGGTCACTGATTATTAGTTTTTATTCACCTCCCAGTCCACTGGCACATCATTATTTTGACTTGTTTGAAACTTCTATCGTTAATTGTTTGTTTATTATTGATTAATCAGCCGTCCAGTGGCCAAAGTGTATTATACGCACATTTTTATCATCTTCAATCATATGTAATTACAGCCGCATATTACTTTGATTGAATAAGAAGAAAATAAAGAAAATTATATTAAATTTGCCATATTAAATGATGAGATGAAAATTATGAGTCTAAAATTTTGATGAACAAATAACACATTATATATGACATTTGTAATGCGTTTTTTGGAACTGCCACAATTGATGTGTTATAACGATTCACAGGTACTATAATAATAATAATAATAACGACTTTATTTATATAGTGGATAACAACATTTGGCTAAACCAATTTACAATGTGGTCCCCCTTAACATATTTACAAACATATATGGAAACAATTATAACATTTACAAAGACATACAAATTAATTAAGATTCGATAAGACATAATGTTAAAGAAAATGACAAGAGCATTATTTTGCATCTAGATAAATGTTCAAGCAAACATTATACAGTGAGACAAAACAAAGAATAAAATCAAATTTTATCTGTGCACAAGAATCATTTGTAATAATTATTTACAGTGTAAGACAGTATACATATCAATTTAATTTTGTTGTTCAGAAAAATGCCATTGAATATAAGACTTTCTGAATTTTATTAGTGTATCTGAAGAATGTGTGTATCTATACGACAACTGGTGCGAGTGAATAATCACTATGGCCAAAATTGTCTAGCATACTGGTTGTCTGGCATTAAAGGAAAACCCAAGTGACCAGTAAATGCACTGGGCGAATTATAATTACATCCTTCTCCATTAATCAGTTGTCATATAGTAATTACCTAATTATAGAGGTGCGATTCATTGGAATTCGACTACCGCCCCCACGATCTGATTCGCGATTCAATCCCAGACATTTTCCATTCGATTCGTTTTTAGCTTGACTATTCGGAGAATATGGAGAGCTATTACAGTCACTTGTGTGTCAGCGTCGGCTTCGGCGTTGCTTCTTTGGTTAAAGTTTTGCCTGCTAAGTACTATCATGCACATATCTCAGTAACCACTTATGATATTGACTTGAAACTTTGTTCATGTCTTTAGGGGTGTCATACAATCAAGGCAGATAACTCTTGAAAAAATTTAGTACAAATTATGGCCCTTGTTTGACTTTGAAAATTTGGTTAAAGTTTTGCCTGCTAGGTACTATCATGCACATATCTCAGTAACCACTTATGATATTGACTTGAAACTTTGTTCATGTCTTTAGGGTTGTCATACAATCAAGGCAGATAACTCTTGAAAAAATTTAGTACAAATTATGGCCCTTGTTTGACTTTGAAAATTTGGTTAAAGTTTTGCCTGCTAGGTACTATCATGCACATATCTCAGTAACCACTTATAATATTGACTTGAAACTTTGTTCATGTCTTTCGGGGTGTCATACAATCAAGGCAGATAACTCTTGAAAAAATTTAGTACAAATTATGGCCCTTGTTTGACTTTGAAAATTTGGTTAAAGTTTTGCCTGCTGGGTACTATCATGCACATATCTCAGTAACCACTTATGATATTGACTTGAAACTTCGTTAATGTCTCTAGGGGTGTCACACAGTCAAGTCAGATAACTCTTGTATAAATTTAGTACTAATTATGGCCCTTGTTTGACTTTGAAAATTTGGTTAAAGTTTTGCCTGCTAGGTACTATCATGCACATATCTCAGTAACCACTTATGATATTGACTTGAAACTTTTTTAATGTCTTAAGAGGTGTCACACAGTCAAGACAGATAACTCTTGTTTAAATTTAGTGCAAATTATGGCCCTTGTTTGACTTTGAAAATTTGGTAAAGTTTTGCATGCAAGGTACTATCATGCACATATCACAGTAACCACTTATGGTAGTTATATCAAACCTTGCAATAGTGTTCAGGGTAAATTTTGTATCAAACAATTAATTTACCAAAAATTAAATCTATAGTTATAGATTTTGACTTTTTTTATGATTCAACTTTCCTAGTTTATACTTAATAGTTAGCAGAATTTTGTTTTGCTATTACACTGATAAAAAAGTTTTGTTTTATTAGCAAACACCCACAATAGTCGAGCGTGCTGTCTTATGCCCCTTTTTCTACTTTGAGTTTACGTTAAAGTTTGCGTACCACCTCAAATATTTTCAAAGTCCATTGACATATGGCTTTGAAACTTTGCACACTTGTTCACCATCATGCCCCCAACCTGTACACAGGAGGAGGTAACTCTATCAAGCATTTTGACAAAATTATGCCCCTTTTTCTACTTAGAGTTTACGTTAAAGTTTGCGTACCACCTCAAATATTTTCAAAGTCCATTGACATCTGGCTTTGAAACTTTGCACGCTTGTTCACCATCATGCCCCCAACCTGTACACAGGAGGAGGTCACTGTATCAAGCATTTTGACAGAATTATGCCCCTTTCTCGACTTAGAATTTACATTAAAGTTCCAGGATGGATATTATTTTATATTGTCAATCACTGAGAATAGTCGAGCACGCTGTCTAGTGACAGCTCTTGTTTTAGCCCCAGTTCCCCTAACCCTAATTTAGTACCGGAATCTCGGCCTTTAGACACACTTAGTCATGCCGAAGTCACTTCCCCTGTCACTTATATTTGAAACCGGTGAAATAAAATTGGTTCCGTCGTGCTGCTGAAGGACCCCTGAAAAAAATACGTTTAAATTGTGGAACATTTCACCTTCAGGGCTGAAATTGTTGTATCATATACATCATTGTATATGTAAAAAATCAAATCGAAAAATCAAAATCGGCAAAAAATAATCGAAATCAGATCGAATCAGTTGTCAGCTAAATCTTTGCAGCCCTACTTAATTATACATGTATGCAAACAAAACAGACAGGATTTAATCAAATAAATACAAATTGGTAATTAGTAGGGCTGAGTATCAATAATAATGATCAATACGATATTCGTATCGATACAAATGACTGATATCATTCTGATAAATCATATGATATTTTCCGGGAATGAAAGAAAAAGAAACTATTGAGACACATCAACAGTTTTGCTCTATTATTGAAATTTAACAGTTTATAAACTGGTTTTCATGTATATTTACCCTGGGGGGCAGCGTTCTTTATATAATTATTTTTATTAAAAAAGAAAAAAATACATGTAAATCATGAATGAATGGAAAAAAGGAGGTCATTTTCATTGCAAAGAAGCCATTTTTGAGTCATTTCTCTGCATGTACATGGCCAGTCAATAGTTGAAATCATTAAAAGTTGAATAGTGATAATTTCTCTTTAACTCGGCGAAAATTAGCAGTTATAAATTAGTCTGCAAACACAAAAATTTTCGGGTCACTTCAATGCAAACACAGCGCTACTTCCGAATGCAGGTCTCTTTTTATTCGTAAACGAGCCCGAAAAACAGCGCTAATTTATCTTAAAACACGCCAATTTTGCAGTTACTTCTCTGCATAGATGCCTCTAATTGAATCATTGATTAAATTGTTAAACAACTAAAACAAAAACAATTTTAAAATGTTGACGGTTCTGAAAGACAACTGTTATATTAAGCCGATAATTAATCTGCAAACAAGTTAACTTCACAGCAAACACATCGCAAATTAACAATAATATGTACCAGTAGTCAGCATGGTTTTAAATGCCTAAAAAACAAAGGCAAATTCCATTCTATTGGCAAAATATTTTGTAACAACTAACAGAAAGGTATCAAAATCCACTCTTCAACAAGTTAAACTGGAAAGTCTTACGTATGAAACTCATTTTTTGTTAGATAAAAATACAGCTGATACAAAAAGTGAACCTTATAATTTTCGGACTGTAGCTTATGCAGATACGCCAATTTTCAAAGCATTTTTCCAATACAAAAGCAATGATAGCTCCAAATTTTTTAATCATAGGGGTAAAGCCACAGGACTGGTGTCACGAGATCAAATAATGCCGCCAATACTGTCATGTTTGTTTGATCTTGGTGAAACACATGTCATTAAAAAGAGAGAAATAATACTGGTGAGAGGTGTGAGGCAGTATGACAATATACATGTACACGTAGCTTTTCACAATAAATTGATAATTTCGGATCATAAAATTCTTACAATGTAGTTTGGAATAGATAATGTTTTGAGTTAGTGTAGGATTCATTTCCCTTTGATGATAAAATATATTTGTCTCTATTAAAGCGACTGCACTCCAGATGGACAAGTTACGATAAAAAAAGAAAATTTTCAATTTCAAGAAAACAATTGTCATTACTGTATCAGGGGCATTGTATTATGATAACGTGACAAGTTTTCTAACAAAAGAAACAATTAAAATGTGTTGTTTTGCTTACTTTTATTGTAGAAAATATCACCCCGTGACTAAGGGGTGGGCTCTTTGGTATATCAATATTTTTAACTTGCATCAAATCAGCTGACTCCATAGTGTAGTAGGTTAAGCCCCTGTAAATTTTTTGTATAGCCAAAGATCCGAGTTCAAAACTCCCCGGGGTAAATATTTTTTTCTACCTTTATTTTTAGCTCTTACACAAAGAAAATAATCTTGATGCTGACAGATTGAATATATATTGATTTTACCAAAAATTTAAAATTTACTAAGAATTTGGAGTGCAGTCGCTTTAATAGATTGATTGTGTGTTGCCGGGGTTGTTTAATTTTGATAGTATGCTAAGTTGTTGATTGTGGAGTCTTTGAAGTCAGGAATTTTCGAAATGAATCAGCATGCTGGATGCCCGGACATCCTAAATACGGGTGTTCGTTGACTATATTGTTTCCAGAGGAGTAAGAACCGTTATCTTACCGTTAAAATGCGCGACTTTGCTCTTTGTCAATAGCGACCCCAAAAATAATAACCGATTATTTTTTAAGGTGGGGGCGTGAGCCAATAATAAAGAAAATAGAAAAAAATCGTGCGGCAATCCCCATGATCCCGATGACCAACTTATTAATTTGGTGTGGCCTTATCATTTTTACATTAACGTTTCGGCAAAAACCTTCATCAGAATAACAATATAAAGCAGACGTGATGTAACATAGTATACATTTGAACTATAGTCACGTCAATTTTTTGTCGAGCCACTTGCGAAAGCTGGATATACACTCACCCAAAATGAAAACTTTACACTTTTATTATACAAATATTTAACACAATATTAAAGCGACTGCACTCCAGATGGACAAGTTACGCTAAAAAAAGAAAATTTTCAATTTCAAGAAAACAATTGTCATTACTGTATCAGGGGCATTGTATTATGATAACGTGACAAGTTTTCTAACAAAAGAAACAATTAAAATGTGTTGTTTTGCTTACTTTTATTGTAGAATATATCCCCCGTGACTAACGGGTGGGCCTTGGTATACCAATATTTTTAACTCGCATCAAATCAGCTGACTCCGTAGTGTAGTAGGTTAAGCCGCTGTAAATTTTTTTGTAAGCGCAAAAATCCGAGTTCAAAACCTGTCGTGTAAATATTTTTTTCTACCTTTATTTTTAGCTCTTACACAAAGAAAATAATCTTGATGCTGACAAATTGAATATATATTGATTTTACCAAAAAATTAAAATTTACTAAGAATTTGGAGTGCAGTCGCTTTAAATCAATGCATTTCACTCTGGCTCTATAAAATAAAACAAATAATAAAGGCGATAATAGGCCTGAAAGTTAAACTCATTTAGCATGCATAAAAGGGAGATAACTCATACAGTGAAAACAGACAGTTTATCAAAAACAAAATTGGTTGTCAAGACAAAATATTTTTTTTTGCTGTCAGTTGAGAGAAACTAATATCAAGACTAGAAAACTCTATAATGTTTTTATGAAAACACAATGCAAAAGCGAGAGTTGAGACTCCAAAGATTCAAATTCTTAAATTATCTCCCTTTGAATTGAATATATAGGTGAACTTACTAGCTGTGATGATTTTTAATTTTTTTTTTGGATAAACTCACTACCCAACTGATAAAGTTTAACATTCTTACAAATGATTGAATTCCACCTCCTGCATTGTGAGGTATTGGTGTTTCTTTCTCATGCATAGTAAATCCCATTATAAACCTGTAAAGTTTTCATGTTGGGTCAGTGTAGTTGACTGTCCAAATTGCGGTTTGGTGTATGTGCGTGCGTGCGTCACTGTGTGCATGCGGGCGTCCAAGTTTAGCTTGTCCGGGCTGTAACTTATCCATGGATCAGGGGATTCTTGAATAACTTGGCACAAATGTTCACCATCATGAGACGGAGTGTCATGCGCAAGAACCAGGTCCCTAGGTCTGAGGTCAAGGTCACACTTAGAGGTTAAAGTTAAATTCAAGAATGACTTTGTCCGGAGCATATCTTCTTCATGCATGGTGGGATTTTGATGTAACTTGGTACAAATGTTCACCAACATGAGACAGAGTGTCATGCACAAGAACCAGGTCTCTAGTTCCAAGGTCAAGGTCACACTTAGAGGCCAAAGGTCAGATACAAGAATAATTCAAGAATGACTTTGTCCAGAGCATTTCTTCTTCATGCATTGAGGGATTTTGATGTTACTTGGCACAAATGTTCACCACCATGAGACGGAGTGTCATGCGCAAGAACCAGGTCCCAAGGTCAAGGTCACACTTAGAGGTTAAAGGTCAAATTCAAGAATATCTTTGTCCGGAGGATTTCTTCTTCATGCAAGGAGGGATTTTGATGTTACTTGGCACAAATGTTCACCACCATGAGCTACCCTTGTTTTTAGAATTACTTCCCTTTGTTGTTACTATAAATAGCTTATATTGTAACTTTTTTATTACTAGCCTTAGAGAAAAATTGAGACCACTTTTCTGTGATACAACATGCATGTTACATCCAATATTTAGGTGTATTTTGACCTATCTCTACTTGGTAAGGAGTCAGCCCTTTTGACAGCTGGCGGCTCGACATGTTGCACGTGGGCATCTATTTTTATTTTTTTTAACTTTTATTAGTAATATATGAACTGCAATACATGTTTAAAAAAATCATATTTAAATGAACATATTTTACAGTCTACTTTTTAAGATATTGAACTTTTAAAAATGATGAAGGTCAACTTTAATATTTTCAATTACTTGTACAGTGCTCATGATAAAATTAAGGAATATTAAGACACAGTTCTCATGTCTTCCAACCAACAGCGACCTCCTTACAACAGACAATTTGAATTCCCCCTGCTTGTTTTCTATGTGTTTACCTCCCTCCAACAGCCACCTCCAAACTCCGGCCAACTGCCACTTTTTTTCATCCTGAATTGTCAGAAAACATCAAACGGTCAAAGAACACACTAACAGTCCGTCAAAATTTTGACCGGAAAAGCTTTCCATAATACAAGTTTAGGAAAATCCTCAAATACACATTTTCTGTAAATAGACCTGTTAGTAATTACATCACCCAGGAAGCACAGGATCAGATTTGTTATTAGCCATCCTGCTGTTTATAAGCCAGTGTGATTAAAAACACATGCAGGCTTTTGTGATCATCATTCTTTTTGTATCTTTTATCCATTCCTTGATTTGACTTTAAAATCAAGATTTAATGCAACAATCCAGACCTACTCTCACCTTTATATAAATATTTTTCACAATGTATAGTACCAAAAGCATAAACCCACAAAAACAAAACAAAAAGCTGATCATATATATTACAACAAAATAATCCCTCTGAGTAAGAGCCACTTCTGGACAACAGCCAATTTCCAGGCATCCAGCTGTTGGCTCTTGTAGGGAGGTTGCACTGTATTTCAATTGAATAACTAAAAAAATGAAAAAATAACAAAATTGTCTCCCATGAGGATTGAAGCCAGGACCTCGCGATCTCAATGCAAAAGCTCTACCACTGCACCACAGTACAAAATGTGCAGAAATTGCTAAAAATCAGGAGCATCGTGGGCCTCTGGCACCCTGTGTGCCTGGCTAGGGCGCGTTGCCCTGGATCCACCAGGGGTCCTAGTTGCCCCAAGGCTCATGGCTTCAGTTTCAGTATTTTCCAGTATTCCAACTTTCACCCATGCTAATGCAGCAATGAAGAGGTGAAAAAGTTTGTAGGCTGCTCAAACCTCTACAAAGACGGCAGTTTGTCCAGGAAAATATTGCTCTGTTAAAGAGTGATGAACATGATTGTAATAACTATATATAATTTTTCTTTCAGGGAGGTTTTCAAGGCAAGGGACCGATCTACTAGACAAGTGGTTGCCATGAAGAAGGTTCTCATGGAAAATGAAAAAGAAGGGGTATGGTTGTTTATTTTGTTGTTTAGATATGGCCCACCATAGATGCGTCCCTGTTACATTGTCATTTTAAATAGTTCTGTTGGTGGGGTTATGATTTTTGCAAAACAGTCTAACCTGTCTATTATAAGCGATCGTGGGAGGGACTGAATGAAAGTAACTACTTCTGGTATGTGACCACACAGGCAAAGTCTTCCAGTTTCTGGTTTTGGAGTGGCTACCAGGGCCATTCACCCCTGTTCTGTAAATCTGGTGAGAAAACAGGGATGGGTGGGGTAGGTGAGGTGACCTCTTCCCTGGAGCCCAAATACTTCAGTTTTATATTAAGAAAAAGTGCTACATAAGCAGAATGCTACTAGCATCTGACAGTTTGTGCCAGCCTACCTGTTGGAGTTTCAGAGAGAAATATGTCAATTTGTAGTACAGTAAAACCTGTCAACAGAAAACTGCCTTATACATGTACAGCACAGTCCATTGGTCTTGATAACATACATGTAAAACCTGGTATAACTGGCAATCTACTTTAATCTGCATGACCTAATGGTTCGATTCCAAAGGGTGTTGGATAAAACCTCTTTCACTGTAGTTTTACTGTAATTGATGGGGCAAGTACTGAAAGAACACAACTATATTACATTATGCTCAATGCATTAATGAAATGCTGTTATAAACAAGGATTTATGTACCCCAAACAAATCTGTTAAACAGTTATGTACAAAAAATATGGCCAAAATCTGATTATCCAACTTTAAAGATTGGTAAAGTGAAATATAAATATTTTACATTAATTCAGTGCAGTTACAATAGTTCAGTGTTGTAACATATTTGTATTTCAGTTCCCAATTACAGCATTACGAGAGATTCGCATTCTAAAACTGTTGAAACACGAGAATGTGGTCAGCTTAATAGAGATATGCAGAACAAAAGGTATCTTTAAACAAACAAAAAATGATTGGAAAATATTGATTTACAACACATTTGATACCCATACCAAACAAGATTTTTGGGTGCTATTTAGGAATCGCTGTCATTTTATGTTGCTTCACACATGATATATAAACTTGTTAACCAAACATTGTCTAAAAGGTAACATATACAGGCAGCAAGGCTTGATATACATCTTGGGCCACTGAAGTCAAGGTCACACTTATGACTCATTGCTTTGTCATGTCTGCTAAAAAGGATTTTCATGAAATGTTGTTAAGAGTCTCATCTCATTAAGGTGACATGCAAAACCCATGTTACAGTAGTTCTGGTTCAAGGTCAGTATCATGCAAGGTCATGGGATAATATCTATGATATCTCCTAAATGCAAAATGCACTCAGTCTGCTAGATTTTCATGAAACTTAAGTCAAACATACATCTTACCCAGGAGTTCATATTCCAGTTTTTAGTAGTCTTGGGAATTGTTTTGGTTATAATTTATTGTATCTGGAAGGATTTTCATCAAACTTTCAAATCTGAATCCACTGAGACTTCCTGCACACCCAATGTCACAACAGTACAGCTTCCAGTTTGCTGAGCAGCATGACCAGTTGGCATTAACGTAACCTTTAAAGAGGCACTCCCAACATCTAGCAGATTATTCAATTGTAAACATTAAATGAATGTGATTTTAATTCAATGTAACAAATTGATAAATAAATACAATGCTTCAATTACAACATAAATGACTTATATGTAATAAATGAAATCCTCCATTTATAGTACAACAACTGTACAAATAACCGAGAGCCTTATTATGCCTAAATAAAAGTTTCTGTACCCCCCCTTCCCCTATCCAAAAACCCAAATCTTAATATCTGAAAAAATGTATATGATGAAAATTTCAACTAAATTTTTGCCAATATTTTAGATTACGCCTACCAATATAGAGAGTTCTTACAGTCACTTAGGCCTAAGAAGTTTGGTTGTTTTGCCTGCTTCATCCTTCCTACTCTCCCTTTTTGACCTGAAACCTAGATCATGTCTTTAGGGATGTCATCCAATAGAAGAGAATCTTATATATTATTAAAATTAAGGTCCTTATTTGACTTTGAAATTTGGTGTTGCCTGCCAGGTAAAGACACATTTCAGTAACCACTTATTGATATTGACTTGTCATTTTAAATGTTTGGTACTTCAAGTAGTAACCTTGTATAATTTATTGCTGATTATGGCCCTTGTTAATTGGTTAATCCGCTAGGAACTATCATCACACATTTCACCATTATGAATTGAAATTTTTAAGTCCCTTTCCTACCAGTCCGATAACCCATTATAAATTTAGTTCAGATTATGGCCCTTGTTTGACGAAAGGAAAGTTTTGCCTGCTAGGTACTATCATGCACATATTTCAGTAACCTTTTATATTGACTTGAAACTTGTTAATGTTTTAAGTGGTGTCACATGCAAGACATACTGTTTAAAGACTTAGATCTGGTATGATGATTACTTGAATGTATATCAAATACTTTTATATTTTAATGTTGTTTAATTAAATGTAAAACAATTACTTTTCAAAAAATTACAAAGGGATTATTATTGAGTAAGCTTATTTAAGTCAATTTTTATCTTGAAGTCATTTAACTTGACCAGTTTCAGGGAGTGCTTCTTTAACTAGTCTAATTGCAGATACTAGTTGAAGCCCTGTTCCAGACAAATGTGGGTAAAATAAATGGTACATATATTAGGAACTTTATTCTTACATTTAAATTTTGATGCGATATTCTTTATTTTGAATTTTTCAGCTAGCCAATACAACCGCTTCAAAAGTACATTTTACCTGATATTCGAATTCTGTGAACATGACCTTGCTGGTCTGTTGAGTAACATGAATGTAAAATTCAATCTGGGAGAGATTAAGAGGGTGATAAAACAGCTTTTAGAAGGTCTCTACTACCTTCATGTCAACAAGATTCTTCATCGGGATATAAAAGCCGCTAACATTTTAATTACCAAAACTGGTATCCTCAAACTTGCCGATTTTGGATTAGCTAGAGCATTGGATCACATTCAGAAGTACACTAACAGAGTGGTTACGTTATGGTATCGGCCTCCGGAGTTACTCCTTGGAGAGCGGAACTATGGACCGGCTATTGATATATGGGGCGCAGGTTGTATAATGGCGGAAATGTGGACTCGAACTCCTATCATGCAAGGTAGAAATGAGCAACACCAGTTACATCTAATTAGCCAGCTATGTGGGTCTGTAAAGACAGATGTATGGCCTGGTTGTGACAGACTTGAAATGTTTAACCAAATAGAAATTCCTCAAGGTCATAAGAGAAAGGTTAAAGAAAGACTTAAACCTTATGTTAAAGATCAGTTTGCACTTGATTTATTGGATAAAATGTTAACGTTAGATCCTTCTAAAAGGGTTGATGCAGACGGAGCATTGTTGCATGATTTCTTTTATGAAGACCCAAAGCCCCAAGAACTGACTCGTATGTTATCCCAGCATTCCACTTCCATGTTTGAGTTTCTGGCACCACCTCGCAGACCACAACAGGGTCGACCAGTTACTCAGAAAGTGCCACAGAATATGGACCAACATTTTGAAAGAGTATTTTGAAGACAATCCGTACATGGTCAAACCTGTCTTGGCAGTAAGCCAAGGGAAGTCACAAAAGTAGAGGCTACATAAACTACATTTGTATTTTTCATATGAAAACAGGGTTTCCTCTGCCACTCACCGATGTCGTCAAATGCGATAGCTCTAAACATAAATTTGGCGACAACTTCTCTTGTTTTGGCGACAAAAATATTGAAAATACCACTTTTTTTCGAGAATTAAGGTGGTGTTTGACAATTTATCCCAGAAGTTGCACAAGTTGTAAATAAGTCTGAGGAAACCTTTGAAAATTGCCATTTTATACCTTGCTATGTAGCTACTAAACAGAAGGAACTGCTAGCACAGGCTCATTTGTATAATACTATTGTTTTGTTTATGATGATTTTTTGAAAGATTGTGTGAAATTGTTCTTTATATTAAGGATTAGCTGTTTATGGTGACAATGAGCACAAAGTGCTTAATGTGAGCTATTGTGACTGCGTGTTGTCTGGTCTCATGCCTCATCAACAGTTGCTTAAATCAACATCTCCTTAAACACTGGCCTAGTTTCAACTAAACTTTACAGAATTGTTCCTTTGATGGTGCTCTACTACAATTAATTGCTCAAATACTTCCTCTCGATTGCACATAATGGTGGCCAGAGCTTAAAATAGAAAAACCTTAAAACGCAATATCTTTTCCTTAACCACTGAGTCAACAATACTAAGAACAAGTGAATTCTTTAATAACCTGGGACTTCCTAAGCAACAACTTTGTCCCCAAGCAACATGCAACTTTTTAGCTTATCTGGCTTTGCCAGGGTGAGCTATTTTGATGGATGATCATCCATCAACATTTTGATTCAAATGACATCTCTTGGCCTATGTTGATGAAACTATGCAGGTATGTTCCTTGCATGAAGTTCTACTTAAATTGTTCAAAGAATTCTATTCCATGCAGAACTCTGGTGAAAAAGAAATGAAAAATCTTCTCTGAAAAAGGCCTAGAGCTAAGATATTTAGCATGTAGAATTTTCTAGTGGACCTCTACCGAGACTTCAAATTATGACCCTAGTCAAAATTGACCTGACCCCACACTGGTGGTCACTTAGTTTTACATAGGCTTGTATAGGAAAAATCACAAGGCCTAGAGCTGCGATATTTGGCCTCTAGCATTGTCTAGTTTACCTCTAACAAGATTGTTCAAAATTGACCCCTCCTGGGGGGTCACTTGGGTTTACAAGGCTATATAGGAAAAACTTTAAAAATTTTATTCTCTGAAACCAAAAGACCTATAGAGCTGAGATATTTGGCATGTAGCATTGTCTAGTTGACCTCTACCAAGTTTGTTCAAATCATGACCCCTTGGCCAAACTGACCCAGGCTGGGGGGTCTCTTGATTTTACATAGGAAAATTTTTAAAAGTCTTCGTCTCTGTGGGAAACCAGGCTTTCAATGGAACAAGTAACTTCCTTAGCAACCATTGCTTCCAGCAACAATGCTCGTGGCATTCCCTTAGAATAACTTTGTACCAGAGGGTTTCTATAGCAAGTACATCTTTAGCAACCAGTGAATTGCATTGCAACAAGTCGACTACCTTAACAATGTAGTCCTTGCAGTCATTGAGCTGTTCCTTGCATATTGACTCCACCGCATAGGCTAATACTGGCAAAGACACTTTAACCACACGTCTCAGTCAAGGCCCACAGCTGCAAATGGGTAGAGCAGAAAAACTAGCTTGCCTCTCTATTTGATAATCTGGAATGAGTGTTCGAGAGCATGTAATAAGCTCGGAGCTTTCTCTCAATCGAACTAAAATAATTCGTATAAACTAACTAGTCTCCTTAGCATTATCAGTAACTGGCTTAACAATCATTGACTGCCCATGGCATGTGGCCTTTATCGAATAGTGCCTTTCCCTAGCAACCAGTAACTTCCTTAGCATCTACTGACTCCCTTTTCTGGGTAAGTGCATTGGTAATCAGATGAGCGATATAGAGCTGTAATGGACCGCTTGTATATGAATGTTCTACAAGTAATGGAATGTGTTGTAAAACTCCTTTGTATGATGTACTGTCTAGGGTTAAGAACTAGAAACACGGTCAAATTAAAGAAAACCATAAAGGCCACAATTTTCCAATCATCAGGAAAATTGTTGAAAATGTTTGTCAAATGATTTCTAGGTCAAGTTTTAATCAAGGTTAAGTGGAATCAAAAGCTAGTTCACAGTCAAATGAAAACCTTGTTAATACTCAACATTTAATATAGAATGTTCTTGAAATTAGGTCAGAATGTTTAATAATGTAGGGATTAAAAAACTCACCAGGTCAGTTCATAGGTAAACCTTGCTTGAAGTTCCACATCATGTTAATTAGTCATAATGTTTGCCTTTTCAAGGTCCAATAGAGTGTTTGTGCTTATGATGCACAGTTTAAGGCTTAATTTTGGTCACATTGGGTCATAAGTTAAGGTTTCAGGTGAGGGATATAGGGCCATATTGGCCCTCTTGTTTAATGGTTTGTATATGTTAATTAAGTCACATTTATGAAAACTGTATTACATGTAGGGCATTTTCATAATGAAATATGCAGATGTTAGGTATTATTTTCGATTTTCAGTGCTTAAATGATAGTCTTGAGTGACAACAATCGTACAGGTTGAACCCTTTTTCTTTTTTGTATGATACATTATTGATACAATTTAACCAATTGAGTACAGTTTTGTTAACTTTAACTGTTATTGAAAAGCGCTTGACTGAAAGCAGGCATCCATACATTGGTAGCTGTTGTATGAAAATGATTTTTTCTTCATAAATTGTATAATTTTTATAGTGAATGTTGGCTACACTGTGTAAAAGGCTGATACTGATTATTGCCAAGAAGTTATTTATTTGCATATTACCAATGAAATGTTTACGAAGACGACATGCATGTACATGTACTTGTTAAGTTTTGTTTGAATTAAAGTTTATTTTGGTTTAGATAATGTGTAAAAGTTGTCCTGATATCCTTTTACCCCGTCGAAATCTAATTGCTCTGTTTCAGCCATTGTTATTAGGAGACTTACCAACACATTTTTGCAAAATCCATTGCATGTTTTAAATTTCCGAGGAAGGATAAGAATTCAGTGTAGTGTTAATTAAAATTGTCAAATCGTTCAGTTTCGCTGCACATGATGGCCACCAGGTAAAAAAATAGAAAAATTCTTAAACATCGTCCCTTTAATAAGTGCTGATCTCATTTTGAAATTCTTCGCACAGACGTTTTCGGGTCACTCACTCCCGAAAGTGTTCAGACTGTTTCACTCTATTGCACATGACCGCTATGGCTGAAAATAGAAAATATTTAAACGACATCTCCCCTTCAACTGCTTTTCAAATATTGCAAAGATTTTACACAAATGTTATTCTTAAGTTCAAAATTGCTCAAACCATTCCGTTCCATTGCACAGGATGGCTGCCAGGGCTAAAAATAAAAAAAACGGTTTGATTACATATTTTCTGTGCTTGCACAGGAAAGGGATACATGGTCATCTTTGCTGTATGTCATGAGCAATCTTTGAAGTATGCTCTTAATTGAAAAGGTGGCGTTAAATTGTATTTGGTATAAAGATATCTGTTTCAAAATTGTATTCATTCTGCCTAAAAAACTTCCAAATGCCTCCACTGATTCCAGACTTAAAAACATAATCTGTTAAATCTGAGCGGCCATCAAGTTCAACATTTTGAAGATGGCCGAATAGAACCCATACGTTGCAAAAGTGTATCCATATACTGGTTTGCCACCAAATAAATATATGTTCTCCCAGCGGCTAGAGATGTTGCCATTGGACATAACATAGTTGGGCACAAACACTAATCCATTAACCAGATAGCATGCAAAATAAAGATTGCATCAACTTTAAGTATGTCTACCCGATCTTGTCATATATACTAAACGAAACTTCTAACGCACCACCTGCCTTTTCCCTTCTTTATTTAATTAACCCTTCCAATACCTGGCAGCTTATTTTTAGCTATCGATGCACGACAGATTTCATGCCTTGCATTTATGAAGACACTGGGTAGATACTTCCGTTACATGAATTTCAAATTGATCGAGTGGTACAAATCATACGGCAGATAAGTTTGATTTAACGTTTGAACCTCCATAGACTTAACATGGGTTATTGCCTTGATGTAAACCCACCCTTAAAATTCTCTTCCGTATGAATTTTCTTTATCACTCGATCATTTTAAAATTCATATAACGGTTCAAGTATCTAGCCAGTATCTTCATAAATGCAAGGCATGTAAGCTTTCGTGCACATATTAAAGCGGGTCACATTTGACCACCAGTCATTAAAATTGGCCAGAACGATTGTCCCGATGATTTATAGGCAATGTATGTCACTGGGTCACATGGGATAAAAAGACTAGGTCACAAGATCGAATCAAAGTGAAACCTTTTTAACACTATAGGCCAGATTTGAAATTCAATTTACATGAACATTGGTCAGAATGTTTGTCTTGATGTTTTGAATCTGAGTCACCTGGGGTCAATAACCAGGTCACCATGGCAAATGAAAGGATTTACTTGTGAACACGATGAAGCATTTTTTGCATCATCATTTTTTTAAACTGTATCAGAATATTTTCTTAATGAGCAATATCACTCATGTGAAGGCCATGATCGTCTCCGCTCTTGCCCTGAATTCAACATAAAACTTAATTCAACTTAGTTTCATAAATCCAAATATTTTGTGTAAATGTTCTCATATTAGCTTCAATACAAACATAGCGAGTTCAATAAACCAGTTTTTCATAGGGATTTTGGATAAGGTGATGCAGTTTCTTTTCTTTTTTTCATTTTTGCTGAATCATTTAGTTTAATGTAATAATGTTATTATAGGGCAACTAACTTTCTGACAAACATTATAACAAATTGAAAATGTATAATGTCATACCCTTTAACCGTTATCGTAAAAAAATATCTTCAACTACGTCAAATCAATATAAAATGTAATACCAGGTATACTGCAATATTATACGCAATTATTTTCGTTTTATTAAAAACAAGCCAATATAAGTATAGCCATTGTTTGAACAATTGCATTCATTGAAGATGACCAATTTATTTGAAATTTGGTTTATTACGGGGATATAGCAATTAACTTCAGGATGGGGAAAATAAATATCACCTTAAGCGATTTCATTACTAAAGAGAAAATAATACTCTCTACTGGCACTGCTTCTTGGGTATATATATATATGTAGAAAATGCCCCTCAATTTACTTGAAGATCAGTTATCGTGGTAAGAAAGTGGAGGAAAACTATCGACTTCATAGAATTTTAAGATATCTCCGTGAACAGTAAGGTGTATTATTGTTGCTGGTCTAAAGTTTAGAAATGTTTATTTGAAACACCGCCATCAAGAGATTA
Organism: Saxidomus purpurata; assembly: GCA_022818135.1. Classification (NCBI taxonomy): domain Eukaryota; kingdom Metazoa; phylum Mollusca; class Bivalvia; order Venerida; family Veneridae; genus Saxidomus; species Saxidomus purpurata. The sequence continues at coordinate 10,423,124 of JAFMSR010000006.1, read as the reverse complement.
TTTTCGATGTAATAAAAACTGATACAAAGTGCTGTTAAGATTAAAATGATTCGTTACGCTTTTCTGTACGTCTTAATTTTTGCCATGTTCAAACTGATTCGCGCGGAAGAGAATCAATCAGAGTATAAGTTTGCAATCCTAAGTAGATCAGAAAATGCGCAGGATAAGCTCGGAAACGAAGGAGAAGCGAAAGATGACCTCGGAAACGTTGAATATGCGGAGAATGACCTCGAAAACGTAGAAAAGTGGGATAATAGCTTTGAGTATCACAATGAGACGACCACTGAGGCAATTTTGGAACGCGAATTTGTCATTTCTTCTCAAAAGACGTACTGTGTCGGACACTTTTGTCCGTTTGGGTCTGTAAATTCGGTTCAAATTAATTCGGTTATGCTTAGCGAAAGATGGAAGGATCAGATTCCATTGCATCCAAGCTCATGTTGTGAATCATGCAAGTGCATGGATGAATGTTACCATAGTAAAACATGTTGTCCAGAACTGCTGGATGATCTGCCGTTTCAGGAAAGTCTTCATATTCATCAAGTTGAAGAATGTCGCTTTGCACAACTCAAAGCAAGGTATCCGTCGACTGTTTCTAATACATACCCAAACACTGGTGTTTCTATAAATGTGTACTCGGATTGTCCAACAGAACCAAGTGTTCCTTCGTTCTTACCCAGACGAAGAAGGGATGTCACAAACCAAGATAAATACTTATGTAAAAGTGATGATAAGGGTAAAACACTTCAATCAATTCAGTTAGTATCAGATAAAATAAGTAAGAAAACATTTCAAAATAAATACTGCGCAGCGTGTCACGGTGTTCGTGATTCTGATATGATACTCTGGGATTGGAGAATAGACTGTTCCATGTCTACATTTATACTATCATCAGCTGACGAAATTGTGCAGAAAGTTCTTCAATCAGACACATGTAATCTTATATTTGAGGTACCAAAATCACTATGGTCATCGTTAGAAACATGTCGCCCTCAAGTTGCCCGCTGCAATGTTACAGGTAACTGGGCTGTATACGATTTGCTTGTTGAAAGAGCTTGCCGGGCATATACCTCAATATTCCATGGAATTTACAAGAACATATTTTGCTATATGTGCAACGGAAACCAGTATCCACACATACCATGTAATCAGGATGATTCGTTTACACTTCCGACCTATTCCGTCGTTCCTGAGTTCCCTTCACTCAGTGAAGAATGTGATGACACATCTCAACGTTGCAACGGAACTTGTACTAGCAATACTGTATACGACACATTGCAGGTATCAACTTCTTTTTCCCAAGTTTTTATAAGCGTTTATCAGTTACACTCAAACTTGCTCCAGAGATACAATGTGTTTAGGGATCATGTGTATTAACTCAAACTCAAACATTTTATTTGCCTTGAGGCCACCAGCCCATAACATCATATGCTACCATATACTTTGTATTATTTGCATTGTGTGATGTATAGCCCTATCAAGAGAAAATTTACAAATAAACTAAGTACAGTATTCTTATAATATTAACAATACCAGTTATTTCCTAGCGACATTTACCATATCATTTCTAATTACAGTATTCTTATAATATTAACAATACCAGTTATCACACCCTTAATTACAGTATTCTTATAATATTAACAATACCAGTCCCACTTTCCAAATTTCTAATTACAGTATTCTTATAATATTAACAAACCAGTTATTTCTAGCGACTTTACCAATTCTAATTACGTTATAATATAAATACAGTATATTTAGTAGATTTCATATCTAATTACAGTTTTATAATTTAACATCCATGTTTGATTACAGTAATATTATAATATTAACAATACCAGTTATTAATTACAGTATACTCATAGTATTAACAATACCAGTTTTAAATACAGTATACTTATAATTATAACAATACTAGTTTTTAATCTCAGTATAGTTATAATATTATATGACCAATACCAGTCTTTAAATACAGTATTCATATAATACTAACAATACAGTTTTTAATTTAAGTATATTAAGTCTTATAATAATAATACTAGTTTATGACTACATTATACTCATAATAT